>QYAI01000134.1:0-162228 GCA_003988855.1 Arachnopeziza araneosa
TCATGATTCTTTTAAAACACTATATATTTATATAGAGTGGTTGATTTTTACTTGATTTAATCGTCTCACCGGTCGCAAAAAAATTGGTTTTTGGAGGGGTGTGCGAGTGTAGTGACCGTGCGTTTGCAGTGGAATACGAGTATCTACTACCTAGCCACCGATGGATCGCGTCTGCCTTTCAATGCCATTGGCGCAGCAAGCCGTGTAACCACACGCCGCCATCATCCTCCGACCTGGTGGTCGTGGACAACTCGATCAACTTCTGTCGTCCCTCGAGAGACGCGGCAACGGACTCAACTTCCTAGACCTCACCACGCGAATTCCGCGTGTCGATGAAGACCAGCCATGGCCGAGTTTGGGCTAGTGGCCAGCGTGGCTGGGTTGATTTCTCTGGGCATCACTGTGTCCAAAGGTATCCTGGATTACTACGAATCATATCGTCACTCTCAAGATGGCATCAACGCCATGTGCGAATCCATTGAGGCAACCGGTAAGACTCTTTTGGCCATCTTGCAACTCACAAGTGGAAAAGAATGGAATCATGCAATCCTGGAGATTGTGGCTGGCAGCGTTCGCGCCTGCCAAGGGTGCATCCAAGATTTGCGGAAGAAGTTGGAAAAGATCCGAATGGTCGCATCAGATGGCACCTGGATGACGTTATTCTCAAATGCGAAGAAGAAGACCTTGTATCCCTTCAGAGAGAGCACGCTTGCCAAACTGAAGGAAATTTGCAACGAGATGAAGGATGATCTTAGCCTGGCAATAGACGCTCTAAACATGTACGACTACTCCACCCCTAGTGTATAAATCGAGGGAAAGCTGATCTACAGGAAGAGATATAGGGACCATCGCCTTGCAACGACTCCAGAGTCTAGACTTGGCCTCAGCTGGGATACGGAAGGATATAAACCAAGTCGATGGTAAACTGTCAAAGATGACAATCGAGGTGGAGAGCCTGGTAGCAGCACAAGACCGTAAGTTTCATTGCTTAGTGATAAATCGTATCCTACTGAGAACCACGTAGGAGAACTCAAGAGAAATATCTATGCATGGTTAACCCCGCTCTCCACTGTCTTTGAGAACAAACAAAGAGGGTCTTTCGCTACTAACTCTCGTCAAGACTCTGGGGCTCAAGCTTTGCTAGAAAAAGATGAATTTGTTCAGTGGAGAAGTGGTATTGGCACAATACTATGGTGCACTGGATCGCGTGAGTCCCCTCTTGATATTTCCCGACAAGACTAGATCTGAATACAATTAACCTGCCTGAAGCTGGTATAGGCAAAACTATTACCGCGTAAGAAGTGCTTGAAGAACTCGCTTGATATCTATATTCATTGTTTTAGGTCTTACATAATTGATGTCCTTCATCGGGGACGAAAGGCCGATGATTATGGTATGGCTTTCATCTACTTTAGCTACAAAGATGCTGGAATTCAGACCCCAGTCAATTTAATAGCTAGTCTTCTGCAACAGCTGGTATCACAGAAGTCCGAATACTTCTCGGATCTACGTGCTTTGTACGATAAGCACGTTCGAGAGAATACGCGGCCGGATATCGGGGAGATCTCCGAGCTGCTGAAGGCCGTTGTATGGAGCTTCCCAAAAGTCTTCATCGTCATCGACGCACTTGATGAGTGTTCTGATACGAATGACGTGCGATTTATCCTCTTGGCCGAGCTGAGAAAAATTAAGAGTAGATTATGTCTGCTAATAATGTCACGCCCTCTCCCAAAACTAGAGGATGGACTTGAAGATGCTGTTCGCATTCACGCCGAGGCTAGTGAGTCTGATATCAATAACTACCTTGAAGACAGGCTTGCCGGTGTTATGACTCTACAAAGACATTTCGCAGATGAGCCTTCGTTGAAGAATACTATCATATCGAGTATCATTCAGAAGATCAGGGGCATGTAAGCATAGTATCTACAATAATTGATGTAAGTATCATCAATGTTGATACTTTCTCAGGTTTCTTATGGCGCGGCTCTATCTGGATACATTGACAACAAAGATAACTCGGCGCAAGATCAAATCCGCTTTGAATAACTTACCGGAAGGTCTTGATTCCATATATGACGAACTAATGCGAAGAATTCGTCTCCAAAACCCTCGTGATCATGCGGATTTGGCCATCAGAGTACTTGGCTGGATCTTTCATGCTGTCAGACCATTAACCGTCCAAGAATTACAACACGCGTTAGCTATCGAAACCGGAGATCGCGATCTTGACCAAGATGGAGTCCCAGGTTCCGACCTTTTGGTCTCCGTATGCGCTGGAATGGTTGTCATCAATCTCGAAAGTGACACCATCACGTTGGTCCACTTTACAGCCCAAGAGTATCTTCAGCATAGCGGAAAACAAGTCATGGATAATGCTCACCAGGACATAGCTTGTACCTGTGTAACATACCTTCTTTTTGACTGCTTCAATCTTAAAGCTATTGACAGTAGCAGAGGCGACAGCATTGAGCAGACGCTTGACAAACATACTCTTTTGAGCTATGCAGCCCAGAACTGGGGTGACCATGCGCGACAGACTGACGAGGAACACATTCTGGAACTCGTTGTCCGATTGCTTGAAGAGACCCAAAAAGTACACTTGATTGCGTTGGTAAAAGATTATGTCGACGCTCATTCCAAGACCACATACTTCAAGCCTAGATACCAAATCACGGGCCTCTCTCTAGCAGCATCATTTGGCTTGACAAGTGTGATCATGGAACTACTTCAACAGGGTTCAGATATCGACTACGCGGATTCAAACGGACAACGTGCTTTATACCGAGCCGTAGAAAATGGGCATATAGAAACGGTTCGGCTTCTATTGGAAAATGGCGCCGAGGTCAATGCTCCCGACCTTTCTGGGTGGACAGTCTTTCATCGAGCTTGTGCAGATGGAGGATTGGATCTTGCACGGTTGTTGCTACAGAAAGGAGCTGCAATAAATGCCGTCGACGGCTACAATGCTACACCTCTTTATCGTGCAGCTGAGTCGGGCTCCGAAACAGTTGTACGGTTTTTGCTTAGCAGACACGCGGATGTCACTGTGAAGAACGGCTATCTCCAAACCGCGCTGCATCGAGCCGCTGATTATGGCCATGGTAGCATAGTTGAGCTCTTACTCAAACACGGTGCTGATATCAATGCTAAAGATCATTACGGCTACACGCCCTTTTATCGAGCTTCGGACCAAGGCCATGATGATATTGCGAAAATGTTGCGAGAATATCCAAACCGCAAGGATGTACCATGAGATGACGGCTTTCGAGTAGTTAAGGAATTGGTATTTGATACTTTGTCTCTTTGATATTTTGGACTTCATGGGATAGTGTCGTAGGTCTTGGTATGGATACAAATTGGGGACTTTGTAGGATTTCTGGAAAATCTCAGCCACTTGTATTCAACTTTTGCATTGTTTCTTGCGGTAGAAGCTCTGTTGGTACAATCACGTGCCAACACGTGAAGCCTGAATAGCCAGGCAGCCGGAACCCCATACTCGTATTCCCCTGCACTCGCACGGTCACCGCACTCACCCGCCCCTCAAGAATCCATTCTTTTTGCGACCAGTAAGACGATTAAATCAAGTAAAATTCAACTGCTTTATATATATTTATAGTGTTTTGGAAATATCATAAATAGAAGTTAAAAAATGATATAATAGAATATCTAAGAATTAAATCGGCTAGGAAGCTAGATATTTCGAGTTCGAGTAGCTCTTTCTGTAGAATTAACCCCACCTTGCCCTGAAGACCTCTCCGTCTCTGCTTCTATTGTCAACCTATTTAAATCAACTTCTAAGGCTTTATAAGCTACTTTTGGAAATTTAGATCGATTTTTAACTAGTGAGAGCTGCAGTTTTAGTGCTCGAGCAGTCTCTCGAGCCTCTACAGTAGCTGCTTTTGCGTTTTGCTTCCGGATCCGCTCTGCTAACTTCTCAGCTTTCTGCTTAGCCTTCTTGGCTGCTTCTTTAGCAAGCTTCTCTCCTCAAACGTGTAGAGCAATTTGCTTCTGCTGCTCTTCGGCATCCTCTTTTGCTTGCTTTTCAGCTTGGAATTGATGCGCTCGTACGATTCGAGCAGGAGAAAAGAACTCTAGCTCCTTATGAGATTCTTCGCCGAGAAAATTAAGAGCTGCTTCTCTTTTGCCTTTTTCAGACTGCATTTTCAGAGGTCCTGTCTGTCCGTGCCGTCCACACATGGCACTCTGTTCACGTGATATCCTGCTCATCACAGCTATTTCTTGAACGAAGTTTTGCACTATAGCAAAGGTTGAAGAAATACCTCTATTCGTGTATTTCTTAATGTAAGAGACTAAAATAAGCTCTGCTTTATCAGTAAGAAGCCTACACCTCGTACTAATATAGGTAGCATAAGATGTTTGGACCTTGCGATGCCTTCGACTAAGAATCGTCCTACTAATTTCAAACTTCGTACAGCTATATTTAGTAGCAATTAATTGATAATTTAAGCAAGGCATGCGATTAAGCTTATCGAGAGCTTTTAGAGTTGCTTGTTCTTTAGCTGAATAAACTATGGTAGCAATGATAAGAGAAGAAATATAGTGAGGGGCGGGGTAGGAAAATGGATTTTTGAGGGGCGGGCCAGTGCGGTGACCGTGCAAGTGCAGGGGAATCCGAGTAGCGGTAACCTTAGGCAAGGCCCGAACCTCCCGCATCAGATCGATCTCCCAAGAAGCCGATGAGAAGATAGTTTCAACAGAGTATCAAAAGCTTCACTCTCCCCCCTTTCAATACAATCACGATGCCTTTGCACCGTGGTATTTACAGGAGTACCCTTAAGGTCGATTTGCTTCCCATAACCGCCAGAGACGGCTGCCGTAGCAAGGGCCCGATCTTGGGGAACGACATTCGATCGGCCCATCGGGCGAATCAAATTTGGCTGATTCCTGGGCTGTCACATAACCTATCTGGCTTGTATATATGATATCCCAAACAACATAGATAAAGGCCAATTCACGACCGTATCCTTCATCTCGCACACACGTCTTCAACTATTCGTGATGGCTCAGCAACCGATCAAGATCGTTGGAGCAGGCATAGGCGGGTTGACACTTGGGCGTTGTCTGCTAACGCGTGGGATCCCCACGGTTTTATACGAGAGGATGTCATCAAGCCCGCGACATGGCTACGCTGTTACTCTCCATGCTTCCTCATATCGGCCTCTCTTACAGGTTCTGGGTGTAGATGAGTGGACCTTCAAGCGTCGCGTTGCTGTGGATGGAGCCATGGGCGGCAACGGTGCCATTGACCCAAACGGATTGGTATCTCGCGCTGCACCAGAACAGTCTTCCTTTCGCGCGCACCGGGAAAAATTAGAGCGGCTTCTTCGCGAGGGTCTCGATGTTCAATCAGAGAATGCGCTCGATAAAGTGGAAGATGCACCGGATGGCCGGCTGGTTCTTTGCATGCTAAATGGCCAGAAGCTGACATCGGACTGCGTTATTGGTGTTGACGGTCCTCACTCTAATACAAGGAAATCGCAGTCCCCTTCGACGGAGTTCAACATTCTCCCATTCGTCGTTTTCAATGGCAAGCGACGGGTACCCAGAGCATTATTCGATGAAGTTTATGCTCCAGCCATGAAGAACACGAACATTGTCGAGCGAAAGCAAAACAACGTTGTGCTAAACATATCTATCAACGAACAAACTATTGGCATGGTTAGCATTTCATGGGTTTATTCTAGGCCGTCTCGAGGTGCAGCAGATCCTCTTCACAAACCAAATCGATCTGTCGCTGGAGCCACCGACATCCCTGTAGAGTTCTACCAAGAGATTGGTGCTCTTCAAAACCTGGAGGAGCCCTTCAGGGAAGTGTTCAACGAGGAGAAGTTGAGGTACGAGCGAGTTCTACACTGGTTGATGCGATCGCTGTTGGTCGGACTGCCTGAACTGCAGGACCTTGCGCGGAAGGGAATCTTCTTCATGGGAGATTCAATACATGCGGAGCCTATCATTGGCGGCCAAGGTGCGAATACGGCGATTAGAGATGGCGTGGGATTGGCAGAGTGTATCTCTGAAGATGGGCTGGCCGGCATACCGAAGTGGTACGAGAAACAGTATCCTAGGTGGCAGCAAGGGGTTCAAAACAGTGAGAAAACAATCGCTGAGATCCATGCGGATACGCCAGCCGTGTTATAAGGGACGGAATATGTCACACTATTGATAAAATGAATCTGATTCGTGAAATTTGCCTCCATGTGACCTACCTTATGCGGCAAGCGGCTGTAGGTTCTAATACTTCTTGGAATTTGTACCGAAACGCATTTCATCTGATTCTTAGTTTCAAACTAAATATTTCATGCTCTTGGCAATCTCAAAACATCTATGCAACAGTGGCGGAAAACGACTGATATATGTACTGTTAGACGAATATTGAATTTTTCTTTTGGATGCTAATAGACGATTGTTTGAAATGTCTGTTATCTAGGAGATTTAAAAATAAAAATAAACCTATACCAAACACTTCTTATAAACAGCGAGGAAATCCTCTTAGCAATCTGTTGCGCTTCGCTCTTCCTACTTAGTTTCCACAAGATAGTAGCGTATCTCTTAGAACTCTTAAGCGCAGTTACGACTAGCTTTTCGGCTTCACTAAAGCGCTTTAAACTTCGAAGAGTGGCGCCGAGGTAAGTCTTAGTTTTTAGAGTCAGAGGGTGTGCGTCTCGGAAGGTCTGCTGCATGGTTACTAAGACTTCGAGCTCTAGCTCAGCAGCCTCGACTAAGCGGCCTTCTTTCTATCTTACTTCGGCGAGTTTGAGCTTTGTCCAAAGAAATAACAGATTCGTTGTCCTAAAAAGTGAAAGTCTTTGCGCTATGATGCGTCGCTGCACCTTCTCTGTTTCTGCCCAGGGCCTTGCTCTTCGTGAATCTCAGCAAGCCGGGCTATACTGTCAATTGTATCAAGGTGCTGTTCTCCTAAAATTTGGAGACGCTTCTCTAACGCGAGTTTTCCTAAATTTTCCGCGGCATGGTAGAGACTTCTACGGCAATAGTCTATTGAGAGGTTCGACATTGTCGATATTGTTAAAGCATCCTCATCGCCTCGAAGTGCCTGGTATGCTCTGAGAAGCCTTTCGTCAATAGTAAGAGCTTCTTGCCAACGAGATGCATGTCGGTATGTAGCTGAGAGTTCGGACATGAGGGTGAGAGTAAGCTCGCTAGAGGGTCTCTTCAGCGTCTCAGCTTCCTTCGGGAGATTCTCTTGCATTTAAATGATCAGGCCTTGCGGCTAGGTAGCACCATTCTACCAGAGATGTTCTACTGTCAAATCATGCGCCCATCCCCGGACGTTAGTCTGTAATAGCCAGTAGCCTTCTCCCGTGGTAAAGCAACGTCTAGTAGGACTGAGCAAGCTTTCTACTAAGCCTCCCGAGTTCTCCTAGAGTTTGAATCCTAATTTCTTTAGTAATGACAAACTTAGCGGTCACTTGAACGTACTCTTTTCGAAGTGAAACATCTACATAGCAACATTCTAGTCCCCAGCAAGGAGAACGGAAGGCCGCTTCTCAACGCATCGACCCTTCACGCTACCAAATTTACCGCATGCGATGGCACCCCTTTTAGTCTTCTGATATACGGGTACGAGCTGGGTAATAGTGCCCTGGTTAGGTTGTGGATGATGAACATTTAGTAGTTGATGATGAATAACTGGCGGTGGATGATAAGGGTAGTTTGGGTAGGTACGATTAAAATGGCGACACTTGGCATAACTTTCCTGCCTCTACAACTACACCTAAATTGCTACTTACTTAGTTAGGAAGTAGCTTTTCTTGTTCGAAGACTGATCACCTCTTAGCTTACTCTTATATAATTAAGTTAGATACAGCTTGAAAAAATGACTACACTAGTGGACGTAATGTTGACTTGTTTATTAAATAAAGCCGTAGAATTATAAGATAATTTGAAATTCGGCAATCTGATAGAGCCACTTTGTGTGAGAACTCTAATATTCAAATGGACAGATCTCAAGCTCTTTCAGTTGATCACAAAATCACAAATCGCAGGCCAATGGGACGTTGTTGTAGATTGATGAGATCAACTTCTGCCGTCACTTCTTGAATATACGCAATGTATTAAATTTCCTAACCACGCCAATTCCGCGCGTTTATAAAGACTGACCATGGCTAAACCAGGGCTGCACATAGAATTAAAAGGGTTACGATAGTTTAGGAATAATTTCGCCAGGGACACAGGTGTTTGAAGATGGGGTCAAAAGCAGCGCTGAGGCGATGGTTTTACGCAATATGAAACGAAAATCTAACGGAAGCGGCTGTTCCTGCCTACTTCAACCTTTAACCACCTCTCTATATTTCACAAAGTAAATTTATCACGTAATCATACGGACGCTGCGCACCAGGCGGGTAGCGTAAGGTGAGTCATCAGTCATTAGCTAACATAACGACTTTACAGTGTTTCTGCAACTCTCTTTACTAGAAAAAGAGCTCCATGTATTTTCAATCAACAATTGTAATCGAAATTAAAAATGGAAACTTCGCGTTTGTCTTTGAAGTCTAATTATTTTCAGCTGTGACTCCAGCAGAACTCATGTAGAGTTAACTACCCATAACTATAAACCATAGTTAAGAAACATATCATGAATTTTCAGTCTATTATGACATTAATTAAGATTTTATAATGGAACATGATTAAAAACCAGTAACCTAGACACAAATGAACCCTTTCTTCTCGCACGCTCAAACCCATCGTTAACCAGCTAACATATAGATTTAAAAGGCGTACAGATCAGAATATTCTGCTTTGATCAAATCGGCACCCTAGTTTCTAGTCAGTAATATTCTTTAATGTAACTTAGAAGATGTGCGTACCTTCTCAGCAACCATATAAACCGCATTCTGAATGCGGCAATCCGGAATAACCGGGAAGACGCTAGCATCAATGACCCTCAGGCCCTTAACACCATGAACCTTCAACTTGTTATCAACAACTCCCTGCTCGATGTTCTTGGAGAGTCTGGTCGTTCCACAAGGATGGAAACCAGTCTGACTCCTCTCCAAGATCATCTTGTTCATCGCCTCATCGCTGTTTCTCGGCATGGGCCAAGGATAATCTTCGCCAATGATATCCTTCATCCCCTCACCGTTCATGAGAATGTCATCCATGAAACGGACACCCTGTCTCAGAGCGACGATGTCCAGATCGTGGCTGAAGAAGTTGAGGTTGACCTTTGGTTGCACGAGAGGGTCAGCAGAGTACAACTCCACAGTACCATTTTTGGACAGGGGTCGGAGTAGATCGACGATGACGGTAACCCAATCACCTGTTGGTGGAGTGGGAATATGCCATTGGAAAGCATCTGAGAACATAGGCACGAAATCAATCTCGAAGTGTGGTTGCCCGCCAGGTCCGAAGGGATCGACACCCCCATTTGCCTTTTTGAAAGCGACATATTCCTTGCTCTGGTTCAACCACTCATCGATGCGAGGGAAACCAACAAGCTCAAGAAGGCCACTGCCGAGCATGCCGGTTCTATCACGGCGGTAGGCGGTAACAGCGCCGTCGTGCTGTGGCCCTGCGCGCAGAAGGTGCCCGTCCAATCCCATGCCCTCCTTGAGTTTGAAGACATGGGCTAGAATGGGGTGGTCAAGGAGGTTCTGGCCGACGTGCTCTGACTTGACAAGGGTTTTAATGCCGTGGGCCGCGAGTTCCTTCTCAGGACCGATACCGGAAAGCATGAGGAGCTTGGGAGACTCAAAGACACCCGATGAGACAATGACTTCTTTCTTTGCGGTAAAGGAGACGTCTTCTCCAGTAGCTCCGTAGACAGTAACGCCAGTACAGACACCATCCTGGATTATAAGGTTCTTGGAGTGAGTATCAGCCAAGATGGTAATATTTGGTTTTCCCTCCACGAACACATAGCTGCTACTTCTGAAACCCTTGTAGATGGTGTTCATGCAATGTGTCAATCCGCGCATCTCTCCAGAGTAGATATCCTCAGTCAAAGGCTGGCCTTTGGACACCCAAGCCTTGGTCAATGCATCTCTGAATGGTTTGACCTCAGGAATCAAGTCCGAATGAGAGACGTGAAGAGGACCATTTCTGCCGACCTTGGCGAGAGAAGGATCATACAGCCCCTCATCATCATGATAAGAAGCTGGCTTATCAAAATATTCCTTCGTATTTTCCCAGTTCCAGTCCTCACCTCCAAATGCAGCCCAATCATCAAAAGTAGCGGCCGAGCCTCGCACCCATGTGTAGTAGTTCAAGCAAGAAGAACCACCAAGAACTTTACCGCGAGTGTTGGGTTTTTCTATGCGCGTATACTCAGGTCGGTCGATCATGGTCGTCTTGTATGCCCAGTCGACTTCGGAGCCGCGGGTTTCGAATGCTCGAGCTGGTGTCGTGATGATGGGAATGTCTCGCGGGTTGCCCGGTCCAGCTTCGATCACCAAGATGCGGACATTTGGGTTCTCGGCCAAGCGACCGGCGACGACGTTACCTGCAGTTCCTCCTAGGAATTGTTAATTGACCGAATAGAAAAGTAAATAAGGTGAGTATTGAGGAGAGATATACCTCCAACGACGATAAAGTCAAACTCTTGAGTATTTGCTGCGATGGAACCCATTTTGATCCTGATTGTGCTTGGGTTTTGGTTTTGGCTGAAAGTCTGGTGAGTCTGGTTGGTTCTTGGTGAGTTGATGAAGGGGTATTTCACTGCTAGCTATTGGGGACGATGTTGCTGATATTGTTGATGGTCTTTTCCTGCTGTTCACACCTCTTCATATATACTTTCCCCCTTTCTGGAGGCATTTGATATTTCTCCTGCCCCTGTCACCCAACGAGTTACGTACCCTCTTTGCACTTTCACATATGCATGTCTAATGCCGTAATCCATCCAGAGTGTATCTGGTTACATGCGGAAGCTTTCCCGTATCTCTGCAGCAAAAACATCCCGGACTACCGCCTGACTGCATGCTATGACGACTAACCGCCATTTCTCCAAACATAACACACCAACTTGGCGCAATGTCAGCAAAAGCTATGTTATTAAACCATAAGCTTGACGTCAAATCGGTATTTCTTGAAGTTTGGAGTACAGTCGGCACTGAGAACCATGATCCCGAGATTTGGAGGCTCTATTTCGGTGTACGGGCGGGAATCGGAATTGCCTCGGACATTTCCGGCCGGACCGCGAGGGAGTCAAAAGATCAATATGACGTTTATGATACTTTATTTTCCGTTTGGGATTGATCTCTAGGTAACTCACAATTGAACAATTATGGATTTAGGTGGTTTCTCCTGAGTGGTCAACGACGTTCCAGGTCTGGCATCTCGCTTCGACGTGCTCATACCTAAACCCTTTTTGGTGCGGTAAGCGAGGATTTATCAGCGCAGATGCGCCAAGAATCTCCCTACGAACAGGGAGGCAACAGAACGCATGTATGATTATAAATAGTATATTCCGATTAGTCGATAATTGCTTCTATCAAAATGTGGTAGCACTTTGGTAAAGAGCGAGAGTTGATTTGACATATCGAATGGTATAAAGACGAAGATTAAATCTACCCTCTGCAAGTCATAGGCAAGTTAACGTTGATATTGAATTTTCACCATGTACACCTCTAGCACTGCCTGACTAAGTTTCACATTCGCAAGAAATAGTGTATAGTAAAGGCGCCTGGTTTCTAAAATATTAGCACTATTAAGACCTGCTTGTAGAAAAAATAGTGGATAATGAGTCGTCCTATCTTTTGAAACTTCTTTAAATATAGTTTGAAATCATATTGAGTTATTTTTTTGATCTGCTTCATCTATATCTATAGTCGACTTCCTATACATTATGCCGAGAGTATATTGTTTTCATGAATCCACTACTGATAAGAACCAACTCCTGGAATAAGCACCCACAAAATGACAAATACAGGACTGTACTGTAATTAGTACATAGGATCTGTGGGATCTGGAAACTCTCGCAGTGGTTCT
The DNA here is from genome assembly GCA_003988855.1 of Arachnopeziza araneosa. Lineage (NCBI taxonomy): Eukaryota > Fungi > Ascomycota > Leotiomycetes > Helotiales > Arachnopezizaceae > Arachnopeziza > Arachnopeziza araneosa. The sequence goes on from QYAI01000134.1 coordinate 11,965, forward strand.
TTCTCGATTGATTTAACAGCCCTTGCTTGAATGGCAGCCGACGTACTCTGTTTTCCGCAGAAGATCAGAAGGAGGGCATCATATCTCTTTTTCAGCTCTGCATGTTGCCTCTCTAGGTCCCGGACATACTGCTCTTTCCGCTTGCGGAAATTGCGTTGAGAGTTTCGGTTCTTTTCGCGGCGACGCTGAAATTCGTTAGCTCCTCTCCAGAGGAGAGATAAGAGTAGAAAATCCTACCTCAATTCTATTGAGTTTTTGAAGTTCTTTTTTCCCTTGCTCTGGGGAGAGGGAGGAATGATGACTTGGGGTGGGGAGTGAGATTGGGCTGATATTCGAAGGAGTTTCAGATTCAGGCTCTGAGGAGGAAGATGGACTCCAGGTTGTCTGGATAGAAAGAGACTTTGAAAGGTTCTTTGAAAGTTAGAATTAGATTGATAAGTAGGGAGTTGATAGAGAGTACTTACTGCAGCTTTTGCGCTGATGGTTGCTTTTGAAATATTGCTCGTTGTGTTTCCTTCGAAATCAAATACCCAATTGCAAATATCTTCGAATTGCAGATTCGTTTGAACGGGAGAGTTGGCCGGTTCTGTTATTTGAGATACCGAAGTGGACGTCTACAGAATCGGTAAGCATATGTCGTGTACCTAGGTAGTGCGGCGTCACGTCGCGAAGCCGCCACTTACTACGTGTGTGAAATCAGTTGAAAACCCCGATTTCTGTAAGTCTGGAAAGTTCTGGACTCTCTCAAAATCACCAGAGGCTGGGGACTGGCTGTTAAGACCAGCCAAGAAGCTATCGAACTCGGCCATACTGTCTGTAAAGTAACTCATGATAGTCTCTCACGTGATTCAGATTTAAATAGCGATTTCGGTTCAAATTTGTAATTTGATTTGCAGATCAGTTTGAGGTTTTGGAGGCTGCGAATTCCATCGGAGATCTTGGATTTATCTCTTCTCATCTTGCCCTGCCATGCTGCGCCAATGTATGCCGGTTCTCTGATCCTTGCTTGGCATTCATGCATCAACAGCTAGCTGTGTATATCCCGCGCTGGATCCGAGAGCCATGCCTTAGCTCGGAGGGCAGCTTTGGTGTCGCGGAAAGGCGAGCAGGGTTAATTCCTGGGGAAATGACGTCGCTATGGGTGCTTTTGGAGTTGTAACTGGTTCCTTTACGTTCGACTCTGGCATTTCGGGGTGTCGGTTGCATCTCGGCGGCAGTGGCTCGGGGATTTATCGCCAAAAGTCGCTAAGCTAAAAAGGGGCAATAAGTGAGTCTACGACGTGGTATTTGTGTCCGATCTATCATGTGACCGGAGCGCCACTGCAGATTTCTCGCTTAGTCTTCCTCTCAACCAACAAGCAGAGCGTGTCTCGGAAGAGAGGAGCATGCAAGTTGATGACAAAAGCGTGGAAATTTGATTCCTGGCGCTCTGACTGGAAGGAAAATCTTAACACCCATGCGACAATGAAAGCGGCTGATGATAAGGATCGTTTCGAGGACTCGATGCGAGGCATCGTTTCGAGGCACTCGGGAGACCTAGTCACGATCATTCGCACGATAGAAACGTGCGATTATAAGATATCCATGCATTTTTTTCATGTTAGGTGATTACTTTCGTACATTCTTGTTTTCTATGATGACTATGCGGCATCGATGACTAGACCTCCGAAATCCGTAAACCCAACATACCGATATCACAGTCATGAGAGAGCACCAAGGATTAGTGACAGACAAAAGGGGAAGCAATGGAAGGACATAAGAGGAGCTTGAGACCCAGCATCAATTTTAGATATTGACAACCAATCCTGACTTTCAAATTCGATCCAATCAGATCTTCAGCCTATCCACAAGATGACATCCCAGGTAAGTTTATGGCATGCTGTTGACGTCTTAGCCGAATTAATCTCCCAAAGCTTCATTCTACATCGAATCCGACCTATACGCTCTCAGAAGGATGCCCAATTGGAGACCCGGCCACCGCTCTCCGGCTTAATCAGCATAATCGTGGGACTGGTGGACTGATGCTACTTCAAGACACTCAGCTCATTGAGACACTGGCTCACTTTGCTCGAGAACGTATCCCAGAACGGTAAGCGAGTCCATTTTATATGCACTCTGATTACTGACTAAAGATTGCCAAGAGTTGTGCATGCCAAGGCTGCAGGTGCCTATGGCACATTCAACGTTACACATGATGTGTCAGATATCACTTCAGCCAAATTCTTGAACGGGATTGGTAAAGAGACCCCGGTCCTTGTCAGGATATCAACGGTTGGTCCCGAGGCTGGATCTGCCGATACCGTACGAGACGTCCGAGGATGGGGGATCAAGTTCTATACCGAAGAAGGAAACCAGGATTGGGTATTCAACAATATCGTGAGTAGCCCGACGGGGACCAAGTCGATAAGATACTTACTTTTCCAGCCCGTTTTCTTCATCCGCGATCCAATCAAGTTCCCATCCGTAAATCGATCGCACAAACGCCATCCGCAAACCCACCTCCCAGATTCGTCCATGTTTTGGGATTTCCACAACAATAATCAGGAAGGCATCCACGCTCTCATGCACCTCTTCTCCGACCGGGCAACGCCAGCTTCTCTACGTAATACCCACGCATTTTCAGGTCATACCTACAAGTTTACGAAAGAAGACGGAACATTCAAATACGTAAAGATCCACATTAAGACCGACCAGGGAATCAAAAGCTTCAGCGAAGCAGAAGCAACTAAGATCGCAGGGGAAAACCCAGATCACAACCTCCAAGATTTGTTTGAGGCCATTGAGAAGAAGAATTTCCCCAGCTGGACTTGCTATGTGCAAGTCATGGACCCAGCAGACGCTGAGAAGTACAAGTGGAATATTTTCGACATGACAAAAGTATGGCCACACGAAGACTACCCATTGCGACCATTTGGGAAATTGACGTTGAACCGCAATGTAAGCACTGCTAACCTCGTTGAGGCAATGTTACTAATGATTGGCCTCAGCCCCAAAACTACTTCACTGATATCGAAATGGCTGCTTTCAGCCCTTCCACTATGGTTCCAGGCATTGCTCCTAGCGCTGACCCTATGCTCCAAGCTCGTATGTTCTCCTACCCAGACGCAGCCCGGTACCGCCTCGGCGTCAACTATCAACAACTCCCCACCAACTGCCCCGTCTCGCCGGTCTACTCGCCATTCCAACGCGACGGCGCCGCCAACTTCCGAGGTAACTACGGCCCCGACCCCAACTATGTGGGTACCACTTTCAGAAAGATGAATTACGGTGCTGGACTGGGCAAGGGCAGTCATGATGAGTGGGTCGGTAGAGTCGCTGCGTACTCCAGTGAGATTGAAGATGTGGATTTCGAACAGGCGACAGCTTGTTGGGCGATGTTTGGGAAGACGGGACAGCAGGATGCGTTTGTTGGGAATGTAGCAAGTCATCTGAGCTCGGCGGTTCCGGAGGTGCAGGCGGCGACTTTCAGTGAGTTTTCTTGCTTTTTGGGGAGCGAACTAACATGAGGTAGAAATGTTTGCGAGAGTAGATGCTGAGTTGGCCAAGAAGATTGAGGCTGCCATTAAGAAGTAAAGAGAACCCTAACTTGGTAAGATTTACTCTACAATATAGAAGTGTGCTAAGTTATTATTAATTCTAAATAAAAGAGGGAAACTGGTAGTACTAACTTCCCTCACCTTCTCTTATTTTTGGTGATAAAAAACAAGTGTCCTGGCATGAAATGGTTCAGCTAAATGCTGCCGTAGGAAATTATCAAATCTTCCGAGGACTGCTCGTTCGGTTTTGTTCGTATCTAAAGATCATAACTTGAGGTGCGGTCTTGCTATTTTCTCATTTTCATATTTCTACACCACTTTCTTCTTCATGCAGCTCGGCAAGGAAAAAATTATATTTGCGTGTGACATTGCATTGCGGGAACTCTGTCTATCTAAAACGATAACTCTTGATGGCCCATCGAGCAATGCATATGAGTGCTTCTAGTTAGCTTTAATCACCTTATTATTTTTGCAATCTATTCCAGGCTGCCAAATGATACGTTACACTCGCCACTCTGAAAAATCTCGGTGTGGCGAAAAGATAGCGGTGAGGCAAGAGATCTCGGCGAGAAAGTACGGAATTCAGCGAGGAGGGCGGAAACTTTTTTCTTTCGTCTTTGATTGAGAAGAAACTTTCGTTAGATTGAGAACGACTGAGCTATCTTGATATATGGAGTTTGGGAATTCGATTGAGTTTTCTGCACATGTATCGACAGTGCCGCATCTCAGTCTATTGATATAAACGCAAACCATAGGTATTAAAGAATATTTCTTCTCAAGACATTCTTGAAGATTTTCATTTCAGTGGTTTTTTCTTCACGCTAAATCATTGGTGAAGATAGGATAAATTATTATTTATTAAGAAACCGAGTTTCAGTGCTGAAGGGTTGCCCTTCTACGAATTTACGGCTCAAAAATGTACGGTTCATCCCTCAACATAACAATTGGAAAAGTGAGTGGCTCACTGCTGTTCTGTGGTAAAGATTACGGAAATTGGAAGGCGGATTGAGTCGTGATCATGTGACAATGGAATCATCACGTGAATAAGGCAGCAGCACTTGCTAGGTAGGTACAGCCCAGCTTTTCTTCTCCCCTTCCCATCAACATCGCAACCAGTACTCTATTGACAAATATTCACACAGCTGTCACAAAATGCCATCACGCAATCGAGGTCCTGTTGACATTGAGCGCCAATGCGGCGTCCTTAAAGAAGGCGGCATTCCCTGCTATGGTGCTCTCACTTGCAAAAGGCATTCGTTCCATGCAAAACGGGCGGTCGTGGGAAGATCGGCTCCGTTTGATCACCTTCTCCAAGACCATATTGAGAGAGTGCAGGCGGTGGAGACGGATGCTGGTATTGAAACCTCATGGATTTGCCTGCTTGACTCCGTGCTTACGATTTTACAGACGAAGTGGCTGAACGCCACGGAAACGCGAAGGGGCTTGAGGGTCAACAGCACAACGGATAATGAGGTTATCCATCTTGGTCTTGATTTAGAAAGTCCCCTTTTCTTGAACATGCAGACCTGCAATGCTGGAAGACGTGGCAGCTAGATGAAGCTTCATCTTTTCCATGGTAAAAGACGCTGTCATGCGGCTCAGCCCGCTCTCCGACCCGACCCAAATGAAGAAAAGTCCCCGACCCAAAATGGGACCCTGTGGCTGTATTTCGCATTAAACACGTGGGTTATTCCGTAGTGTTGGTAGATTTGACCAATTCAATCCTTCAAAGAGAAAAGCTTTTCCGCCTCCCCGCGTCTTAGACGCATGACAGCGCCATTTTGGGATTTACGAATCCTTCATTTCATCCTCTTGCCCATTGTGATTGGTCTGGACGAGAGGAAACGGCGATCAGAGTCCAGCGCTGGTCGCACCGAACCTAATCTGGCTGCTGCGTACCAATAGCATGGTCGCCTCGTTGAAAAACCCATGTTTTCTGAATGGCTATCTCGAATATTTGAAATAACGTGCGCATTACTGCTTACGATACCACGTTTGTGAGTCGACGACACTAGGTACAGCGTTTATTAACCGGGACATGCATTCCGTCAGACTGGCCAATCCCTGCGCTCAGAAGCTTCGGGAGCATATATCTATCTTCACTTCGGTAGTTTAAACTTTACTATGAGACTCAAGACCGTCAAACCAACTGGCGCAGCATGGCATGTGTGAGCCCTGACTGTTTGTACCTTTACAATGACACTCTTAAACCTTCAGCCTTGCAAGCTAATCCCGACATCTCGGGCATTGGAGTGAGTAGTAGAAGGAATCTGAAGTGTTAACTTTTTGCTAAACTCCTACAGGTTCTTATTGGCTTCATAGGTACTGCCTACACGGTATTTTTGATGCTGGTTTTACGATATGTCATGGGCTCTCCTACAGACACCAGCCTTGACTATATAGCTTTGCCCAACCCAATTGATGGAAATTTTCTGAATTTTATATGGCGGAAAGTTGGAAAACCGCCAGAGAGATGGGGGCCAGTCTTGAGAAGCGTGAGTGTCTCACAGGACTTCCAATCCGCTAAACGTTGACCACAAACTAATCATCAGGCGTGAAGATGGTCTTAACCCTCAGTGACACACAAATCGTAACCGGACTCTCCATTATCGCTAGTGGCTTCTCACAGATTAATTGTGGCCTTTCTAACTTCCACTGGCATACCGTTGTTTTTCTGGCATGGTTCTCATCTTCCACGCATCTCACAACACTTACGTTTCTTCGGAGTTATATACAGAAGAATGATCGCATTCGAATCTTGCGGCTTGTTCTCATGGCAATTCTTGCCTGCTCACTTGCTGTCGCCCTCGTGCCTACTGGTGGAGCCTGTGGGATGCTAGGTGCCGGGCAAGCATACTTACAACCTGAGACAAGCCTTTCCCCCTTTGCCGAGTTTGCGGTATATCCAGGAGCGCCGGTCAAATGCTGTTTTGAATTATCTTTCAAAGGCCAATTTACAGTAAATGAAAAGCATTTTTACACGATGCTGTATGCTCAAGCAGTGTTAATCAGTAGTTCCATCGTAAGAGGACTGAAGATGTTTCGCAGCTGTTCTAGATTTGCGAAGCGTTGGCTCAGGCATAAGCCAGCTCGATGTTGCAAGCATATTGTCGCACGGATTGAAGCAAGTTACCACAGATCTGAAGGAAAAACCATGCAATGCTTTTATTTTCTGTTACACTGTAGTGGAATCATTCTCATCATCATCGCACGAGCTTTTTTGGATCTTATAGAATCAAATCTATGGGAAGTTCGTTAGCCGATCCTCGCCTAACCTTCGACAATACGCTAACGACTATATAGATCTCGTGGCTACTGTTTTCTTTAGCTTGGGGAACAATGCAAGTGTTTGAAATCCGAGGCTATGCCGGCATAGATTGGGCAGCCACAGGTGACAGTCAAGGACAAGTGATCTTACAGGAGAATTTTTGGGGCTTTGGACAGTGGACGCCAACAGTCTTATTAATTCTCCCTGTGCTTAGCTTTGCCGAAGGTTATTTAGGTATTCCACTTGAACTAGCTCAGCTACGATATCGGCTCCATGGCTAACTAGAGATAGACATGTCAGGCGACTCTTTGGACACCCCCTCAGATGTGTTAAGATCAGAACATGAGCTACCTCTACCGTCTCACAATTCGATAGCCAACACACGTCCAAGCTTGAATACCAATAGAGTCTGGTCAGTGAACAAAGAACAAGTTGATTCTCGAGAAACTGGTTTTAATGAGGAAACCAACAAAGTACAAACTCGAATAACGGATAGTGAGCTCGGCACTTCATTTACTATCAACATATGCCACCATTCTACTTCGATTCAAATGGAAACTCTGCCCGTTGAACCGCCGTTAATATCTCAATGCCGTGGGCGGCTATGGCCAGCTCAGGCTTTGTATGACTATAACTTTCATGCAACCATGTGGTTTACCGACATGATCACCTGCATGCATCTCGTGGCCTGGGAGCTCGGCATCGAAATGATTACCGCCATAGTTGTAGCCGGAACCAAATTCGCCAGATTCTACACTGAAATCCGAACCGATGGAATCATGGCCGCTGCGGCGGAAAATTTTCCCAATGCACACACCAGACTGGGGGCGAATTGGGTGACATGGCAGATGTATAGCTGCATGGCTATCATCTTCTTCTATTCTGTGATGTGTGTCAATGTAGAGCGTCAACCAGATAAATACACGAGGCTTCTTCGATTTTTTCCGCGCTCAACGCATGGAACCATCTGTTCTGCAGCACGGAGAACAATACTGCTCGGCGTCATCATGATCAATCTTCCTTTTTATCTGAGCAACTTGATAGGGCTTGGCATGGCATGTGCTGTACTCAGCTTGTTTTTTATATACGAGGCGTGCTTGATGCTGATAAGAAAATAGCAAGTCAGATGAGTGCTTGTTCTTTCCTCCGATAGCAAACTATTTTCAACGTGAACTGCCAAAACTTGTTCATATCCGAACGCCGATGTTTCCATCGAGTAGCGGACAGGATTGCAGCCCAAATCACAGCTGCTAAGATCAAGATCCTTATTTCCGACCGATGGAAAGCTATTTACGTGAAGAGATTCTTACGTCAATATATATCTGTTCGATTTCTAAGCTTCCCCCAAACCAAGAGCAACATTAGCTGAGGCTAGTTTACGCCGAATTATTATTCCGAGATGCAGCGTCGCATTTACTTTCGCATTTATTTCTCGCTTTGAATGACCTTTAAGCGGCTTTATCTCGATTGAGGGTAAACTTCAACAGAGCTGAACATCCAGGGTACTTAGGTTAACGCCGCGATTTTCCGCATTTGGCGTTTGCTCATGGGGGCCGACTGGAAGAGTTGAGAGTGTTGATTTAATTGGTTCAAAACCGCCTCTCAGCACTAGTGCTCACAACGTGCACAGCCTGCAACAGGCTGCCTACTATCCAACTTCTGTCTCCATTCCCCTTCATCTCATTAACAACTGGACGGGAAATCTCATAGCGCACCGTTGGAAAGGCTCACGATGCCGTCGTTTTTGGTCATTGTTGGTTCGCTGCTCTTGGCATATTCTGTCCTGTTCGTGTACCGTATTCTTATCAACCTTTCTAAAGCCGCAAAATCAGGCATGCCGTATGTCTTCGTCCCGCTAGAACAAGACGGTTTCATATGGATGGGTATCTCGATTCCTCTCCGTCCCTGGTTAATTAAGAATATGCCAAAATGGATTTGGGATCGGATATGCCTGACCATCCACGGCAATGAATTCCACGATGGACTCCGCCCATTTAAGGAGTATGCTTCTCCTTACGGGGGCGATAAGTCGTACTGCCTAGTCACTCCCGGTAAATTTGAAGTTGAGACAGCTGATCCTGAACTTGCGACTGAGGTACTCCGACGAGCGAGAGATTTTGTGCAGATCGATACGATAGGTCTCTTTTTGGGGAGATTTGGGCCAAACGTCTTAACGACCGATGGCGATGCTTGGTCGAGACAACGAAAAGTTATAGCTGGTGTTATTAATGAACGCATCTCAAAGGCAGTTTTCAATGAGAGCATCCATCAGACTGAGGGCCTTCTGGATGAAGTCAATGGACTTGGCGATGCGGGGAAAACAGATCGCATCTTCGACATGCTTAAAAAGGTCACTATTAACGTCCTCGGCGGCGCTGGTATGGGTACTGCTGTGGAGTGGATCGACAACACTAACGAGAAACCGAGTCCTGGGTGCAAAATGACCTATACTGAGGCCGTCAAGAAAGTCATCCATGGTATGGACGGCCCAATTCTTCTTCCAGGATGGTTTCTATCTAATTACCCGCGCTTTCTACCTGGATACCAGACTTTGAATACCTTTGGCCATGCTGTCTCTGAGTTTCCGATACACACACGGAATTTATTCAACCAGGAGCGCCAGCGAGCTTCTGCCGCGAATGGCGAGACGAAGAACAACATCATGTCTCAAATGCTGCAAGCCGCAGAACAAGGCGATGGAGAGATGAAAGGGGTCAAGGCTCTTTCTGAAGAGGAGATGATAGGTAACGTCTTTGTCTTCACCGCAGCCGGCTTTGATACCACCGCCAACACATTATCTTACGCACTCGTCATGCTATGCCGGTATCCACAGTGGCAAGAGTGGCTTTTTGAAGAGATTGACAGCATCACACCTGCAGATAGTTCAGTTGATCTCGACTACACCTCCATCTTCCCTAAAGCGATCCGCATCCAGGCCTATATGTTCGAGATACTTCGCCTCTTCCCTCCACTTATCAACCTCTCAAAGATGACAAGAATCACATCGAGGATCGAAACCTCCCACGGCTCTTATCTCTTGCCGGCAAAGTCCACCGTCCGCATCAACATCGTCGCTCTAGGTCTCGATCCAGGAGTGTGGCGCAATCTCAATCTTGCCGAGAACGAGGAGGAGAGCGAGACGGACGAACTGGCGTTAAGACCGACGCGCTGGATCAAGCAAACGCCGGAAGGTCCACAGCACTTCAAACCGCCCAAGGGAAGTTTCTTGCCTTGGTCTTCGGGACCCAGAGTTTGTCCCGGTCAGAAGATGGCACAGGTAGAATTCGGGGCCATCTTTCTGAAGCTCCTCCACAAACATCGCATTGAAGCTGTGGCATTGAAGACAGAATCTGGCGCTTTGGAAACCAAGACACAGTTAAATAGCAGACTTGATGCACGGGTGAGGGATAGTATGAGCATTTTGACTCTTCAGATGAATGATGTATATGATGTTGAGAGTGGTCATGGGAAGGGCTTGGAATTAAGATTGATGAAGAGGTGATTGTTACTTGGAAACTTCTTGATTATAGTAGAGTGAAGTAGTGGGACAAGATCTGTTTGATGAAACGAATATTGAAGATGGCGGCCATTTAAGGTATTGTTCTTCCTGTGAAGAGAACCATACGGTCTCCAATCTGGGCTCCGCTGGGGAACAGGCCGGTGGAACTCGACTTTGTTCTTCCAAACACCGTGTTCGAGGCTCGGGGACGATTCGGAGGCCCATCTTACTAGCCCTACAGAAAACCTTCGCCTCAACGTACTCACGTTCCTCTTCTCATTTTATATGCTCCTTTATAATCGGCCTACAAGTGATTACAATTCGACCATTCTATATACTCCTATATGCTTCCACAGTAACCTGTAGTTACTTGCGCCGTTAAAAAACGGTGCACTTCTTATTCGAAGGTTTATAACCCCGGCCTGGCTCTTTTGAAATCCGATCTCTACCTACCTATCTGTTGGCTTTTAAAGTGTGTTCAGAATAGGTGCAAAAATGGAGTTTTTCAGTGGTGAAGAATCAATTCTACAGTGGGAAGTGCACCCTATATATAGGATGAAACAGGGCCTGAGGCCCTGAAACGAGTTAAAACAGAGCCCTAACACGCTCAAGCTATCGCTCTGACTGCAGGCCGTCCTTTTGCAACACTATCTCGCTGAATTCAGCGCTAGAGGAGTCTTCAGAAAGTACGAGACATTTAGTCTCGAGTAGGCTAGAGATAAGATATTCCAACTCCATTAGGATCCAGAGGTCTTGTTCTCCCAAACACCTAGAAATTCACAAAAAGATCGACACGGCAGACATAGTTTGTAAACGTGTAAGAAGGAAGGTATTTTTGAAAGGCGGAGAAAGAGTGAGGAAAGCATTATTGAGAAGGGTTGAAGCTGAACAGGCTGGGGAAAAGCATACAAGCATGCAAAGACGCAGAATATCTTAATGTTTATATTCTGTGTACTCTTGTCCTTGCAAATAGAAATGCGTCAAGCTGTATCATTTTCTGCTCCTGAGAACATATTCTGTGTGAGGGATGTCAATACATTCTCTTTTCAGTTTCTGATTTTATCTTGTGATTAACTTTCGATTCGCATCTCTGTCATCGCCATCACCTACACTGCTACGCGATCCAGTCGTGCAATGCGAAGAGGCAGGTGTAGTCACTCAGTCTGGCAAGCACTACGCAGCTGACTTGATCGTAAGTAATCCTAGAGCCTAGGACTCTGCTCGTACTAAGAATCTTTAGATCTTCGCAACCGGCTACCAGTCTCGATGGCACCATCTTAATATTACAGGACGTGAGGGAGCCTCCTTGGCCCAAAAATGGAATGGTGATATCACGTATCATTACCACACAACTGCCGTTTCTGGCTTCCCAAATTTCTTCATGCTATACGAGCCGAACTCTGCTCCACCAAACATGTCTGCGATTTATTATTATAAAAATTATGTCAACCTCATTCTCAAGCTCGTAACACCTATAATGGATGGACAAGAAGCCTTTGTAGAAACAGATTCTCAAGCAGAGGCAGACTTCATCGAAAACCTCCGCACTGCTCTAGATGACGGTGTCTGGTCAAGCTGCAAAAATCGAGCGTCGGATCCAAAAAGGGATGTGCATTTTTATCCGTGGAGCAACACAACTATGTTCCGAAACACCCATCCGGAAGGAGACAAAGGGTGGGTTTATCAAAAGCATCCAGAGAAGGCTTATCTACTAGAATAATCCGTTAATCCCTCACACTATGAACATATTCCAGAACCGCTCTAGGATCAGATATCCACGAGGAATACACGAGAGCCAACAATGCCTTGAAAACACTTAAGGCTACACTATACAGACGCGCTTTCCGAGAAGATCGGGCCCAATTCTTTGATACTATTGATACTGAGGAGATTGATAGGCAGTTGAATCCGTCAGTTGAATACGTAGATTGGAAGCCTGAAGGAGTGGAGCATGAGCAGCCAGAGGGAAGGCTCGTGGCCGAGCTTATGTGCTAAAGACCTGCCGTTACCGAGGAAGCTCCTCTAGATCACCGGATACGCACTGTTAAGGCACTATAGAGACGACGAGCTGATCGCTTGCAAAAATGTAATTTGTGAAAAGCTTGTTTTCTATGGTCCGATGCTTTTGAAGAACCATTTTGCATCTACGAATCAGAGCTTCCTTAATAAGTAGTTACAAATAGACAATTAAATAACAATATTGGAGTGGGAAAGAGAAATTGTACTCGTTGGAACTTGATATGTGCCCCCTTGCTGTGCCATATTTGAGGTTGTTTTTTTTCGGTTGTTTTTGCATTCGATTGTACGATAGATTTACAGCGTCAGGTTTAGACATAGGTCGGTGCCTAACCGCCTGACCCCAGCCTTTGTAGGGAAACCCGCCACTAATTCCTCAAATCATAACCAAAGTTTAGTCTAATTCACGTAAAAGTACTATATTTTATGCGGGATACTTGCATTACTATCCTTGAACTATATTCTAGTCCAATCATTAGAGCACGAATAAAAGGGTAAGGCATTAGACGCATATCGCTTTGTGGCGATATTTTGGAAGGCTCTAGCCCCAACGATGACGAATATCCTTATCTTTTTGTTCGGCTGTATAAATGCAAGTCGCTCGCGATGTTGACCTTCCCCAATTCCTCTTGATATGTCTTCTGCCACATCGTCCACCAAGACGTAAGTAATTCAAATTCCAATCGTACCAAAATGAACGAAGAAACAAACGGTAAGTTGTTGTTACCTCCAAGCAGAACATAGCTGCAGTTCTTTCTCTATTGGAGTCGTTACATAATCAATATTTTTTAACTTACACAAACAAGATCTCCCGGCGGTATCCGAAATACCTGACCAAAACGTTTCCGAAGGTTTGAGGTTTGACAACGGTGATAACGAGGATTGGGAGGTTGTCGAGATCGAAAAAACCCTTCCCGAACACGCTCATACCACTTCTTACCCAACCCTGGCGTTTACTTGGCATTGCAAGTTTGCGTTGCAGAGTACTGCGAGATCGAGCGAATCAGAAAACCATGACTATAAAGCGTCAATGCAGAACAACCACGCAGTATCAATACATGAACAACATCTGTGTCACTTTTTCGGTTTTCCAGTTGAGCTTCGACTTCGAATCTACGAGCAGGTTCTTGCTATAGAGTCGTCAAACTTACAACTAAAGTGGTACCCGGCCAATCATCGCAAAAACATTCAGCCATCAGTTCTTTTGATCCTTGAAACCTGTCGAAGGATATATATCGAAGCTGAGCCTATTTTCTACTTCATCAATCATTTTCAATATCCTATGGAAACGCCTAGGCTTGCTACAAGTTTTTGTAAAGCAATCAATCCAAATCGCCGTGATGCCATTAGAAGTCTAACGATCGTCGTCTCCTCCGGCTCAAAAGCTCTCTCCACAATCCAAGAGTTAACTTCATTCTCTAAGCTTCAGAGGCTGCGGATAGAACGAAAGCAATCTGTCCGCTACATTGAAATTGAGACATGGGCAGTCCTGGCTAAGCAACTGAAAATGGAGTTGGAAAAATTGAGCGAATTACGAGAACTGGAAATTGTTACCCCAGAGACCGCAACGCCTACCGAAGTTGAAGAACGCAGGATGCAACGCTTAGACCAGATTGATGCTCTATTGCAAGAAGTCACTAACAAACCGGGTCTCACAAGCGGTAAAGGACTACTAGTTTAGAGTGCCCAGGCCTTAGAAGTCTGGCCAAGGATGGCGTTGAACATTGTCGAGATTAGGAATGTAAGGTTGGCGGGTTTTGAAGTAGATTTTTCCATGCCGACAATATATGCTTGTTATATTTTAAGGAATAGTGGAACAGTATCTCTTCTTGGGCGCATATGTGGCATATCATTGAATAAAGTATTTTGATGTGCCAAGGAGAGTATGTTATCTCTTTGTGAATGCTGATGGGTCCCAAAGAGGCGATAGAAGGGACGTATATGGCAGGGATATAAAAGGGCTAGTCAATATTGGTTTCGCTCGTTGATTCGGCGTAGTTTGCTTGTATCTTAGCCGTTATCGAATGCGATACTGCAGAAACTTGGTGTCAGTGGACCGACTTCTGAGATACTTCATTCTGCGCCCATGGGATCACCATTTTGCTTTGATAAGAGAACTTCATTGCCGCTTCAAAGTACCGATATATTAATTAATCAATCAAGGTTTTTGCAGTTAGTTTATATTGAATGGGTGGTTCAGGCTTAATTCAGTACCATAAACCTGAATACAGGGAGGGAGTGCAAATCACGCTATTCTAAGCCTAAATTTAAGGAGAAACCCTTATTTCAACATGACTTTCCCCGAGCGTCTCAGCGAGGCATCAGCAGAGCTAGAAACCAAAACACGAAACATGGTCAACTTTATTTATTTGTCGTCCATGGCTATTTTCCCAACACTTCTCTCAGTCGTCGGCGCGATCCCACACCCCGAGACCCAAAAAGGTGCTCGCACTAATACGTGTGTATCAATACAAGCTCGTACAAGCCTTAAATTGTTCTTATTTTTCTTACGGAATAGCTCACATTCTCGTGCAATTGCAATAATCCATTGACGCAGCTGACTTATGCTGCGGCTCCTCTGTGCAAACAAATCAATGGCACGGTTGTGGGAAAGTCGGTAGGCTTTGACTCTAAATGCCTTCAGATTACAATGCCTAGCGGTCTAACATATCATCTTAGTGCACGTTCCAAGCACAAACCCAACAGACAGGCTCGTCAATCTTCACAAACGACGCGTGTGCTGCGCAGTACGGGAGTGGATTTCACGGGTTTTGCACCTTTGACTCGTACTATCCTGACTGCCCTGGTCCTAGCGGCTGTCTATTCCCAGAGCCAAGAGGCTCCTGCCCCCCAGAGGACAGAACGGCGGCGAACGCGCTTTGCCCTCTTGGCAGACCATTATGTGTGGCTGGGCAAATCATGTGCGATGCCGGTTCGATTGGATACTGTATCATGGGCTCGTGCTAATGTGGAGTTGATGGGCTGTGGACGACTACTAAGCTACTAGCTAATGCTGATTGCGCAAATTTAGTTGTACCATTTTAAGGCATTGTAGTTAGTCAGCGCAATCTGGAGCCTTCCCCGACACTTGATGGTTTCGGTGCAGCTAAAATTCTTGTACAAGAAATAATAAATCATCCTAGGGAGACTTTAGCCTAATCAGACCCGCGATACCAAGAGGATGAAAGGTCGTTCTGGAATTTTTGATACAAAATGACTTTTCAAGCATGAATATACTTTCGTTAAACAATAGTGCTAGGAGGTCATTTTCTTCGGAAAAGCTACATCTGTGCGATGTTGACACATCTGGTTTCTGAAAGAGAAAAAAGGTTCCGGAGAGGAGTTCGGTTCTCACAGGAATCCAATCTTTGTTTTACTTGAGTTAAATTTGTAGCACATAAGATATTTACAACAAGGGGTTACTAGCAGTAAAATTTTAAGCAAGATACAGCTATTACATCACCTCTGTAATTGTGAGGTGGGAGTGTCATGGGAAAGGGAACAAGTCAAATAATATGACTTATAGCTAGTCATTGCACACAAGTGATCTCTGCCCTTCAGACGAAATCTAGGGGCAGTACCTCAATACATTACGAGCCCCTATGCTAAGCTTAACCGGCCAACCGCAAAGTCCCCGAGCCTAGGGAAACACCAGTGAAAGCACATCCCATGTTTCGTCGAGCTACGTCACATTTACGCTGAGTGTCATTCTTGCAATATATCAACCGCTGAGTCGCAGTATTTCTTAACAAATAAGCGCTTCTCCGGTTCGCATCCCAGCAGACACGGCAAGGAAGCTGAGATCATCAACCATAAGAGAAACGAGGAGAGCGGCTTCACCTCGAACATACCCACGAGCTAGAATTACAGGGTCACCATGTAGCATAGCGATGTTCCCTGGATCGATCCCTCGAAGTATTTGGCTCAACCTAGCTTACATATAATTTCCGACGCGGCATTGTTTGAGCATCTCATCTAGAGTCAAGACTTCCTGGCATCACAAATTCTCAGACTCGGCAAACTGAATACTCTTTGGATGCATCTGCAAGCTCACAGTATTCTACAGTACAACCAGCATACTTGATAGCATCGTTTGGTACAAGCTCGGTACAATTGTATTCTGCAAAGCTGACAATAAGCAAAAACATGCCGCTCACTCACAACTCCTTCTGGGCCGTTCCATTCTATTCTCCCCTCGCGCAGCCGCTGTCTCTCAAGAGCTCAATACATCTTGCAAACGCCTAATCTCATATTTGACTGCCCTCAACTCCTTTTCCACACCGCGTCTGAAATCCGGGTCTCTCGCGCTCTCTCTGGCGACATTCTCATCCCTGAGGATATTAAGGGTAGTTGTAATGAAAGAGAGATGCGTCCTAACGGCAACCTCAAGATTTCTTTGAAGACTTTCGGCAAGAATCTTGAACTGATTTTTAAACCTTGTTTGATGTGATTCGAACGTCATTTTATCACCAAGCTTGTTGTTGATAATTTTTGATCGCTTGATATGGCTTCCTTTTCCTGTTGGGTTATTAATAGGTCAGTCGGATGGAAAGAATTCTCATGAAAGAATTCATTACCTTCCTGAGCATTGCACTTGATATAAGATTCTTTCATAAGTTGCCCAATGAAGGATGTATGAATTCCAGAAAGCGCATCTGTCCTCAACAAGCTGGAGTTCGTTAGCGATAATGATTCTAGGCAAGGGATATGTTACTTACCAGAGCTGCTTTTGAAACTCCTCGCAGGCCCGCTCAAGACCTGTAATAAGAAGACGTTGTCGAGATCTCATTGTCCGACAAAGAGCATCAGTTGTATCCGGGGAATCTCGAAGCTCGGTATCTATAGAAAAATCAGCATTCTCACGGGAAGAGACTTCATTCAGCTTTACCAATATATTCAATAGCCCCATCTATCATAACTTTAATAGATTCGATCTCTCGCTGTAGACTACTCTCAAAAGTGGACTCCAGATTTTGCCAAGGAGCATCTAATTCCCTGACCATGTCGTTTATTGCTTCTTGATTCCAATTATGTTTGCCTACCATCTCTGTCTGATGGTCGCCGAAGTGTTGACAGAAATATTTATACGTGACTGCAATACAGTTAGGACAAATAGGGTCATGGCCGATTACCAGGTATCTTTGACATAGGAGGACATACTAGCAGGATACGTCTTCCATTTGGTTAGCTTTTTGGAGCCTTTCGGGATGGGTGACACTGACATCGCGCCATGATTCACTGATATTCATTGCAGCTCGACTCCAATCATTTGTGCGATGTCCTAAAGCCTATGAGACATATACTTGTGGTGAATTTGAACAGAGTCGAATACTTAGGTATATTTTGTCTCTGAACATCTCTGTGAACGACCTTTCAATTCTATTGATTTGCGAGTTATCTCTTGTTAGTTCCTAATATCGTTCAGTGCATTTTTATCAGATTCTCTAAAGTTGCTCCTTACCTTCCTTAAACGAGCTTCTACACTGTCCAAAGTTTCATAGATTTTTTGTTTCCGTTCTGCATTTACACTCCCTGCACCTGACCGAACCCACAGTTCAGCCTCTCCTAAAAGTGCTGGGATATCATCGGTGATATATGTCCTCGCAAAACGCAGTTGAGTTTTTGCCACCATGGAGATACAGTGCTTGCGAAGAGTCAAAATGCCACTTAGCTGAAGGAAGGGAAGCGCATCATCTTTCGATGAACCTCGGTGCTTCCAGTAGTCTTCATTGCTGACACAAAATACCTCCAAGTCATTCCCTGATACTCTGTTCTGGTACATATCATTTAGGCTCTGTTTAACGTCGGCATTGCGGGTGCTGATGAGGTAGTGTTGTAATCTAGCAAAAATATTAGCTTTGGCAGGGGAAACTGTTTTTGAAGTATATTTTCAAGTACTCAAAATCGTGTTGGTCCTTCCGCTTCCTGGAGAGACGTCATTGATATCAGAATTTGAATTCATAGGGCTTGAAGGATACTTGCCTTGCTTGTTGAGAGAATTTCCTGCATTCGCGAACATATTTGACCTCTTCCTTAGATAAGTCGTCGTCGTCGTCATAATCTGCTAGGTCGGCCTCAGCTCGCTCAAAATCCTGTTGATCTGTTGCAATGGCTTCAAGGAGCAGTTGAATTTTGTTGTCTCTCTCCTCAGACCAACCCTTCCTCGCTTCTTCAGCCTTAATAACCTGTATAGCAGTCAATTCTTAAATCCGTGTCTTCGATGCCAAGAGCCCACAACTTACATCAGACATCGTGCAGACTATTCCAACGTTAGATAAGTCTGCCTGTTCCGCTAGCTCGAAGACACTCATAACGCTGGCATCTGTCGCCGCCCTACCTATGCAGCAAACTGCAAAGACCACATCACATTCGAGTAAATAACGTTCAGTAATGGTCCGGCGTGCCAAGTTCAGGTCACGAAGGCCTATTCAATGAGATTTGTTAACCCGTTATCTAACCACAGTCTACCTTAAAGGGTATCATACCTGGTAGATCTACAAGTACAAGCCCGTGAGACAAAATATAGGCATTCGAGAAAACCCTGCTATAGTTAGTCAAAGATAAAGGGAGCAATCCTGACAGGACTAACTTGACCTTGCGTATATATGGCCATTGCGCTGGCTCCCCGGTTGAATCTTGCTCGGAAGTGAGCTGCTGCAAACCCTTGGTGCAATCTTGAAGTGATGCATATACTTCTCGATGGCCAGTTGAAGATGGAACAAGCTCTCCTGCCCAAGCGCAGAGAGTTTCCATGACAGTCTCCTCTGGTAACTGAGTAAGAAAAAGTTCATCTTTAAAGCGTCCTGTAAACATTGCTTGGAATGTATGATGTGCAACATCTGCCTTATCTTTGAAGTCATCCGACTCTCCTGGATCGGTAGTTGTGCTTCGAAGATGGTAACGCCTAAAGGACTTGAGAAGCTCGGTCAATTGGGCGACAATCTCATCCACGCTAAACCATTGCACTTCAATGGCGAAGTCGTTGGTATTATGGTAGTGATATTCGGTGACAACGCAGGTACACGCGCGTCCGCTACTGCTCTTCAAGGACATAGGTTAATAGAGCCAACAATAATGCTTAGCATAGACTCACCATTCTGGCGAGGTCCTGATGATCTAGAAGTGAATTTAACAGGCTACTTTTGCCTAGAATGTGTTAGTTTCAAAGCATATTGCCTTTTAAAATCGTGCTTGCCTGTGCCTGAGTCGCCGACGAACCCAATTGTTCGAGTTGAGGGACAATTGAATCGAGACAGGTTTCGAGCTTCTTCTTGAAGTCGCTTCATAGTTGAGTCCGAATTATTGTGCGTAGAGCCGCTTGATAATGTGTTAGTAAACTCAAACATAACCTGCTTTGCGCGGAGGAATGCGTGTTGGAAAGCAGAATCATAAAAACGCTCTTTCGGAAGCTCTTCATCCGCTACATTATGACGGGGCTGATCGGTACGTGAGCTTGATCGTCTCCTAGAAACTCGGCGCCGGGAGGGACTGTCGCCCCCGGCGGGGCTTTGCGGGCGAAGAAAAGCACCGTTGCTATCAGAGTTTTCGACGCTTTCGAGAACGACAGCAATTTCTGGCATGTCCAGGCGACTGTCGATGGAGCTAGCTGCGCTAGGAATGGCAGGGCTGCTACTCAAAGCCTCCGGGCCGTGGGCTGGTGGAGGAGTAAAAGACAAGGAAGGAGTTCTGGAATGAGCCTTTCCTCTTGCTCCTGATAGACTCGCTGCTCCAGATGAATCTCTTGAACTTCCTGCAATTGAAGGGTGCAGCCCATCTTCGCTAAGGCGCATCGTCCCAAGATCATCGGTGAGTGATCGGAATTGATTGTTAACTGAAGGGGTGGATGATATCGAGGCACTATCGGTTCGCGGGGTAATGAGGTCATTCAAAGTTGATGTTGAAGATGTAATTGCGCCAACAGGCATGACAGCCTATGTTCTATCAGTCAAATCGGATCATGTTACTGTCTCCACGGTGTCGGATTACAGCACGAACCATTCTCCCCACTGTCTTGATATCGGATATCCAATGTGATAAAGGAATGGGCTTAATGTGGCCCGGAGGTGAAAGATGACAATGTAGTGGATGCGCAGGTCCATTTCACATTTCCCTAAAGCTCAGGTCTCTATATAAGTGCAGGTATGATAAACAAGTGGGGTTTCATGGAATATAGGGGACCACAATCCCAGGATCTGTGTCTGCCTCGCGCTACCTAGAATTTGGTGGGAGGGCGATTCGGCCGTTAATCTTCTCAGGAGTTGTTTGGAGTCGGTCTGATATCAGCAGAGTCCCCTGTCCTGTTCGGGGTTGTGGCGGGACATCCAGAATGTCGGGTCGGCTTGCGCACCATTTCGTCTCTTCTCTGCGCCGGTTTAACTCAAGTAGGAAGGTCATCTCGGTGAGTAGTTTGGGTCTGCCTCGTGTCTCACCTAGATGGATGGATGGATGGATGGATGCAGAACTTGTTCACGACCAATAGCGGCACACAAACGGCCTGGCTGCAATGCAAAGCACAATCTCCCCGATCCACGTTGTTTTAGAAATCGCCCTGCGTGGGTGAGGTTTCAGCAGTGTAGGTTTGACCCCTTCAATTGAATTGCCAAACTAACACTCGACTTCAAAGAGGGGAGCCTCTCTCATAGAGAAGAGTAAGTAACGGCTCCCCGATGGCATCCACCCACAATGCATATCAAGTTGCCTACTAAGTTTGACGACAAGAACGAGCAAGTTGAGTGTGACAAGAACGAGCAAGTTGAGTGTGACAAGAACGAGCAAGTTGAGTGTGACAAGAACTAGCAAGTTGAGTTTGACAAGAGCTCGATAGCAAGCGTAAGTAACGAATAGACATCCAGGAACAGGACTACAGGGGCGGTTAAACTCCCATCAACACAAATGGCGACAAGCGTCACCCTACCCAGAAATACAAACAAAGCCGGTGTGAACAAGCCGATGTGGAAGGTGATAACTATCAAAAGGGAAAACATATCAAGGATAAATATGCTTTAAAGACGAGCAGATACTCCTGAAAACACTTTTTCAAATAAAAATAAAAGAAGACGAAAAAAACCGTCAATGCCTGCAAACCTCACTCCCAACGAATATAAAGGAATAATATAAAAGGATATCATGCCCATAGAGTAGAACTGAGCAGGAGTGAACTCGGGAATTGTAGCTCCCTGCTGAGAAATCATGTCTGCACACCGCCTTCAGTTGGTCCGTGCCCGAGAGACGATTCCAGCCAAGTCAAGATGCGTCGACCTCCCCCTCTGAACTTGTCAACCATTCCCAGATTTGGTCCAACCTCAAATATCAAGATCGAGTTCGGAAGGACACAGTCATGGCTCGTGAAGATCTCCTAGGACCTATGTTTGAGGAGTCGGAGCGAGAGTTCAATCGCATTTGGGGCCTTGATCAAGCGGAGAACGAAGCCAACACCCAGGCCACGACAGAGCTCCATCAGGTACCGGAAGAAAAACCTAGGCCAATTGACTTCTCTACTTTAGGAGCAAAGAAGAGAATGCCAGTAGGTAAGGCATCGATCTTTTATTGCCTTTGATCTTATAGGACTGACGCAGGACATCATCCATAGATCGAGAGGACGACCTGCACATTGATGCTTCCTCCTCTAAGAAATGTCCCAAGAAGAACAATACAGAGAACACCAAAGTTAATATCGGTCTACCAAGTCCCATTGAGACAGACAACGATGTTGCTAAAAAGAGACTGCATCCTGAGAGTCGAAAGCCGAGAAATAACCCCAAGCCTGTCTATACCCAACGACGGGTCATCAACACACGCTTTCAACCCCGGCGAGGTGACGTCGAAGCTCTGAAATATGTCGTTACCCTTATCGAAAACTACCTTGCAGCATGGAACCGAAATGAGAACATCGAACCACACCTCTCGACCCTGCGAGAACAGATCCATAAAATGCCTTTCTTTGGATTCCTCACACCGCAACTGGTTCAGCAATCCAAGATCCTTGAGGACAATAAACTCTCTCGCATCTTTACTGATCCTGATGCTCCTCTATTTCCTTTCGATATCAAGGCCGATGCCCGCGCCCTCTGGCAAGGCTGGATGAGTGGCAATATCAATGTGGATCTCATGCATGGCGTACTGGCCATTAAAAGCGTCAGAGCGAGTGGTTCTACCAATAAGTCATATAAGCTTGACCCCAAGTTCCCGCGTACCAACCTCCCGAACGTGTTTGGCGATAATGGACTCGTGAACGGTCAATGGTGGCCCCTCCGTATCTGTGCTCTCCGAGATGGTGCTCATGGCGCGATGGAAGCTGGTATTCATGGTAACTTGAAGGAGCCGTACACGCGTGGGGCTTATTCCATTGTCGTTGCCGATGGAGGTTACAAAGATGAGGATAGTGGCGAGGTAAGAGTTCATTCCATATTTTGTTCACTCATCCCTTGCTTCCTCTCCACGTATGCCTCAAACGCGCTCTAACATTACCCTTAGACTATCAAGTATTGCTCTACAGCTGCCAACCCCAGCCCCTCCGGCCCTACGACCCCAACCGAAGGCACCCAACTCCTCCTCGCTTCCCTGACGTCCCACATGCCGATTCGCGTCCTTCGGGCCGTGAAGCGAAACTCCGTTTGGGCACCAACGAGTGGAATTCGGTACGATGGACTGTACTTCATTGTCGATAAGGAAGTCCTGTCTGAGAAGACCGCTTTCATGCGATTCAGTCTCCAGCGCATGCCAGGCCAGGATCCGATTCGGAACTCGGGAGTAGTTGCGCGTCCTACCGTACAGGAGGAGAGCGAGATGGCGAGATTTAAAGGACTGATGGCCTAGGATTGTTTGCAGTGATTTTCGACATTGGCGTTAAATTTCAAGGGTTTGCATATTTGGTGTTGCGATCAACAATGATACCCACTGGGCGTTGCTTTTTGATTGAGATCCAAAATTGACAATGAAGATACGAATTCCGAAGCAAACGAAGTGTGAATCTCCGTGAACACTAGATTGTACTTTTTCAATTCCATATTACTTGTTGACTTTTGCTTACATATTTCGCATTGCCTCAAGGTTCGAAGATCAACAACACTCAACAAAGAGAATAAGTAAGCCAACAGGAATGAAGAATCGACAATCAGAAGTGTATATCTCGTTTGGTTGTTGACATTGTTTCAGATCTAATCCTTGTAGAATATCAACATGGTTCTGCTCTTCCTATAATGGTAGCTGTGTAAGAAAGCAATCTGCTTGGACATTTTCCTCCAATTATCGTCGGTTGAAGTTTCAGCCTCATTCAAACTGTTGCGTTGAAGCTTCTACGGAAGAACAATTCCGCCGCTGTCCTCAGCCATAACGAACCAGTGTAGCTTATCAAATCTTCCGATCGAGTATGTCCTTGATGTTATAGCGTCGTCAAGAGAAGCTTTTATCTCTATATTCCTCTATATTCCTACGCTTTCTCTCGTCTCTTAAGGTATATTATCCCTTTTTTCGTAGGCCTCCTACTCTACTCAAGCTTCTGACTTCACGAAGAAGCAAATTCACTCGCTAAAATCCAGAATGTCCAGGATGGGATGTCTCTATTTTCAAATCACCGACTTGGTAACGATGTACATGCTTCAACAGACCAAGGTGGGCTGTGTTCCTAAATTTGAATAACTCTCCTTTGTTTTGGCTCAATCAAGTTGCCATCTCAAGACTGAGTCGTTATTTATTTTGTTGCTATGGATATTAGAATTCGGAGAATTTTTGCTTCATGTCCACGACTTTGGCCGAGTAGAACTGTCGCGAAACCAAGCAGAGACTCAAACCAAGAGTGCAATAAGGTCTGAATTGCAATTATTCCAAGTCAAAGGAAGAAGAAATGTTCGACTGTTCGCAGCTACCATATTACTGGAAGAACATATGACAACTCACTCAATGATATACTTGCTTCCCAAATGACGTCACTCACAACGATCACTCGGAATGAGACCAATATCTACGTGAAACTCACAACCAACACTGACAATAGATCAAACACCTTCACAAACAATGTCTTCACCGCAACCTTCCCAATCAGAGACTCCACGAGAGCTTCCTTCGCACCACCTGAACGCCTTCGGCACCGCCTTCAAAAACCCTTGGCCGTCAGCCGAGAAGCCAACCGTGACCGAACTGCTCGAGACAAAGTTCCCACTCGGCTGGTACGAGAGCTTCGCCAAAAGGCATCCAGGGACGCAGGACGTGAAAGTGGTTGTTCCGGACTGGGGTGCGTCAAACCTGAAGGAGAATGGCCTCGAGAGGGCGAAGTGCGTTGTGGGAACGGCGCTGGGTCACGCAGGCGTGATTACAGAACTGCCGCTGGAGGGGACACGAAAAGAAGGGGATGGGGATATGGATAAGGAGAGTTTCTGGATCGTGTATGATCCTATTTTCTCTCAGCGAGCGGGCCCAACGCCATTGACGGGGCCGAAGAGGATGAAGCCGCCGCCATGTCAGGTGACTGATCTGCCAGGTAGGACTCCCTATCCTATGCGAATGCTTCTTACTAATACAGTGTAGGTTGTAATGCTGTTATGATCTCACATAATCACTACGATCACTTGGATACGTCAACCATCGAGGCTTTATTCAAGAAGTTCCCTAACGCCAAGTACTTCATTCCCTTAGGGAACAAGAAATGGCTGCGCGACCTAGGTGTATCAGAAGAAAATATATACGAACTCGATTGGTGGCAGAAACGTGAACTCAGTGTGCACGATCTCGGATACCCGACATCGCAAGCCGCGAGCGAAGAGACATTGTTGCGATTCACTTGCGCTCCTGCTCAGCACAATTCCGGCCGCGGCGCATTGAACCTAGACACTACGCTCTGGTGCGGCTGGATCATCGAACAACTGCTCGTCTCGAAGATCGAAGCATCTACCTCACCTACCAAACGCAAAGGCGCCATCTACTTTGCTGGCGACACCGGGTACCGCCGAACCGCCAAATCCACCGCCGTATGCCCAATCTTCAAAGAAATCGGCCAAAATTACGGACCCTTTGACCTCTCATTCGTGCCTATCTGGAGAGGGGGAACCCTAGAGTTTATATCTCATTTAGGACTGAGGTTATCGCATAATGACATTCCTTCTGCACTTCATGCCGCGCCTGCTGATGCGGTCGATATTCACAAGGATGTCAGGTCGCGGAACACGGTGGCGATTCATTTCGGGACGTTTGTGGGCTCTGAGGATGAGAGTTTAGAGTCCATTATGGAGTTTGAGGAGGGGAGGGAGAGTAGGGGTGTTGGGGGGCTTGACAAGAGTGGATTGGATAACGCGGCTGGCAGGGCTGGGGTTATCGATATTGGGGCAAGCTTGGCGGTAGAGATTGAAGTGATGGATGTCGGTGTGCGTGATTGAAATGTTGGAGATGGTTGCCTGGAGACGTTGTTTTTGCTTGAGGGTTTCCAAAAGAGGGGAGCAGAGATGTGGCCTCTACATCCGAAAGTCAGCAAAAATACATATTTTCTTCAGTTCTACTCGAGCATGTCAGAATGGAAGAGCTTTCCAACTCAAAAATATCCCGTATAATTTGCTTGCAAGGCTCAAATTTGCACAAACCAAGTTTAAAACTCAGAGTAAAACAAGGTCCACTTCTTGAAACATCCCCTCCGCATACATGTCAAGTACCTCACCCCTCATTATCTGGGCCCTCCCAGCGGAAGTCCCCGTGGTTGAATGCTTTGGAACAGTATTGAAGCTTGTCCAAGACGATGCCTCGTACTCTCAGGCCCTTTCCATCCTGCACCAGCTGTGGGGTGGTTTTTATTCCTCTGCCGGCATCAAATATGGTCTCTCCTAGCTGAACAAGAACTGACGAGTCGAAGCCATTCAATACGAAAACTGTACGCGATAAATGACCCTCGATGTCGTAGCCAACTGATCACTGTAAAGCAAGACTCCCAACTGATGACTTGGTTCCCATACTAGATTTCTGGCCGCGTTGACAGACCAGCTTCTTGTACAACCCGCACACGATTGAACCAATTGGAATTTGCCAACTTGGCTAGGCTCTCCCATCTCTGGTCTTTTGCTATTGGATCGCTCTCAGATACAGGTGGCAGGTCGTTCCAGGATCCGTTGTTCTCTCTCGTAGTTGTGCTCTTACCATCGCGTTGGCATCAGTGATCAAAGAACAAAGCTCATTTGTGTTACTATCCCCCGAATCACCGAGCCATAAAAGCGTCGTGGCGGACTTTGAATAGATGGCGCTCATGAGAGTGACTTGATAACTCCGCTCTGCAAGATCCTCCGGATTAATGCAGACCTGATCTGCCCAGACGTTCCTGGGTTGGTTGGGAAGTCGTACTCGCTTCAGCAAATCCCCCAAAGTAGCTGTAAGGCGAATTATCTTGCCGCTACAATTTATCTGGCTTGCCAGTTTCGGTGGTCCCATGCATAAGAGATGGCGTCACATTTTGGAAGTCGATCAATTTGTTCTATAACCAGGCGGCCACTAAGGGGTGCTTCGCTTTGTCCAGGGTCGAGGACGAGGTAGCGAATATATTTGTCCTTGGGAAGAGTATCGTACTCATACTTCACATTCATACTTGAATCGTCAGTATGACGGCCATCTGCCGCATCAAGAGGATTAATGTTCTCTGCTTCTAGCATGCTGCAAGCGCGTAAAGCCAACTTAAGCCTGGGTTTTGCAGATAATAACAACGATTACAGATGTTAGCAGAAATCGACAGAGATGGAAAATGTTGTGAATTTCTTTCGAGGCTGGCAAAGAAATGCCAAGCCTTGATGCCCGAGGCTCTCTATTTCCAAGAGGATCACTTCGGTATGTGCCGGAATACGCAATATTGTACATGTTGTGCCTCAATACAGCGAAAGAAAAAGCCGTTGAACCTGAAATGTTCAAAAATGCAAGTAGCTGGGTTCATAGTACGATGTTATGCAGTACGGCTTCAATAATCAAGATGCGGCACCGACAATTCGTGAACCAATAGTCGTTTGGGAAGGAGCAGCTGGAGTGTGTAAGATTACAGAAAAGAGGGCTTTCACGTCGGATTCTTTCTAAAGAATCAACATGCCTTTACCCACCCACCGATATCAATACCTTTTTCTATGCATAACATCTCGCTTAAATGGCTCAGTCTAGCTACACGATATTGGCGCCTTCGAGTCTACGATGACTCGCGATACTTGTTACTGTTCAGCTGAATAGCATTTCTGAACAAGTTGCCACACAGTCTTTCGAGAATGCCGCCCCCCAGAACATATTGAAAAACGATTGGTCACATGGTGTGAAACTATGTGCAGAACATAAACGCATCAAGCAGAACAAGGCTTTGGGTATTCGAGGCCACATGTCTGCAACCTCCTCGGTAGCCCTATATCAAAGTGAAGCCTTATCAGTTCAGCTGTCGAAATGACCCCGGTAGGGCTAGTCGATACGAGTGGTGGCTTGAAGGATTTGTGGGAGAGAATACTTGATCCACCTCCCCTTTTATCTTCTTCTGCTCCATTTCACTGTAAATCCTCACTTGAACCATTTCGCTTGCTGTATATCAAGCCAATGGCGCAGGCAGTTGGGTATCATCGCAACTTCTTAGTATGCATGGCTTAATAACGTACCTACATTGATTAGGTATTAACTGAACTTTCAGATAATACAACCGATCCTGGAGTTTATGTGTGGATAGCAATGCCTCTACAGACCCTACCAATTAGCGACGGATTTCATTTCTGTGTCTTCCTTGAGGATGCGCAACAGTCTAGTGATTTAAATGGTGACATTTTCTTCAATAGCGGTGCGCTGTTTATCGAAAAAGTCGCCACAACTTCACCAGTTGTGACACCGTCTATCCAAGGAAGCACTAGCTCTTCGGCATCTCTAGTAAGTTATCTATCCATTGTTTCCCTTGCTTGGGTTACTTTATCATAGGTAGGCTCTAACTTCTTCTGCAGCCCACTGCCTTAGCGATAGCATCGTCAACACAGTCTCAACCCGGCTCTATCGCATCTGCCAAACCGTCTGAAACCTCATCGCCGGTTCCTAAAACCAGTCAACTGGGCAATGTGGCAAGCATAGCAACTATCATAGGGTCAGTCGTTGGTGCGGTCGTTGCACTTCTCACTCTCATTCTTGCTTCCGGTGCTCCACCTTTTTGAATTTAGCGCTCCTGTTTGAGGGATGGTGCTTCGCTTGCTCCAACGCTACTTTCAACAACATCCGCAGTAACTCATTGTCTCTACTTTAGTTTTTCCAATCTCCTTCTCATAATTATAATTGTACAGTACTCTTGCGGGGATCTTCTGATGAGTATATATCACTAGATCTGCGCTTCTTTAATCCGCCTTGTCTTCGCTCTCCTCTTCCCGCCTGAGCTATTTTGGACAGCGCCAGTGAAGTTACTCAGTTTTATTTTGAAGTGTCTCATATGATGTTTTACGGGTGGATTTCCGTCCATTGAAGCGCTATACGTTGATGATTTCAATTGCCCTCCTTGAGATACCTTAGTTAAAATGGTATGACTTTAGTCCGTTTCCAAATCCAACGCGATAGGCCAAAACGATACTTAAAAAGACCCCCTACCTCGAAAGCTCCCAGCCTTTTCAACATCTTCAAGCGAATTTACTTCGTTACGCTTCTGATCCTCCCGATTCTCATCATACCTCATTTTCCAGAACCACACGGAGAATCCGACAACCAGGACCGTTGTAATAGGAATTGTAAAATACCAATAGACTCGAAAGTGTGGCCCAATCGGATTCTCTTGATCCCACTGGAAAATTGGAACACTGAACACCGTCTGGGAGCAAGTCAATAGCCTATACAAGAGTGGGTGTCGGATCACCTACAGCTATGGCTGTTCCGGGCAAGAAAATTGCCGTCAAGACCGCAATAGCCTTCATGACAGTGTTGTCCCGCTTTGTTTGTTCTACGATGATCTCCTGCTTTCTTAGCATCTCTGCTTGGTAATCCAACGTCTTCTGTCGTCTCTTCTGTGTTTGGCGCATCTCGGTATTCTCCCTTTTTGCACGCAAAATTGAAACCTATGAATGATAAGTCACAATCTCATTTCATTACCTGGGCTGACAAACTATGTTGAGAATTCCTTTCACTTGCTTATTTAGGCCTTCAATGCTCAAGTTGTGCTGATGGCACTTCTCTTTCAATTCCGAGAGCTTGATATTCACCTCGCGAAGCTGTTCTCTCCATTCATGGCAGATTCGATTCTCGGGCATCTCAAGATCGTCACTCGTGTCAGTTCTCTGATCGAGTTTCGATTTGCAAACCTTTGGGTTTCCTTTGCTGTCTTCAACGCCTGCAATTATCGACATCAAGTAACCCATTTCTTGCAGTTTCTGTCTTGTTTCGCTCAAATTCACGATTGCTTCACTCAATTTAATGGAATAGATCTCCAATCCATTTGGGATCATAGTTTTGGGATTCCGTTGTTTGCTGATGTTCGACTCGAGGTCCTTGAGGTACTTTCGATACTGTGTTAGTTCTACTGAATATTTGTCCTCAGTACAATCGAGTATGCAGCATACGATGGTTTTTAAGTGTGGAACCGGTATTAGAGATCCTATGACAGCGCTCTCTGTTGTTGGCGAATGATTCTGTAGAAGGATTAAGATTTTGCTGATCGTTCTCTTGACGTGTGTGAGTGAGCAGCCGAAGGTTACCATTCGCGCCATTGCCTTAGCCTCACCATTGATCTTGTGGAAATGATTCGATAAAAAAATGCGCTTTCCTTGCAGGTTGATGTCGTAAGATACTTTCCTACACACTCTTTTCACTGACCCATCGATAATGGTCGCCTCAGACTCCAATGACTGGCACGGCGACCGTGGGTGACGAGTCTTGGACTCAAACTCCAATGCCAGATTTTTGGCATTAGAACAGTCGAGAGTAGGCCACAACTGAGACCATCCGTTGTTCGTTGTAGGTTCACGAAGATGATCCTGGGATTCTTCTGCTACTACATCTTCCGGTGCTTCCTCGAACCGACTGTTCTAATATCTCAGCCGTGACACAGTACTTGAAAATTAGCTTACATAAGAGTAAGCACTGGTGAAGTATCTCCTGTACCCGCCCTGCTGCCGTTACAGCGATCTAAGTACTGTTTTATCTCAGACGCAGATGCATTTGGTGCAATCTGCACATCTCCTTTCTGACTGACAATTATCAAGTCATGTTCGATTGGCACAAAATTTCGCTCGTGATCTCTGGAATTGCTGCAGTCTAATGGCTTGAGTTGAAGCATAGTGGTCATCATGAATAGTCCAATTGCAAGAAAATGTTATTAGATTGAATATTGTCGCAGAAAAATAAGACAAAATCCTGAGCGGTGGAGCTCAGCCTCAACCGGAGGCGCTGGGCGTCAGCTGTGCTGTTGGTGGTGCCATCAACCCTCCCTGATTGGAAGGATCACGATCGTTTGAGCCCTTCACGCATGAAAGGCTTAAGAGCTGGTCCAATGAACAAATGATTCCCTATCAATCAGAGAAGCGGGGTATTACTCTAAAGAGATACCAGTACAACGTGTATCGCACCAACACCACCATGTTTCTTTCTTCTCTTACTCCGAAAATGCCTCAAACAAAAAACATCTATAAACTTGTATTATAAGGTATCAAGAAACACAAACCCCGCCCAAAATATAACGGTATTCGAACAAACTCTCCGACTCCTGTTCTCCCCTCGGTTCATCTAGGCCCTGGATTGTATTCCCAATGCTCTCGTTCGAAGAGAACGTCTGCACTTACTTCATCCTTAGTCCCAACAGCCGGATACAAATCGTGAGCTCCTTCAAACCCCTCAAATAGCGAATCATCACCAATTTTCCGCAAATTCCACCTCCTTACTCTTTTCCCGTCCCTTGTTACAAATAACTCTGCATCCATGGCAGGTGACGATACTGTTACTGCCGGTACAGCCTCGTCCTTGCTCGGAGTCGAAAAGGTTATACCAATCCCAACTCTCTGAAACGGCTCAAACTGCCTCGTCGCAAGTTCTTCGAGAACCTTTCCATTCAGGTAAAAATCTCCACCCATACATTGAATCCCTAGCGTTCCCTTATCGAAGCCTGGCATCCGTGATACTCTCGCTCTCCCCGCAGCAAAGCCTAAAGCGAGGCCGACCTCTCTATCATCATTTCCGGATCGGATTTCTGCCTCGAAATAAATGGTCGATGGTTTTTGGCTCACAAGAGGCGAGTTGTATCTCGCGGAATACTGGGGCAGAGTTGTCATCCAGCATTTCTCTGCACTGCGAGCTTTCCTCAAGATTCGGAAACCAGGCTCGGGGTCTTGCTGAGAGATGCTATAGCATTGTGGTAGTATTAGTTGCTTTCTGAGATCATGATAAGTGAAATCTTGTGGTTGCAGTAGCTCTCGGGAGCGAGTTGAGGCACGTCGTCTGCTTCGAGGAGAAATTGTAGGGGATATTGCTAGAATCGTAGTGGTTTTTTCGATTGGTTCCAGTAACATAGATAGAGACAGAGGCGGTAGAGAAGGGGACATAGACGCCTTCTTCCACTTCCTGCTCTTGAGCATGTCCTGGAAAGATTCTTTGAGGAGGGGCATTATCGGTTGTGGGCACTAGAAGTGACAAAAATGGCGGGTTCGATATGCAAAATCTCGACTTCTTAGGATCATGTTGTATACCAATGTTCTGCTGAGTTCAAAATAGGGCTCGGATTGTTAATGTTTAATTCCGTGGAAGGAAAATTTTGTCGGGTTCGATTTCTCAGCTACATAGCCCATAAGTTAAGTTACAATGGCTGACGCAAGCGAGCCAGCTGGCATCGGATCTCGTTTACTTCGGGAGATGAGTTCTGCCGACTTGAATGATCTGGATTGCGAATCCCGTAACCTTCCGCTGCCTGAGCGCCTGACGCATGAAATCTGTTGACCTGACAGGGACATGTTAACTCGTCAGTCCCATTCGTAGGCGCTGCGAGAATCTTCTGGGAGCATCGTATAAATGGTCAAATAAAATCTCTGGTCTCGTTCTCGGGTCCTGTGGCTCCCAACCCGAGACGGCTGAGCAGAATGCGAGCTTCGCTCACTTACAAAGATGACTCGGACTTTGTTAAACACCGTAATCCACCCGAAACAGGCCTTTTTCCAGCGCGGCATTGATTGCTTCTTCTGGAAAGCACAGCCAGAAACAACACTGAGGATGTAGAAGAATCGACGGTAAGATGAGTCATTATGCACTGTTCTCCAGGCTGAGGCGCGATGACTTAATCTCACTTCAGATCAGTACACGCTGACTATTTCTCGAGATGCATTGCTTGATTATGGTTTATCAGCGGATATCCTTGAAGAGAGATGAAGAAATCTTGGTAGAAGGTCTTTTGCTTTTTACTGCAGCGTTCTGATACTAAACAATGTATCTTATAAGTCGACTGGCTCCAATCAGAGACTCAGCTCTATTTCTCTACCTCAAATAGGCCTCTCGTCAATAAATGAAAGGTTCAAGCAAGAAAATCGTTCCAGAGGGATTGTATGCTTTGAGAGATTACTATCAGATGGTTTTGAACAATTCCTGTTACGGATTGCATTCGGGAAGAGTAAATAAAGCCTTCTTGATTGTCTGCTCTAACCAAGTGCCACGCAATGATATTCACATCACATACCTAGAAGCTTATCATTCAAAGACCCAATTTGAAGCTCTATGATTAAAATCATATGAGAAAGGTAAACGGTACACGAGGGTTTTGATTGTCCTTGACAACTGTGGAAAACCTGACATGAAAGCCAAATGATTTATTGTCTCAAAACGGATCAAAAAGCATAGTACCTGGTAGAAAATCTAAAAGATATGTTGAGGTACGATTTTTGCTTCTTGTAAAACTTCTCTCTAGGTCAATAGATTGTGTAACAAGACTAAGAAGGTTGCATAGAGTATTAATTCAAACTCATGTTGATAACCACTTGCCAAATCTTCTCGTTGGATGCGGGTAAACTAGTCTTATCCTTATTATTCTCAAGAAGTCCTCTGAGGTTCATGAAAGCTGTGCTGAAGGAAATCCCAATCTAGATGAGAAGGAGTTTTGTGGCGAAAAAGAAATAGGCCTCTCCATACCGAGCTGTGGAGATGAACTGATGGGAAGGAATACAGAAATATAGCGGCTGGAAGTTCATAAGCGGTTGTACATTCCCTTTGATGAAGGAATGATGCCATGTAATAGATGTTCACTTCAGACGATAACGAGACAATCCCGGAACGCAAGATCAATTCCGATTGCATTGCCATTCATAATCCGGCTCAATCTCAATGCTGAGCGAAGGCTAGAAAAAACATTCCCAACCCTCAATCCATTTCATTTCTTGCCGTCCGAGCAAATGCAACACCACACCACTCCACCCAACCCATGCCAGTACTCTAGTAGAAAGTAGAAGGACGCTTGGTGACGAAGAGTTTGGTTCCAGCAGCTTTGGAGACACGATGAGGGAGAGGGAATTGGAGGTCCTTGGTAAGGAGCTGCTTGATATAGGGACGCTTGACATCATCTGTCTTCTCGAGCTCGACGACCTTAAGGATCTGTAATAACTGTTAGAAGGAGAATGTATGAAAACATGTGAGACGAACGTGGATCGAGCGGAAACGAGATCGATGTCTGGCAGCCATGTCTTGGTACAAAGCCTCAACAGCATCTGTTCTTGACATTTCGCGATACTCCTTGTACATGTTGTGGGTGCCGGAGCGGGAATCGTATCGGATCCAGATACCGAAGTTCTTGACCTTCAATGGTCGCTTCTCGGAGATCTATGTGCGATACAATCAGAAATCGAGAATAATCCATTACACAGATGTACCCACCACGTTCAAGCTGACAATCTCTCCATTTGCCTTCTTGACCTTTCGTAGCTTCATCAAGAAGTACCAGAATCGAGACTTGGCAACCACGGTATTGACCGCAAAGATTCTCATCCGGTATAACTTAGGGGTTGGATTTGCCTCGGTGGGCAGATGGCGGCCAATGACCTGGTATTCCGTAAGACGACCTATATCATGTTAGAAATTTCATTCAGGTTGATATCCAGAGAGCGATCCATGGCCGTAGGTTCAAGTTGACTGATCTAGATTGATTCGAAATGTTTCCCAGAAGGTATTCTGACCCTGTATTGCCGTCAAATTGGTCGTCTGAATTATGTATTTCACCAACAGCTTTCTTCAACCCATTACCATTACACCAGATGAACTCCACCATTCTCAAGTCTGGTGAGCTTTGCTGAATTGTTGGAACACCGTCGGCTCTTTCGGTCCCAAATTCGATCAGTAGGTCGTAATAAATATGGCACTATATCTATCTATGCATCGAAGCCTCAAGGTATTGAATCATCCAACAATGTAGAATGCCTGGTCGCGGTGGGAAGACATTCGCTCGATTTTGTCGCGCATCTCGAATCGCCCACTGGGAAAGAAGAAATCTCTAGCTTACCCATCTTCTCAAGTCAGCATCAAATTATATGTATCTGTTCTTAAGAGTGCTTACTTTGAATTGATGGCCGTGGTCGGTGTGTTGTTGTCGTGCAAGTTGGGTACATTCTTCAATTCAGATATTTGGTGGAGTGGAATTTTCTGTGCGCTCGCTTAGGTCCACCAGTCCTATTTAGGCTTAGCTCAGCCGCATGAGTACGATACATTGAAGTAAACAAGCATGCCTTCATTGATGACTGAATGTTTGAATGATCTTAAGACCATCCTTTCTCATTGGTTTCTATTACTTTGCAGTGATGAGCTTGGCGTTACTATGAACGCTACTCGTTGAGTTCATCCCCAAGACCTCAGGATTCCAGGTCACGAGTTCTCCGAAGGCATGCTTAGAACTTGCGACCTTTAACGATTCATGATTTACGCCTTCTTCTCAAATCAACAAGATGGATACGATACTTGATCAATGGAGACGCTCCATAGGAGAAGGCGATGGTTACGGTCTCTCCATGACCCTCTCACCAATCGCTCCGGATTCTGACCCAGATAGGTTACAGAGGTTCTATCAGAGTACCAATTTTCAGCATGTACATCAAGACCTTAGCCAAGCGATCTTGTACCAAAACAGGTCACCATTCAAGCTGCCACAAGACGAAGCAGAAGGCTGGGTGGAGATTTTCCACGCTTACTGGAGAGCTATTGGGGAGATTTTGAAGGCGGAAGCAGCCCAGAACGCCAAACAAAAGGTTTGTTGCAGCATTATTTATTCGTCTCTCCAGTCTATTCTCATCATGGAGAAGCTACTTCAGGTTTCTTTTCATCGTAATGGATAAACACGTGACCTGACTGCCACCTCATCGTGGGATATGAAATTTCAAGGCTGATTCTCTTAGGCGCCATGGGCAAAAGTCTACGAGTCTTGGAAAGAGGTGATGCTTGCTCTCATCCGAGGATATGAAAAATTCGGATTTGAAGCCTGGACCGTGCCTTGTCTTTACGTTGTAGGCAAATACATCAGAATATTCGCCATCAAGGCAGACGAGAGCGGGGCAGACGGCTCTGGACCTACGAACAGCTTTCAGGATGATTTTAATCCTGAGGCAGAGAAGAATGAGAAACTTGAGGATGCTGCGAGAGTGCTCAATAAAGTTTTTCAGTTGTGTTTAAGTGATAGGTAAGATCCGAAGTCTCAGACATTTGTGTCGCTAATGGAGTAGAGCACCTCTAGAAGAATCCAGGAAATGGGGCATCTACTATATCATCAATCTCCTCTTCAAAACCTACTTCAAACTCAACTCGGTCACTCTCTCCAAGAATATTCTAAACGCCCTCCAAGTATATCGAGGTGACATGCCAGTTCTGGAAGCATTCCCAAAATCTCATCAAGTTACATTTAAATACTACGTTGGAGTGATCAACTTCCTGAACGAAGCTTACGAGATAGTGAGTCAAACCCCTCCATTCAAAATCGTTCTAACCCCCACAGGCCGAAACAAACCTCACTGAAGCCTGGCAATTATGCCACAAAGACGCCGTGCGCAATCAAGAGTCAGTCCCACCACTCAACTCTCTACTCAGCACACCATTAACAAGAACAGGCTTATTCTCACCTACCTCATTCCGTGCCGCCTTCTCACCACTCACAAACTTCCCACGGTCATTCTCCTCAATCCCTATCCCCGTCTACAATCCCTCTTCCTTCCCCTCTCCCGTTGCATTAAGCGAGGCGACCTCTCTGGTTTCGACGCCGCCCTCATAGCAGGCGAAGATGAGTTCACCAAGCGTCGAATCTACCTCACGTTGGAAAGAGGTCGAGATATCGCCTTGCGCAATCTCTTACGAAAAGTATTCGTCGCAGGAGGTTTCGAGGAAGCGAAGGAAGGACAACAAGAACGGGTCAGGCGAACGAGAATTACAGTCGCGGAGTTTGGGGCTGCGATTAGCTTGGGGAGTAAGGAGCGAATGGATAGTGACGAAGTGGAGTGTTTGTTGGCGAATATGATCTATAAGGTTCGTCATTTCTTGTCCGGTTTATTGGTGAGGGGTTTGATGTCTAAGGCTGCCCCTTTATCGCTTCGCCTCTTTGCGTTGGACGAGGCGATTTATCGAAGGAGCGATGACTCAAAATCCATGCAATTGATGCAGCTGACACTCTGCCCATACAGAACCTCATGAAAGGCTACATTGCGCGCGAGCGTGGTATCGTAGTGCTGAGTAAAGGCGGTGCATTCCCTGGGACGGGAGTCTAAGTCTTATGGTCTATCAATCAAGCTCGCGCGAACATTGGCGATGAATCTCGAAAATCATCAGCGAATACACCATTTAGCAACAGTATTAACTCGCAGGTATTAATGGGTGGGGTTTGGAGTTGATGGTGCTGTACCACTGGCCGACCAGCATACGCTGTGCTGTACTGTGCTGAACTGGGGAGTGAAAATCGTTGAGGGGTCGTCAACCTGAGGATGAAAAGGTAACCAGGCGTCGCAATCCAATTCCATCTACAATCAATCCCAACCAAGTTCAATCACATCCGACTCATACTCGTGTCATTCCTCTCATCAAACTTCACTTCTTGCAAATCTCCCTTTCCTCACCATAGCACAAGACCTACAAGCGACTCGACCTCCCATCTTCTCACCTGTCAGTGCTCAGTCCTCTCATCTCTGCGCCATTAAATCCACCCAAAAACAACCTAGACATCACCCATTCCATCAATTTCCAGCCTATTCCGAACCCCGCCGAAAATCGAACCGAAGGCCCCTAGGCCTTCCCCTCCCCATGTCCTCATCCATTTGCCCAGCGGACCCCAACCCAGCCCCCCTATTCTCGCCTCGCCACCGTTAACCAGCCAACCACTCCCTCACTCGGTGAGCACATCCAGTCACCGAACGTGCAGCGCACGAGCGATGACTTACTCATCCCCCGTCGTGAGCACGCGTTCCGTTTGATACCTCCGTAACCGTATTTGTTTTTTTGGTTTTCTTCCGCGTGCAGTGCACATCCTCGCTCTCAGGGCGGGATAAAAGCAGCACTGCTCTAGCCCCCCGTGGGCCTCGCTTGTTTCCCCTCTGACTCACCCCCCCCCCCTTCAAACCTCCCCCCCTCGGCATGCTTCCAAACCAACGCGACCCATGTTGGTGTTTCCTTCTTCCGTCCCCCCCCCCCTTGCAAAGGTGAGAGCTCCAGAGCTCGGGAGTACCAATTGACGAATTGCAAGCTCGAGACAGCTCGCCCTCGTCGCGGATAGTCCATCCCAGAGGACCGGTTGAGTTGGAACGCCCGAGAACGCCTATCAGCGCTAGTGTGCTCCTTTTTCCATCCCTTCCCTGGCTTCTTGGATACCCTGGGAACCAAAAGGAAGGTTATTATGGTTCTTCGGCTCCTGAGGTTGGGTGAGGTGTGGGTGTGGGTAAGGTGATGGATCTCATTCAAAGGGTTGTGAAGAGTTGTGAAAAGGTGTGAAATTTGATTAACTCAGATTTCATTTCTACTTTTTTTATATTTGCAAGATCCGCATATTCTTGTCACATAGCATTTTCATGACTTAGATTGGAGAAGTGAAATATTCTCTATTCGTGTGTTTGTTCATGCTTGTTCATCAAGGCAGATAATTATCGAATCAGACCCTCTTCTCTCTTCTGTTTCTGCATCCAGTCTGGTTCTCAAAGATTTATCATCGAGAAATAAAACAGCCCAATCTATCCTCGTAAATAGCAACATGATAGCAAGAAGTAAATAGTACAAGCCGTAGCCATAGCAATCTGGTATCTTTTTTCTCTCGACTGTTCTCGACAGGAGAATAATGGAAAAGCAAGAAAAGAAGCGCTGGAAAGAACAAGCAGCAAAGAACACACTAACAGATGCCACAAGAAGAGTAGTGATACAATCCCATCTTAAATCCCATTCTCCAAACGCCATGTGATGGTATCAAATCCCGCACCCAACTAATTATCAAGGAAAGTGAACGAAGCGAAGACGACAGCGGTCGGGTATAATAGGAACAACAGTAGTCATTCAGTGATGAGTCCTCACGCTTCTTGGTGATCCCCTGTATCGATATTCGTCAGTGGTTTGTTTTGTTTGAGGCGAAAAATAGGCAGAATGACTTACGCAACACTGGCAACATCATCAACATGGTTGCACAACGCGACGAACAAATCAAAGAACAACTGTGATCCGCCAGCTTGCATCTCCATTTGCATAGTCCCGCTACGCTTGAAGGTGCCTCTGCTGCGGATGATGAGAGCGAGGTAATGGGCACGGAGTTTAGAGTCGGTGTCGGGTGTGTTGGCATAAGCGTAACGAGCTGAGGAAAGAATAGTACTACATTGGATACCAGATTCTGTAACAGGATGATTAGATTGTGCTCGATTAAAACTTTTATTAACTTACGCAAACCTTGTTTCCTCAAAGCGACTCGCTTCAGTTCATCCAATCCATATTTCTCCGCCGTGCAATATATGACCGTATCCTTTAGTAGCTCGCCGTTAATTCCATGGTGATATACAGTGCTTTCGACACTTCCTCCTCCTTCACCAGTCTCCAACTCCCATGCATTTCGTCGTTTGTTGTGGATGAGGCGTGGATAATAATCGCCTTTATAGAGAAATTCGAGGACGGAGGAGAAGATTTCAGGCTCTTCATCAAGGAGAGTGATTCGTTTTGATGCTGCCTCCATAAACTGTCCTCGGCAGGCAGCTTGAAAGAAGGGTGAGACGCAGAGAACGTCCTCGTGGGCAGCAAAAAGTCGCTGTTCTCGTCCAACAACGAGTGTGATGATTGAGGATGTGAGGGTACTGTTTGGATGAATCATTAGCGACCGTAGAATAAATTCGGGAATGGCATCAAGCTTTCACTTACTTTCCGAGCGGATTTGCTTCCTCGGTCGGAAGCTTGCGTGGTCGTTCACTTCGAGTTTTCGAGACAGCATTCTCTCTGAATGATGAGGACTTCTTTGAATCTCGTCGACTCTTCGAAAAACTCCCAGCCTGCGATTTGCTGACGTTTCGACTGAACATTCTGGATGCCTTCACAAGTTTCGGAAGACTCGAATACCCTCGGCTGTTCCAAATCATTCAAATCTGTCGTAAATGGTTGTCGTTGTCGATGAAAGGTGTCGTTGTCGAATGGCTGCCTAATCAGAAGAACAAAGAAAGAAGAGCAGATGCAGGATGGGAGAGACGACCAATATATACCCAGGCCAAGGATACCAGGCAAGAAACGCGGTCCGAGAACACAGTTCATTGGGGAGACGCGAGGTAGCCAGGGTTGCGTGCAGCCACTTTACACCAAAACTCGTGACCTATCCATCTCCCGCCTTTTTCGTGACTCGCTCGGAGGCTGTGCTTCTTCCCCGGCCGGCCGCAGGAATAATAATCAGAGCCAAAGGCAGCGAGGGATTTGTTTGAGACACGAACATGGGAGGCTGATGGAAGTGGTTAGGGCTGGGTAATGGCTGGTGCGGGTGCGGACAGGCAAAAAAAGAGAGCAAAAGGGCAATCGACCAGCTTCGAGAATGACTGAAATTCGACAGAGAAGTGAGGCAGATGCACCCGAAGGGTAGATGACTGTGTAATGCACAGGATCAACTTGATCTTGACGTGGTGGGAGGTGTGTTCGGCGGAGGATGGCAGAGCAGGGTTGGATTTCTTAGCCTGGAACTTTCCATGGCTTATGTCAGCATGTGACGGGACTCCTGAGATTGCCCCTCCCCTCCAAACTTCTCCTTTTCTACAATTCCTCTCTCCACATCCTTGCCTTTTACGCCGTTCATTTCTTCTGCTGTGTTGAACCTTTATTTTCTCTGCTTTCTGCTATGTCATTGGGTGTGATTGTTCTGTCTCCATCTTCTTCCATCTCTGATTCCATGTTATTATCTTCTCCTGAATCTTCTCTTGCACTGCATCTGTTCCTCTCTCTCCTACTCGTCAAACTGCTCTATCCACGATACTCTAGCTGGCGCCTCACCTCCTCCTTTGCCTAACTGCGGGTCGCAACATTCCCAAAGGAAAGAGATTCAGGTCGTTATGAACCGTACATCGAACTCGAGCTCCATCTGTTATAAAGTGATTGAGACACCGGTCGAGGCTACACCATATTCGAGCCCCTGTAAAATAATTATTCGGAGGAACTGGTGCTGGTAGTGGGTATGGAAGTTGAAAGCCAGCCCTTGTCTCGTGGACCTGAAGACATCGGAATCGAACCCCATCAGTTTGAAACACATTGCTACACTGTCTATTCCCTCGTGCATGGCATCGCATCGTGATGCCATTGAATGTATTCTGTGCTAGCGCATGCTGTGCAATGGCATTTGCCAACGCTGTTTGAGCTGCGAGAGCCGCCGCAGCTTGAACATTTGCGGCCTGTTGCGCTAAAGGGATCTGCGCTGCGACTGGTGCAGGAAGTAGTGCAGCAACCTGTGCTGCGATTTGGGCTGCCACTTGTGTTGCCGTTGGTTGTGCTAGTGCAGGAGGTTGTGCTGCAAGTCTTGCTGCGACTCTTCTCTTTATCTCGTCCTCAACCGCCTGATCCGCTGCTGCTTTAGCCCATCTAGCTTCAATAAGTAACGGGTCATTGTATTGTAGAAACTCTTCCCATAGTTCATGGATTGGATCCGCTTGAATAGCACTATTAAGTCCAGCGACTACCCTGTTCTTCAAATCTTCTAGTTCCGGCTACCAACGAGTTAGTATACGTTTTTTCAATTAAGAAGAAGATGCAAATGGCGAGACTTCCAGGATACTCAAAAACAGCCAAGAATACTCTTGACAGCTCTCAAGCTCCTCGCTGCGGATTGAAAGAAATTTGTGGAGTAAAAAACAATCCTTACGCGATGGTCCGGATCCTGGTACAGACACTCCACTATGAGATCCTTCAGGACATTGCTATAAATGTCAAAGGCATGTAAATGATGTCCGTAAGAAGTTCCTTGAGCTGGCTGTCCATTCAAATTTCCTGGAATGAAAGGCTCCTTTGCTGAGAGATTGTTTGACAACATAGCCATTGAGTACATTATACCTCCGATGCCCCAAATGTTTGTCTTGTAGGTGTATCTCCCAGCTATCCCTGCGGCTTGGAAGTTTTTTGCATCCCAACGCTCGGTGAATTGTTCCTAGGTACAAGTATCGTATTAAAATCGACTTTCTTCCCGTTCTGGTTGACGCTAAGATATGGATTGAAAACTTACTGGCGTAATACAACCTTCTGTGCCGAAAATTCGCCATGCCTCTCTGTCTGTAATTTCGACTGCCGTCCATGCCACACCCTCGCCTTTGTACCTCGGCCGTTGAGCATATCCAAAGTCACTAAACTATCTCGAAGGTTAATGAATAAACATGTGGGTAAGATGGTAGCAGTACCTTGAGAAGTGGTTCTGATTGGTGGTAGTCATCGCGTTTCTCTCCAAGCAGCATATTTTCTAATTTGACATCAAAATGGACAATCTCGTCCCAATCGGCCTGCCGGTAACGAGAAGCATTATTGTCGTTGAGATTCCTATCATAAGTGATATCTACTCCATCGGCCATCCGGCTCACACCATCTACTAAACAGTTGAACATCGCCCACAACGTCACCTGATAGGTAGGTTAGCATCATTTTAGGTTCATGAAAGAAATGAATGTCAGAAATGAGACCAAGGTAGCACTCTCGTATCATGGATCTTACTTCTTTAAATGGTTTTTGCCTGTTGGTCATCAATTTCAAATTGTATCAAGCTGTCATGGCTGGTACTTACATCTGATCGCGCCTAATCATTAATTCATACAGATCCCCCATGGGAGAATATTCCAGAAAGAGTCTCTGGACTACACCAAGCCACTCAGCATCAAGATTATCAGTATCGTCGATTCTACGATACGGACGAACCATCTTGATCATATGATTCGATCTCCCTC
Organism: Arachnopeziza araneosa; assembly: GCA_003988855.1. Classification (NCBI taxonomy): domain Eukaryota; kingdom Fungi; phylum Ascomycota; class Leotiomycetes; order Helotiales; family Arachnopezizaceae; genus Arachnopeziza; species Arachnopeziza araneosa. Next base: position 54,589 of record QYAI01000134.1, read on the forward strand.
GGCCCAACCTCCTCAACATCCGTCCTTCATGGCCCAGATCGTTCCTCGGTACACTGATTTCTTTCACCACAATGTTCGTGTCATCCGGCTTCGCATTTTCTGGACCAGTGTACTCCCACAAGCCCACGATACCATTTCCACCCTGTCCGAGTAATTTCTTTCCTGTCCAGTTCGCGTCGAGCGGATCTGTGGCCAAGAATGTCTGTTGCTCAGCCATCAACACTTCGGGCGGTAGCGCATCTAACTCTTGAACTGGATTGAATACTCGTGCGACGGGAACAAGATGAGGTAGAGCCTGAGTTACCGGTGGACCAATACCCCAATCGTTCTGTCGCCAGTTGTTCCTCACCCATTCTTGATCTTGGGGAACCCAGTTGCTATCGCGGTAATCTCCCCAGAAGTTGAAGGTATTTGTTATCTTTTCCCAGTCGGCCATTCTGAATGCGAACACGATACTTAAAATTCTCTTTGCAGAAGGTTTTTGGTTTCTGCTTTTTGGTTCCCAGCTTCCTCTCTACCTCGTATGGGCTTGAGACGCCGAGATGGAATCATGCCTTTCTCTGTTGAGCAACATTTTTCTTTCATTTTTCTATTATTGTCTGTTTTCAGACTTCTATCGTCGCACTCCAAAATCCTCTTTGTTGACCAACTGTCTGCATTCCCGCGCTAGTCTTCTCCACCCATCGACTTTTGTAGTACTCCGTGGCAGAAAAACGCTAAATTAGAGACCTAGTGTATAATTACTTCGTGAGAGATGATAAATTGTCTGATTCCCAGGCTCAAACAAGGCCGTGGTCGAGTAAAATTTGACAGCGAATCAGCTTTAAACTTCTCCCCAATCCCAATCTAATCAGAACTTTAACCTCATATCCTCCGACAGATCAAACCGAGAAATTCACATCAAGATCAACTCCATACACAATCCAACCTCTTCTCTTTCAAGGATAAGGCGCCAACGGGAACGCTTGCAAGTTGGTATGCAAATGACACCTCTCCCTCTGCCCATCCGTCACGAATCTATTCCTACATGGCCTCCCCCTCGCCGTTATATAGCTACAGAAGACGATATTTCTTTCAAAGGGACGGCGGGCGGGAGGAGCCACAGGGGGAGGACCTGCTGATCCGCCTGCGACCGGTCCACCGACAGCAGCAAGAGGAGGAGGAGGCGGAGGAGGAGGGCCGGCTGGGCCGCCCTGCGCGGTAGGAGCACCTCGTGGTCTGATGGCTTGGACGAAAGCCTCTACGGCTTGTGGACCAGTAGCTAACGCGGCAGGAGCTGCGGCTGCGACGGGATCAAGAGGGGTGAAAGAGTCCCACTTGGAGAGGAGGACTGTTAACATTTTTCCTAATAATTTTATCTTGTCTTTGGAATCGGAAATAGATTGCTTGATATGTAGGAGTATCGCTTGAGGTACTGTGTTGTAAAGAGATGGAGAGCGAGTAATACGAAAAACTGGATACTTACCGATTCAGGTATGGCCTCATGTGCATCCATCATGGCAATTCGCCAACCGCGATAAGTGTCTAGTTTCAATTGCATAACATCAGGTCTGGCAGACGGTTTCTCGTACAGACACTCGAAGATGAGGTTGCGGAGTTCCTGGCTGTACTCCGTATATGCTTGGAGATCGAGGCCGTAGGTCAAGCCTGTGGCGGGAGCATTGCGGATGTACCAATCGGGGAGAAATGGATTGTGAATTTCTGAGCAATGAAGTTAGTCATTACGGCTTTCAAATGATTCTGGAGCCCTGAGGCTGAGTGGTAGAGATTCGAGAGGCTTAAGTAAATTATTCCATATTGAGATTGGGAGGTTCATACCTGGAGATTCTCTAGACAACATTAAAAGTTTCCACATGATGCAGCCGATTTGCCAGATGTTGGATGCGGAGCTATAGAGACCAGCTACACCCGATGTCCGAAAGTCCCTAAAGTCCCAGCGTGCAGTAAATTGTTCCTGAGTGAGATCAGTTGAGCTGAGACATGAAAGCATATGCAAATAAGGCTAATATTCATAGAAACTGAACTTACGGGTGTATAATAGCCTTCTGTTCCTCTCTGACGCAATCTCCACCTCCTCGCCCACTGGAATACCGGGGGGTCAGCATTTTCCTTTTAGAGCGGGTAATAGGGGTGAGAAGGATCAAATGCCGCCAGATACGGTTGTCCTGAGAGTGCATCACTTGAAATACACTATCTCAGGAGCAAAAATAACAAAGGATTGACAGAGCCTAGGGATCCTTACAACAGCATTATTGACTGGCGCAGTCTGAGAAACGTATTCAGCGAGACCAAAGTCGCCCATCTGAGTAGTCAATATCTGAAGACTGCTAATGGTAGCTGACTTACCTTGCACACAGGTGTGAAGGGATGGTCTGTAAGATCTTGGCTCATGAAAACTATTCAAATTAAGTGTGTATGATTGTGAGTATTCGTGATTGCTCACCATTGTTTGGCTTCAAGTCAAAATGAACAACTTGATCCCAGTCGTTTCGCGACTCTGCAAAAGCTGCCATCGTTACCGTATTCATTACTACTTCTCTGCCATTTGCTAATATGCTAGCTCCGTCGGTTAAGCAATCAAAAATTCGCCATAACGTTGCTTCTTTGAATGGTATCTGGCTGACAGATAGACTTAGCAGACTATCCTTAGAAATTTTAGTTGAATTCTAGGCTTACTCACGTTTTGATACGGTTCCTGAGTAATTGGCTTAGAGAACCAAGAACACAATATTCCATAAAGATTCGTCGCACTTTATCGTTCCATTCCGGACCTAAATTCTCATCTGCTCCCTGGATATCTTGATATTGAGGATGCGCGAGAAGTTGAACAATATGTTTAGAGGGAACTGGATGATGTATATCCTCCATCATCTCAGCTTCCCCTCTCAAATTATCGGGAATCCGTGGGGGAGCAACTTCCATTGTCTCCTTCACCGCAATCTCCGTGACAGGCAGCAGATCGGGGCCTTCGTATTCCCACAGTCCAACCATGGCAAATCCACCTTGGCCTAGGATTTTCCTTCCTATCCAATATGGAGCTGAATCAACGTCTGAGAGCCAAAACTCTGGGATCCTCTTATCTAAAAATTGTTGCTGTAATGGCGTAACGACTGGAGCCTTCAATCGCCTTGGAGCTGGTTGTTGAAATCTTACTGGAGCTGGGTTCACTGGAGGAACTGGCTCTGCATAATCATGCAACCTCCAGGAGTCTCGCAATTCCTCCGTTGTGGCGGGAACAAAAGGAACACCCGGTGGTACTCTGAGCCTCTTCCAATAATTGAATCTATCAATATCGGTCTGATGCGGGACTCCGGTAGCATAGTTTGGATTTCCTGCCGGAGCTGGTGCTCCAGCTCCGGTGGCTGGTCCAATGCCCCCGCCAGCAGCTGGAGGCACATTATTTGGATTCCCTCCTGGGGCCGCCATTTTTGCTAATTTTACCCAGGCACTAGATTTGTTTGCATCTGTAAAATTAGGAAGATCTGATAATTACAATCGGAGGCGTAACGAAATCTTGGATTGGGAGAAATATACTTAGCTCACTCACAAAGACTCGTGAAGAACGAAATCGGAAATTCGTACCCACAAAGAAAAACGCATCCGGACAAAGAGAGTGACTGGAGATAGAAATTGGAATGATAGCTCACTACTTCAATGGCCTACTCTTGTATGTAATTAAAGGTCCACAAGGTAACTAGGTTGTTAGGACTATTGTCCACACTTGTGGTTCTATTTGAATGAAGGAAATGCTGACGATACGAAATCTTGGGACGCATACCCGCAAATCAAAAGATGATGTTGAAAGTATGGACATTGATGATTTTGATTGGTATCCTTCTCCCAGCAATATGGAGCCTCTCCATGCATAGAATGCGTCTGCCGAAGATAGTAGAAGGGAATATTGCTGAACTATCTGTCTTGCTGGCCACGAGGGAGTGACATGACAAAAGTATAGTGTCTTGCGAGCCATCATAAGCACATAATTGCCTTCTCCGGCTGTCATAATTGAAACCTTCCTTTTCATCACCTGGTGGGGCAGGGTGGCTCCTCATGGCTGCGACAAGGACAGCAGGAGATAAGATGGCAGAGCTTATTGTCTTACCAGCCACCGAACCATATAATCGAAAAGAAATACATGTACGCAGAAAAGAAATGAGACCAATGGTTCTCTTCTACGCCTCAGTAGCACGGAGTAGCTATTGGCAATAGCCCACACCAAGGGAGAGGAAACAGAACTCACTGTCCGATCATCCACCGTCCACACCACCTTCAAGAATACGCACACAAATAGGTTACGTAGCCCAAGGAATAAAAGAGTCATGATTTACCTTCACCGCCGGCAGTCCGGAGCATCTTACCACGACCGAGGCTAGAGAAGAGAAAAATGACTGAGCGAGGAATCTCACGAGCTATCGAACACGAGATCCATCTGGTTGAGAAATGATTAACGCCATGCAACGGAGTGGTGGAAAGAATGGTGGAAAGCATTGGTCGTCGGGACATGATGGTTGAGGTGAGAGACTCGGTTCGCTTCCCAACTTTTCCTCTCCCCTCGCTTGAGTTGCCTCTTCTTCAACAGCACCCACCTCTCTGCCGGCCCTTTTCTTACCGCTCTAACCACATCCACATCAACATCGAGATCCCCCTTGCATTTGAGGCTGAAGGGGAGTTGCTGGTTGGGGCTGGAGGTCCTCTATCGGCGGCAAAAGGAGCTTCCTTTAGCCGCGAGTCTGATGTCTCTTGTGCCTCACATTCAGCCTAAAGTCACTCCCGTGCTCATCATGCACGACAGCCAATCTCCAAGCCAGCGCCTTTATCCATCTCGCCGGACGATCCACCTCTCGCTCGACCATGATGGGAATCCCGACCTGCGCGTGAGCCCGAAGGGCAATCACCAATCTGCGGTGGGGTCTGGAAGTTCTGCGGTTTGCGTGGAGCCAGGGAGGGCTGGTGGCAGGAGTTCGTTGAGAGAATTTCAGGGCGAGCGGCTGCTCTGGAATATTCTCTGTCCTGTCCTTGCCGCTTCCCGGGAATCTGGAAAGTGGAAAGGTGCATTGCTACGCAAAGTATATCATAGGCCTCTTCCCCATCCATTGGCGTATCCCTTGGTCACGTCCTACCACAACTCTACATGAAATCCTTTGGAATCAAGCTGCGGTAAAATGCCCACACCCCCACTCGATGCTAGGCAATTCACTGACTTTTCCTCCTCTCAGAGCTGTGCAAGTGACCTTTCGTACGCCCCGCTTCGTAGCCCTTTCAACCCCTCTATCCGCTCCCTTTCGAGCTCAAAAACCCCTCGTTCCTGCTCCAAGTTTCTCGAGAGCATACGCATCTGCAACAATGGCTTCTCCTACACTCAAGCTCAATAATGGCCATGAGATGCCACAGGTTGGTTTCGGTCTGTGGAAGGTAGATAATGCGACGTGTGCGGATACCGTGTACAATGCCATCAAGGTTGGATACCGGCTGTTCGATGGAGCTTGTGGTATGTCTATACTCTTCTGTCGACCACCAAATCCTGACACGAACAGATTATGGCAATGAAAAGGAAGCCGGTGAAGGTGTTGCACGTGCGATTAAGGAAGGTCTCGTAAAGCGTGAAGATCTCTTCCTTGTCTCCAAGTTGTGGAATTCTTTCCATGAGGGTGACAAGGTTGAACCTATTGTCCGCAAGCAGCTTGCGGATTGGGGCATTGATTACTTTGATCTGTACATTGTGCATTTCCCTGTTGCCTTGAAATACGTCGACCCCTCTGTCCGGTATCCACCAGGATGGGCGTATGACGGAAAAGACGACGTCCAGCTCAGCAATGCCAGTATTCAAGAAACGTGGACTGCCATGGAGACCTTGGTCGAGAAGAAATTGGCAAAGAGCATCGGTATCTCCAACATGCAAGGCTCTCTTATCCTCGACCTCTTGAGATACGCCAAGATCCGCCCCGCCACCCTTCAAATCGAGCACCACCCTTACCTTGTCCAGCCTACCCTCATCCAACTTGCCAAATCCGAAGGCATTGCCGTCACCGCATACTCATCTTTCGGTCCTCAATCCTTCATTGAGCTCGAATGGCAAAAGGCCAAGGACACCCCCGTCCTATTTGAGCACCCCGCCGTCACCAAAATCTCCACCAAGTACAAGAAGACCCCTGCTCAAGTTTTACTTAGATGGGCTACCCAGAGAGGATTAGCCGTTATCCCCAAGAGCAACAACCCCACTAGATTGGAACAGAACTTGGATGTTACAGGCTTTGACCTGACCGCAGACGAGTTACAGAGCATCAGTGATTTGGATAGACACTTGAGATTCAATAACCCCACCGATGTAAGTTTGATCTATTTTCCGTTCGTATTCAAAGTACTGACTCTCCTAGTACCTCGGCACCCTTCACATCTTCGCTTAGACGAGCAATTCCAATTTCGAGATTTGGCTTGCTTGCAAGAGTTCTCTTCACTGTAGCTAGTTCAGACCGGGCTCGATAGATGGGGAACGGAGAAATAAACGCGGCTTTTACAACAGGGGACAATGGTTGGAATGAAGTGTGAATTTTACCAAGCTCAAACTATTTATAGAGCTCTCGGTCTCGTCGGTGTAACGTGCTGTGCTTCCGTGAACGCCATGCATGCTTAAGCTAACCCAACAACCATCTTGTTGTAACCTCGTAATTTATATTTTCCAACCCCTCCATTGTGAAATGGCATCTCCTCACCTTCTATCCCTCCTCCAGTTCTCAAGCGCGTGCTATGATACTCTAACATAGGCTATTTTGGTCAGTCATATTCCAGATCAGAGACGGGGAGAGTAGAGCTTGAGACTCACTAGCATCAATCTGTTTCACCTGCGGCAACGCTAAGCGCACCTTATTCCTGTAAAGTGCCGGAGCTCTCAACTGCAATGGACATCCCTCGAAATAAACGGTATTCAACTCCTCCTTATCGCCCAATATCTTCTCCACCTCATTAAAATCCGCAATCTGATTATAACTCGCCCACACCTCTTCCAGGTGCTTCAAATGCTCGAGGCCCTCTAAACTCGCAATCTGGTTGTTACTGACATCAATGACTCTGAGACTGGTGCTGTTCTCCAGGCCAGAAAATGAAGTCAGGGCATTATGGCTAATGTAGACTTCTTCAAGTTGGGGAAGGGAAGATATCCCGCTTATCGAGCGGATTCGGTTGCTTTGTATGCTAAGTATTTTGAGGTTGGACAGGGTGGAGATGCCTGTTATGCTGGTTATTTTGTTCTTTCCCAGCCAGAGTTCTTCTAATCCGGTGAGCGTCTCGAGGCCTTGAATAGTTCGGATTCGATTCGCTGCCAGTTCTAAGTTTCGGAGTTTAGAAAGTCCTTCAAGGTTTTCGATTGTGGTAATCTTATTTTGGACAAAATAGAGGTCGGTTAGATGGATGAGGTGTGAGATGTGCTTGATGTGTTTGAGCTTGTTAAAAGAGAGGTCAAGACTGGTCAGATTGGTGAGGGAATCAAGGTTCGAGATGTGTGAGATCAGGTTGTCGTAGAAGTCTAGCTCTTTCAGTGTTGAGGCGAGGCAGGATAGACCCTCGATGGTGGTGATAGCATTCTGGCGCAGGCAAAGCCGCGTTACTTCTTTGAAGCGGTCAAGTCGTAACGAGGGGATCGAGGCTACGCGGGAGTGGACACAGTCGATCTCGGAGCTATCCAGCGGATAGTCATCGAGGAGGTCTATGGCGGTTGAGAGGTTAGCTGATGCTGGGTGCAGAAAGCTGCGGATGGCTGGCGAGGGGAAGAGAGAGAGACACACCTTCATCAGCATCTATGGCCTCTCCTGGGACGACGTGCTCATCATCTGAGTACTCAGGATCAGAGAGGGCCTCTGGATTCGCCAGCTCCAGCTTCTTTCCTTTTCCCTTTTCCACTCGTAGCTTGCCGTCCCAGCCACTACTGCTGCGGGGTGTTTTAGGCGTCTCGTGGCCGTCGACGTCGTCGCCATTGATGGAGATGTGAGGCGGGGTGGTCTCTCGTTCTGAAGGCATTGTGAATGAAGGCTTTGCAAGCTTGAGTTAGAGTTGAGTAATGAATGGGAGTCAGTCAACCCATGATGTGCTGGAGTTTGATCATGGCTAGGCTGGGCAGTTCCCAAAGCGGCCGGCCTGTCACCGCCTGGCAGGCAGCGGGGTCACTGGGGCTCGAGCCAACAGCCCATTTTCTCGCCTGAATGACCAGAGGGAAAATTTCATCCTCCACCCCACGAACGACAACACAGCATGCATGCACAGCAAACGAGAAACACCAACGTCCATACATGGTGATGCTGCGTGTTCTGCATGGCACCGCGGCGACGAGGCAACTGAGGTCGTCTAGACTCGGTGGTACAGGGCGGAATCACCCCATTCGATGCCAGCTGGTCCAACAACGCACCTTTCTTAACCTCCCCAATGTCCTCGTTCCTCCTGCCGTGTTTGGGGGTTTGCTCGTCGGACTATGGACTTGGAAGTGTATGATGATGATCACCTTTCAGAATAAGATCATTTACATGCCAGGTCTACCACCAAATTCCCGGTGGGAGAAGATTGAAGATTACAAGAACCAGTGTCAAGGCATCCAATGGAGAGGGGAGAGTATCAAGTCGATTGATGGGACTCGGATTAGTCTATGTGTGGCGAGCGTCACCAATGGAGATGTCACAAATCCCACGAGCACTGTTTACGTACTGTATTTTCAGGGTTAATTTCCTTTTCTTTTGTTTTTGAAACTCCCATTGCTCATGTCTGGTAGGTAATGCATCTTCCTTGCCTCCTCGACTTCCATTTCTCTCTCCAATTCTGCGTATGTTGAGGGACAGATCGGCGAGTAAAAAGCCAATCAAGTATGTGTTTGTTTGCTGCAGTTATCGAGGGTATTGGACCTCCAAAGGGCGACCAACGGAGAAAGGCATTGCATTAGATGCTGCTGCTGCTTTGCAATGGATTAAGGATGACTCTCATCTGAACTCTGGCCTGAGAGAGAACGAGAAATCTTCAGTCGTCCTCTGGGGTCAAAGCATCGGTGCTGGTGTTGCAACAAGTCTGGCAGCTCAAGAAAGGCTCTTTTCCAGCAGCCCTCTTGTATTGAGAACTATCATACTTGAAACGCCATTCCTCAACATCCGAGCTATGTTAGAGACACTGTACCCTCAGAAATGGCTCCCATACAGATATCTTTGGCCTTTCCTGAGGAATCATCTCGATAGTTCAAAGGCTCTGGGCGTCATGCGCGAAGGCTACCAGGAGATTGGTCTCAAAACTCCAAATATCTTGATATTGGAAGCTGGGCGTGATGAGCTGGTACCTAAACAGCATGGTGAAAAGCTTGAGAGAAGGTGTCAAGAGCTAGGATTGGAGGTAAAGAAGAAAGTCATTGGGAACGCGTATCATACCGAGGTTCTAGTCCGGCCGGGAGGTATTACTGCTGTAGTCGACGCGATTGAGAGACTGGCTGTCAGTGATGATGTTCGTTGACTGCCGAAACCAGGATTGTCTTTACAACTCAAATCTTGGTATGCTAGAGCGTTCCGATACTATCCGTAGAGGAGTAAACTACTTGGAAGACATGTGATCCGAAGCGCCAAGTTAAGGCGAATTCCATCCGAACGACCGCCTCGACTCTTTCCTTCTCCAACCATAAATGGTCAGTTTTAGCGAAACGTACCATTAATCATTTGATCTTATCCAGAGCTCTCTGCTGCAATAAAAGGGTCTTAAAAGGTTCCCGAAGAGGGCCTTTGCCACACAAGCCTTACGATAAAAGAATAAAGGGTTTGGTAATGGCCAAAGTCTAGATTTTACCCACTCCGATGGTTGTATGACTGGTTTAACGTCTGGAAGTACCTCTGTCAAAATCTGGGCCACTTTCAAGAATGCCTCTTTTTAAAAATGTATGAATACATGAAAACGGCTCTCATGGTCTTAAAAGCCATACATCTCGAAATTCTTATGGTGTATTTCCGAGCTTCAATCACCTTCTCTTTGTTGGACTACCCAAATGTTGATCAGAAAACCTGCGTTCATCCAATATTTGAGCTCGGGAAAATGAATTCTTGCTCGAAAGAAAGGAGTGTTGTTGGCAGAGTATGATGGCCCGTTCAGGCTGTCTTTATACCACGGATATATATCAGCAGACAGAAAGTCTTCAAAGCAGCTATAAAGTACGGAGCAAAGGGCAACCTTAAAAAGCTAGCTTTATAGAATCAACTTTGCAAGGGCGTTATCTACTAGAAAGGACCAAACAATTTCATTTCATTACACATATACCTACGCTTCGAAGAAGATACAGAGAATACAGGAGAGAGGATGCGGAGGATACAAGAGAGAGGTAGACTGTATAGACTCGAAGCTAGGTAGCTACCGCTGCATGGGTCTTTGAGACCTAGATTGGCTTAAATGAAATACTAACCAACCAACCAAAGCAGCAGCAGCTACTCAAGACTTATTTTGGCTATTTACCATTACTGAAATCATATTTCTGTTGAATTTACTTCTAAGTGCTTAGAACCATGAGGTTAAATCCCAGTCGTCGCTCAATTTTGACTCTTCCTACATTATTTTCATCAGTAAACTTTCTTCCAAAAACGTTCGCAACTGCCTTAGATTATGTTACAATTAAAGATCGGAACTGTTTTAATCCTCCCAACTCCAGACAATGTTGAACTCCGGGATATGAAGTATCCACTGACTATGAAAAAGAGTGGCCTGAGACTGGGAAAACTGTTACTGTGTGTTTCTTTACTTCGTTTCACTGCCTTTCTATATTCTAACGTGAGGAAAGTATAACTTAGAAGTCACCAATACAACAATGGCCCCAGAAGGCTCGTTTCGACTGAGAATGGCAATCAATCGCAAGTCTCCAGGGCCTACAATCAGAGCCTGCCGGTAACATGAATACAATGTTAGTTTAGTACTGAAAAATCTAGCTTGGGGAGACATTCTAGAGATTAGTGTTCTTCTAATCACAGACTTCTACAATATCTCTGCCTATCAAGCCTCATATCAAGCTGGTGAAGCCACAGGGCCTCCAAACAGAGCCCATAATGGTTTGATCAATTGTACTATGGTTAGTGTAGATGGAACAAAAGGTGCCCACAATAAAAACACCATTTCTCAAGGAAAGAAATACCGCCTCCGACTTGCCAATACCTCTCTCGACAACCACTTTCGAGTTAGTTTGGACCAACACAACTTCACTGTCATATCCGCCGATTTCGTACCCGTTGTCCCTTATAACACGGATTGGATCTTCCTCGCTATCGGCCAACGCTACGACGTTATCATAATCGCGGATCAACCAGTGGATAGCTACTGGTTCCGCACTGTGGTGATGGAAGGCTGTGGAGTAAATGGCAACAATGGGAGCATAAAATCAATATTTTCCTACACTGGTTGCTCCTCCAGTCTTCCAACAACAGATTACACTACTCCTGCACCAGAGAACTGCTTCGATGAAGCGAATCTTATTCCATTTGTTTCAAAGGACGTGGATAGCTCATCTTTTCCCTCAGATGTGGAAACTCTGAATGTGGAGGTGGGAATTGGTATACAGAGTAATAATCAGAGCATCGCTCAATGGTTCATTGGTGGGGTTTAATCGATGTTGATTGGGAGCTGGAAATGATAATATCCCCTGAGATTTAAATATAATCCAAATCCCTGAGGGAGAATTCGCTTTGCTTTTGGGTTATCCAGGCCGTTCCTGGAGCGGCCGCTATGGCTCCTCACCCATCCATCTCCATGGCAAGTTTGCAACCAAACCCAATTCCCAAGTCTTGGAGTGGGACTGGGATGTAATGCAATGTAGCTGATTCTGGTCATAAACAAAAGTCACGATTTCTTCCTGCTCGGTTCTGGTTTCGGCAAATTCACCAAGGACCGTGTGGTGTCGGTGACTTTCGAGTCAGCTAGCAGGTACATAATATTAAATAAACCGTTCTCGGTCATCGCCAATATGCCCACTCCTCTCTTTAGGTACACGGGTCCTCTTCCTGGGCTGCCACGCCAGTAAACCATCAGCCCAGACATTCCACCTAATTCACGACCTATCTACCCGCCGGGTAGCGCCATACCGGCCGACTTTGAACGGATTAAAAAACTTAACCTACACACCTGGTTTAGTTTCTGTCTTCCTACAGTTCTCGGTTTATCTGTTTATTTTTTTTGGTTGCGAGAATGGTTACGCGAGGCACGTGTCAGAATTGAACTTTCACAATCCAACCAGGAGATATCAAAATTACGGTTGACTTGGGGGTTTTGGAGCCGGAATGTGGAGCTTGGAAGGCATGGTATGAGGAGAAGAGTTATTATACGAAGGATGACTCGGGGTTGTAATGGGGTTCTGTAATGTTGTAGGCGGGATCTGAAGTTACGGAAAAAGTGTGTTCGGCGTTTGGAAATGGGATGATGGTTTGAGGTTAGTGTTTTCCTGAGCAAGTTTGGTGGGTGTGAGAGCTGTAATGGAAAGTGTTGAGTCAGAATCTTGGGGATACATCTACACTAGCTATTGTTATCTCGAGTCAAGGCCGGAAATGAGGTGTTCGGTAGTCGTATTTGGTTTGAATCAGGTCCTGAGACGAGGACTCACGTAGTTCCACTCGGCACTTCCACAAGTTATTGTATTGTTTCTTCTAACCACCAAAGACTAGATTCATTTGAGCATTACATCATTTCCATCCTCGAATAGATTTCGTATATAATAGTAGAGGATGTATTAAAATGAGAGGCATTGCTGGCAATGTTTGTCGAGGATCGTCTCTCTGAAATCGTTTCCATCACCGGTGTTGACGTAGGGTAGTAATGTGGGGTATTCTTGGCCGCGACTCAGAGCGAGCCTAGTGAGCTGAGGGTATTACGGTAAATCACAAAGTGAGGTAATTATTTGAAAGGGAGCAGCGACAATTAAATGCCGTCAAGCAAAAGAGACGCTTGGTGGCACCAGTAGGGTAAGATTAGCGCCGTTACGGTTGTCAATAGTCCAAGCAAGAGCCAAGACAACGCGGGCGATTCACAGGGTGTGCTTAACTTTGGGAAGCTTTAAAAACCGCAAACCCTGCTGCTTCTGCAGATGGCTTTCGGTGGCGTATTGCGGCTGGCTGCACCCCTGATCGCCATGAGCAGGGACCTCAATATAGACGGCGCGGTGATGGGGTGAGGAGTTGAGCAGGTCAACTTCACGCAATCATTGTTTCCTTCTCCCTTTGCGGTCCGTACAGTCTTTACCAAAACACCATGGCGGGGTATTTTCGCCTCTCGACATCCAGTGATGAGGAGGTGCATGCTGAGAAAGAAGTCGAGCGACCGCGTTCCTCACCAGCATGGAAGTGGTTGCCATGGATCTGGTGCTCGGTATGCGCAACCATCACCGTTCTCACATTGGTATACTCGACCATTGCTCTCCGACAATTCGAATCGCAGTGTCAGATCTCATCTCCAGCCGAGACTCCCGCTCAAGAACCTCAAACAGACAGAGCGAATTTCCCCACCGATTTCAGTAGGTCGCGATTGTGGTGTAAAGAGTGTCAAGCTGAGATGAGCAGTAACGGCCCCGGAAATTCCGTACGTCGAGAAGTACTACTATAATTATTGGGATTTCAACCCTTTTATCAATCGTCTTGAGATCAACCGGACGATGCTTCAAGCCGGGCCGCTGTATGCTGGGGTTCCAAGTAAAGAAATCGACGATGCGTGGGAAGAGCTGTTGAGTGGTTTGTGAACTGAATTCGTGGTATCTTCAAGGACCGTTCTGATGAAAACAGGCGCTTATATGGAAGCTACCGAGGAGGAGGTTGAGGCTGCGCAGAAAGCCGCTCCGTGGGACCTGGAGGAGATCAATGGGCATGTTTACATGGAGTAGGCATCCCTTCTCTCACGCACGCCAACAGAACTGACGTGGAACAGGGTGGGAGTTTACCACAACCTTCATTGTATCGTAAGTCTCCATTGCAAGTTCATTCTCCTCACATATCTGACACAACGATAGGATCTTCTCCGACGAGCGCTGAGCCCTGAAGTCTACAACACACATACCGATTTCTCTGGCCAGTTGCAGCAGAAGTATATACAGACGCATATCTGTAAGTGAAGTGAGGCATCATGTGAGAGGTTATGTGCTAATCAATAAGATCATTGTATTGAACATCTTAAAAATGCGGTTCAATGTCATGGGGATATGACCCCGGTGCCGATGTTTACGATCCCGGAACTTCCTGGTTTTGTCGCCTCGCATAGCGTTTCTCATACCTGCCGTGACTTTGAGAAGATCAAGGAGTGGAAGGATGAGAGGAATAAGTTGAGGGAGCCTTATGGATACTAGTTGAAGATTGGTGTAGCGGGGTTGCTGTCATATCCTTGGATAAATACAATCAATGCACGGCACTACAGCAAAGATTTGAGATTCTTGAACAGTTTGATACGGTGCCATTTTTTAGTCGCCTAAAGCTTTTAATCTCCTCCCCCTCTCCTCAACCCACTCCCATATTTCCTCAAAGTTCCTACACGTATGTTCCTCTCCATTCCCGATATAAAAACTCCCCATCCCCTTCCCACCCACAACCTTCCTCATCGGCACCGGCGTGAGATCAGCATGACACATCAGCGCCTGTCGGAGCTGATCCACACAATGATCGAGATGCGCTCTTCCCTCATGCAATGGATCCCTCTTCCGATCTTCGCCATGGTAGTAATCCCCATCCAGCGCCTCGCGGATCTCATTCAAGCAATGCAGATTGTGGAACACGGTCAACTCGAGGAAATAGTGCTCTCCGTTGTAGAAGATGGGGGAGAGGTGGGAAGAGGGGATCTGAGCCGTTTCGTCCGGGAGGAGGGACATGTACTGTGCGTGGAGAAGAGAGTGCCAGGCTGCATCGAGGGCTGGTGATGGAGGGCCTACGTAGGTTGTTTCGTTTGCGGTGAGGGGCTGGTTGTAGAGGGTTTGGGTGGTGGTGTTGAAGAGGAGGTCATTGGTGAAACGTTTTTGGATCATGTTGATGGGGATTGGGGTTGTACTTGGGACTGCGATGCGTTAACTTGTTTTAAGAAGGGACTTTCTTGAGTTTGAGTATACCAAAGTCTGTTGAAAATCCATTTTCATAGCTCTGGACCAAGGTTGAATTTGGATCTGCTGATGGATGCTGAAATGCAAAGAATAGGGTTGTGCATAATAAGAATATAGTGAGGGTTGAATGGGCAATGAATCCAATTGGAAATGGCCGTGGAGCATGTCTAGAAACCTCATTCCCCTCAATGAGAGACTCGGATGCTTCGTCCTTCATCCTCGCAGGCCTATTCTTGGTTCCCTCGCTCGAGGGCCAAAATGAAGTATGAACATTAAATCCACGTCCACTGGAGCTTGATTTCAAGATCGGTGATCTTCTCAGATCATCAGCCATTTCGCCTGGGGGCCGTTGCTTGGGCTTTCGCTTGGAGAGGACTAGCGGGCGAGGTAAGGGACAGGAGCTTCTTGAACCCCTGAATAAGCGAATTCGTTAGCGCCATAATAGGCAAAATTGTGGGAATTGGCCAAGTATTGGAATGTCACCTCGGCTAGAGTGGCGGCTGTTGCTGCTCATGAGATCATACTGGGTACTGCTCCGAATCCAGATTCATAGATGGCATAAGTTGGGACTAGAATCTAAGAGCCTAGAATAATGACGTTAGCACTAAAGGATCCGTTAAAAAGTGGAGATCTCGTCTTCTGAATTCCATTGTAGAGTCTGTAGTATGGAAGTGTACCAAACAGTCCTTCCGTCACCTCTTTGCAGCACATCATTGGTCTTGTTCTAAAAGTGGAAGCAAATCTCCACAAGACGGGAGATGCTCGTCAGGGGCGTTTTCTTCGGAAATATCTAAAATCTTGGTGTCAGCCGCACCGCCTCTCAAAGCGGGACTTTGACCGAAAATCGCACATCTCATTTCAACCGTAGAAAACATGACAGCTTGGGCGTTGAGGAGACTCTGTGGTTTGCTCAAAGTCTTTTTTGCCGAGCCGGCATTTCAGGGCTGACTCGCTTAGACCCGCGTTTTGTTTACTTTTGCGCCTCTTCTAACACAACTCCGGGATACACCGCATGCATATGCCAAGGGTACTAATTCGGGATATAGGTAGGCTGATCACACCTCGATCAAGCCAAGATACTAACCATCGAAAGTCTCTTGAGCTAGACGGAAAGAGGCTGAGTGAAGGACACTACCTGGCGCATTTATTTCATCTCCCAGGCTTCTTACAGTCCCTGCCATCTCTCAGCTCTCCTTCTCACTTATAGTCATTCTTTTAGATTTTGAGACTTCTCATCATGGGTATAACCTTCTCTTCCAACCGGCTTGCAGGATTTGCCTCTGAAGGCCTTCCGGCGACATCATATGCCTATGCGACAGGTAACACAGCTTACTTAGGTGCAGATGTAACTTACGTATATGATGGCCCGAATGGCTTTGGTCCTGTGGGCGAGGTCACTCCATTTCTTGTTCAGCCAGCAGCAGCAGCACCAACATTGACCTGCTCCCCGATTACTGTTTCTGCCTCGAGTCAATCATTAGCATGTCCGATTGCTGGAACTGCTCTGACTGGTGGCCTTTACACATTGTCCTTTTTGCAATACACCTCGGTGGCAGCAACGAATAGTGATGGATCACCGTCTACGGATGGGGCCGGAAGTACTGTATATACAAAATATTCCGCTTCGGGCTTCACCAACACGCTTACACCCTATGACGATGGTTACACATATTCATTCATCGCTCCTCTCCAGGTAGTAGCTTCCACAACAGTGACTGATTACACAACACCCTATCCAACAGGTTATACAACTGTCACCAGCGGCGTTTCCGAAATCCTTCCTACCGCGACTGTGGACGTGCCAGCCACCGTTGTCACCGTCACAGTGTATGCAACCACTATCGTGTCACATAAGACGACCAAAACCACTCTTTTTGGAGTATCCACTACCGTTACCAAGACGGGAGCCTGCCCAAAGTCCACTTTGCTGAAGTGCAACCAAGACAATTGCTACAGAGCAATGAACAATCGATTGACGAGTGCATCTTCCTTCTGCGCCGGGTATACTACCACAACTAACCTGCCAACGCCTTCGTACCTCAGCCAATGCTCGGGTACCGCATCTCGTGTCTCCTCGGCCTGTACTTGTCTCTTCTCATCACCTGCAAAGTCAATGAGCGCTCGAGGAGCTATTGCGGTTAGCTATGCGCCTCCAGATTTCACCTACAGTGCATCTACGACACTTACCGTCACCGTCACTGACACTGACACTGACACGGTTGCCCCAACTACAACCGTCATTTATCATGTTCCTTCTGCCACTGTGTAAGCTTAGTCTTTCCAAGTTGTTAAAAAACGCTAACAATTTCAGTACCGATCCTGCCACTACAATCTCATCCGGGACCTCGACAAAAACTAGCGGCAAAGTTTCTACCGTTACAGTCACTATATCAACATCTATAGTGGATAAGAGATCAGCCACCACTATCACAGTTTCACCTACACATTGTTAATATGACTGGTTTGGAGGTTAAGGCCAAGATTGTAACCTAGCTTTAAGGGGTGAAATAGATAGGGAACGCATTCAAAATTTGACCTGTAAATCATTTATACAATCCAAGTACTTCTCCGGTACTAAATTTATTGACTTGCCGCTTATATCTTGCTGGTTTTTTCTTCTTACGGCTTACTTGCTCTATCTGCTCACCCAGAGAATGGATACGACTATATTTGAAGAGATATAGCGTAAGTATTGAGTAGGCTTGCTCCGAAAACTACGATCAATGAGTATTCGATAATAGAGAACATATAATTTTTTTCCCATCCTTATCCTACAACAGGGGTTGGCTCGCTAAGCGAATGACGCCAGAACCAACATCGCGACGCGTTCGTCAACAATAATAACGAGTTACTCCTCTCCCGCGGAAATGTTCACTTCAATTGATCTATGACTTACTACGAACAGCACTAACGGCCAGCAAGTAATTTAAACAAGTCAAGATGTCTACTCCGGCAGCCAAACGCCGTCGGATTGACGCAGCAAACCAAGCTCTCTCGAAGCCGTTTCGTTCGCCGTTTAAGAAATCCCCAGCCAAGGAGGCAGCATCCCCAGCTCTAGACATCACAGCTAGGGAATCAAGTCCTGCTGGTACCATCTCAGCTCTTCCACTTGCATCGAAGTCTGCGAACATTATTCTGACCCCAAACACGTCCTTCATAATACCCAAACCCCGCACAAGAAAAACCTATTCCTCACCGCTCGCTACCTCTGCACTTAACAATGACCCCGACATCATCATCCTTTTAAAAAACCAGCGAGAGCTAGAGAAAGAGCTTCGAGCCGTAAAGGAAGCCCTCGAGACCGCAGAACAAGCACACAAGATCGAAGCAGATAGTCGAAAGAAAGATTTGAAAGGGGAAATTGATGGGGAGTTGGTTGAGCTGATGGAGAAGTGGAAAGCTGCTAGCCGTATGGCGGCGGAAGAGTTGTTTGGTTATGTGAGAGATAGAGTCAATAGAATGGGAGGGCCAAGAGCGTGGAAGGAGATGCAGAAGAAGAAGGCAGAGTGGCAGGAGGAGTGGAATCAGGAGGGAGAGCAGAACATTGCTGGTGGCGACGACGAGGAAGAGGATGGAGAGGGAAATGGAGAGAGAACCGATTACGAGAAGAGGGATCTTTATGCAGAGTATGATGTTGATCCTGAGACTGAGAATGAGAAGTCTCAGCGTGCAAAGGGGTTAGGCGATACTGGAGAGCTTCCTGGTCAAGAAGATGTAGGCTTCTAAAATGCTATTACGCGGGGTTTGCTAATACCGTACAGGAGTTTACCATGGCGATGATGTTGAGGACACTGAATGTAGACTTGGACATTATTGGTTATGACAAGCAAATGCAACGATGGGTTGATTGAGCGCGTACTCATAGGCTGATATGCGATAGTACGAATGGTGGTTTGTCTGCTTCTTGCTAGATTCGTATTGCTTCCCTCTTGATACCCAACTATTTGCTTTGCATTTAGCGCTTGCATCTGACTCAAAGATTAATACAACTTATATACACAAGATTTGTCGAAACTATGTTCGTGCTTTTGCATAGTCTCAACTTCGGCAATATGGGAATCAAGGCTAGTTGGTATGCCTATAGCAGTGGCTACTCTATCTTGAAGCAGTGGCCTTACTCCTCGGCATCCAGCCCCCTCTTGCAATAGCTCTCCTTTGCTCAACCATCACGACAATAACGGCATCTTGTGAAGAAGAATCGATTTTGTACCAAGCGTCTTTCTTTTACAGCCTCAGTTACTTCTCATCTCGACAAATCAATGACAAAACCTGCATGATTGAAATTTCGTCGTCCATGATCTCGTTTCGAGGCTGAGTTGATAACTTTAGATAGCTGCAAGGCTCCAGGCGAGGCGCTTTAGCAACCCCCTTAACCAATGGTTTGTCCCCCACGATGCTGACTGACACTACCACTGAGGCGCAACCCTACACTCTCCCGCCTGATATCTCAACTTCTTTTACCAATATTCAAAACTCCAAATATCTTTTCACCACTGCTAGCTTTCTACGGAGAGTGCCACGATGCTAGGGCCTACTTGGTAGTCCCATTCGAACAAGTGCCTAGCAATGATTCTCGTCAAACCATGGCAGAAGCGCTTGGCTTTGCAGCAAGTATCATCAGTGTCGCATCCCTCGCCATCCAACTCGGCGACAGCGTTCGGAAAGCCTGGGAATTTGCTGAATCGGTTGAGGATGGCCCAGAAGATATTCGAAGGATATCAGCTGACCTACGATGGTTGGCCAACTACCTGAGTACGCTAGGTCGTGAATTCAAGACAAGGCGTGATGACAGAGTACAAGAGATGCTCGCGAAGGAAGCTTTGGAGACGATTAAGAGTGATATTGATAGCCTTGCAACTCTCGTTGCGGACCTATCAAGTAAGATTGCGCCTGGCCAGAGAACTTGGAAGAGGAAGTGGGCAAGGGTACAGACTGTTCTGAAGGAGAGCAAGATTACCAAAATGAGGGATTATATCAATAATGCGATAAGAAACTTACAGTTACTGCAGAGTAGTCGTTTACAGTACGCCCCATGAACTTCACACTTCACATTAGCTAAAATTATAGCCCAGATCTTCTTTACTTCAGCTAGACGGGAAACTTAATATTATGAAGGCGCACTTTAGCTCATCCACGGGAATCGAACCAGATTCTAGTATTACACCTAGCCCATCTCCACCTCTTCTTACGGACAAACACGGCATTCCAAGGATCGATTCCCTTGATCAGCCAGCAGAGCAAACCCTAACTCTTGCGCCAAATGGCAAGAACATGCGAATGCTGACCACCACAACCACGCAGTCTATCGACGCCGGCCTTGGTGTTTTGACTCTTAGTACTTCTTCTCCGACTTTGATTAAGAATTCTAAGGATGAGAGAGATAAGGCAACTCGCATAAAAGGAAAGAAAATCTTCTCGGTCAACATAGTTTTCCGTCTGTTATCCTGCCGACGAGGTTTCTCCGTGAACACCAATGAATCATTTGATTTTTGGACCTTCAACACAATTCGAAAACGGCCAGATCAAAGTCCTATATCCCAGAAGTCAGAACTTGGTGATTTACAGGGCGTCCAAGAACTTATCCTATCAGGACAAGCTTCGGTTTACGATATCAATTCTGATGGATGGACACCATTACATGTATGTGGAGCCTCCCTTTAAGGTCATTTTATTTATGCTAATAAATTCAGTACGCCTGCCGATATGGCCGCTCGGAGCTTGTTCAGTTCTTGGTTTCAAAAGGCGCCGACATCTTATGAGATCTGAGATGGGACAAACCCCTGTCGATGAATTACAAATATATGATTCAGAGGACAAGGACAATCAGCGTCGTGATGTTGTATTCATAGTGAAAGTGTTACTCCGAGATGCTAATCTGGACGCTTTTGACGAGAAATACGGCACCTATAATGACAATGCTTTCGCTCTTTACCATGGCTTACCCTACGAAAACTTACAACTCATACTGGCGGAAGATATCAAATACGTCGATGTCGATGCCGCCTATACTTTCCTACTTCATAATCTGAATTATGTGGATCGATGGGATCTGAACCACGTCGAGTGCTTAATGCTGCTCCTCAAGACCTATGAAACTCTCCAGAGAGATAGGACGTACGATATAGGGTGGCCCTTTATTGGAACACTTTTGCAGTCGTTTATTCCAATGTGGCTTCTAACCACACGATTCGGCCCTTCTACAAACACAGTAGATGAGCATTTCTACGAGTCGATGATTTTAAAACTTCTGGAATTAACACAGGATTTATACCGGGTCGAAAACTGGGGCACACCACTTGACATTTTAGCTAGAATGGGTCCAGAGAAAATCCCTCGCTGGTTGGAATTGATCGTGAAATCAGGGGTTGATCTTCGTCGATATCTTGCGTATGAGAGGATGCAGCATCCTGGCGGGATAGTCCTTCAAGGGTCCGAACTTTGCTGTCGTGATATCAAACTGACTTTTCTCGAGGCAAACGACAGAGAGGAGGAAAAAGAGGAGCATGGGAAGGGAGAAAGTCACGCCGACCTCCCGTTCCCAATATTCGTGGGAAATACCTGTAACCCTCGCTTCATCCATCTCGACCCACAATACCGCTGCGAAGCCATGCGTACCAGGGAGGTTTGCATCTCGAAGCTCGATGAATCCTTGATTGATGAACGAGGAAGGCCAAGAGAGGGCTTGCCTGGTTGCTGGGATACACCACTGAAGCCAAATAAAGAATTGTATCTTGTGAGGAGGCTGAGTCCTAAGGGACCCGAGTTTGTCGATTTTGTCGAGGAAGGAGATTGGGTGCTTGCACAACCAGGTGAATTTGTCGAAGATAGTATGGAAGTAGGGGAGAGTGAAGGCGCCGAAGAGATTGAAGAGACAGAAAAGAACGAAGAAGCGGAGATAATGAATGCATGAGCACAGGTTCACGACTAGGACGGTTCTGCCAACGAAATAAAAGTATTTACGGTGTGGTACAAGATACTGTAGTATAACGGGAGAAGTCAAAATGGGTTTAGTGTCATACAGGAAAATGATGTCAGTTCCTAAGCTAGAGCAGGATACCACCTCGATTCTGTAGCGGCTTGCATAGATCTTCGAGCTCGTACTGCTGTTCTTACAGTAGGTCACGGCCACAAGAAATCTTGGGAAAATATAATGACGAAGATGAAAAGGAAAGAAAGTCCACCATTCAAGAAGCAGAGACCACTTTGTTTTGATGCTCTCAGATATTCTGCTTGCGTTTGATAACGATATGTTATCGAAGCAAAATGGCATGGACAAGGTAAACGACGCTAAGAATTTAGAGCCGCTGAACTATCTTTACCTCTGTGGAAGCCGTGGGACTGGTTGTTCCGATCATTTACAACAACCAAAGCACCTGAGCTGGAAACTTAAACACCTCTTCTAACGGCTTCGACGCTCGAATCAAAGTTACAACTTGAAATTGCAACTCGGCCTTGAACCTTAGCTTCAATTGATCAATCGCATCTGTGACATTCCCCATTCTTCTGCTCCTCAATGAAATCGAGCATGATCGACAGCAATAAGCATCACCGCATATCGATCCCTCGCTTAAATCAGGGGCAGTCAACCATCCACGACGAAAACCCAAGCCCAGATTATGCTGAACCCAACCTGTTGAGACCAACCGAGAATTTCACTTCGAGGACCCCATAGCTGAACGAGAGCCGAACGCTCTCTGCAAATCTGCTGTCCAAGTAAAGGCTGTGAGTGGGAGCCAGGATCTCAAGGTCATCCAGGCTACGTCAAGATCTGCGCTTTTCGGGGTGGGAAAGAGGAATTTCCAAATATGACGGGTGGGACAGGGGGGATATCTCTTTGTATGGCGTGATTGGGAGGATTTCAGCAGCTGAGAGGATAGGAAAAATGGAGGAAAGAAGATAAATGGCGATGGAGTAGGGGTATGAAGTGCAAAATAAGTTGGTGTGATAATCTCTGTGGTTGAGATAAGTGTTTTATCCCTAAAGTTTGGACAATCGAACTTTGAATATGGAATCAGTAACTGAATGCTCGATGCTTGCGAAATATAGCGGTCTTACTGAGGTCTCTTAGCAATGCTGGGATGCAATGAGGTCTTAGTTGGATAGAAGAGAGGATAGAATTGTGAATTTCATTCTGGTATGCCGGGGTAGCCAATATCATGAACAGGATAAACACACGGTAAGGATGCTACAAGAAACCCTTCCTATCCCTAAATCTCATTCTTAAAGCCAAATTATCTTTCTTATATTCCTTCGCTTCATCCACCTAGTAAACGAACCCTACCTGCGTCAACGGCAAACCCTTTGCTGCCTCACAGACCATATGTACGCCATCAGCCTCAACCCGGTAACTCTCAGCATCAACCCTCATTTTCGGCCTCACATCATTAAATCTCATCTCTTTCTTCCCAATATCTCTACATCCTTTGACCGCCTCAACTCTCTTTTTCAAGCCATATGTCTGCACAACGCCATGGTCAATAGATGCTTTACTGACAAAAAGAACTGACGTCTCTGGGACCAGAGGTGCAAACATAGGTCTCGCGATGATGGGTTGGACGGTGGGGATGGAGGCGTTGGGATCGCCCATTTGTTGATAAGCGATAAGACCTGATTTGAGTATCGTGGTGGGTTTGATGCCGAACCAAGCTGGGTCCCAGACGACGAGATCGGCGAGTTTTCCTGGTTCAATGGAGCCGATGAGGTGGCCCATGCCTTGAGCGATGGCGGGGTTGATGGTGTATTTACTGATATATCGCTTCACGCGGAAATTGTCCGCGTCAGTGCCTTTGTCTTCAGAGAGAGTGCCTCGCTGAACTTTGTTCTTGTGCGCAGTATTCCAGGTACGAAGGATGACTTCACCGCAGCGGCCCATGGCTTGTGAGTCGGAAGACATCATGGAGATGGCACCTAGGTCGTGAAGGACATCTTCAGCGGCGATAGTTTCTGCTCTAATACGAGATTCCGCGAAAGCAATGTCTTCGGGGATGTTTTTGGAGAGATGGTGGCATACCATAAGCATATCAAGATGCTCATCTAGGGTGTTCATGGTGAAAGGACGAGTTGGGTTAGTGGATGAAGGGAGAACATTGGCATGTTCAACAACAGAGATGATATCTGGAGCGTGACCGCCTCCAGCACCTTCGGTGTGATAGGTATGGATAGTGCGCTTCTTGAAGGCAGCGATAGTAGATTCAACAAATCCCGATTCGTTAAGCGTGTCTGTATGGATCAAGCATTGGACATCATGCTCGTCGCAGACAGTGAGGCAGGAGTCGATAGCAGAAGGAGTGGTACCCCAATCTTCGTGCAATTTGAGACCACAGGCGCCGGCAATGACTTGTTCTCTAAGGGCGAGAGGATTGGAATCATTACCCTTGCCAGTGATACCAATGTTTACAGGAAGGGTATCACAGGCTTGGAGCATTTGGCGCATATAATTTTTGCCGGGTGTGCAAGTAGTTGCGCTCGTGCCGGCACTTTAGATATTGTTAGATGATTTCTCAAGTCAGAGTAAAATGGCTTACCTCGGGCCAGTTCCACCACCAAGCATGGTGGTAATACCAGAAGCAATAGCCTCTTGAACCTGCTGTGGACAAATGAAATGGATATGAGTATCAAATCCACCAGCTGTAATAATCTTTCCTTCTCCAGCAACAACATCCGTACATGAACCAACAATCAGATTTGGTGACACCCCATCCATGACATCTGGATTGCCCGCTTTGCCAATACCAACGATTAAGCCGTCTTTGACCCCGATATCTGCTTTATAGATACCAGTCCAATCCACGATCAGAGCATTCACGATTACCAAATCCAGAGAGACTTTATCTGAGACACCAGTAGCTTGACCCATACCTTCTCTGAGAGTCTTGCCACCTCCAAATTTGCATTCGTCGCCGTATACCGTGAGATCTTTCTCAACCTTGATCCACAAGTCCGTGAAACCCAACTTGATCCTATCGCCAGTGGTAGGGCCAAACATAGTGGCATAAGCCGATCTATCCATCTCAAAACTTTCGATATGGGCTAAATCTCCTGCTGGCTCGGCAACATGAGCGAATCCTCCTTTTTGGATCTTGGTCAAAATACCCTCATGTTGAGATGACTCAACGGGTCCACTGGCTAGATGATTTCCACCACGAATAGTCTTCCTCCCTCCAATCTCGACAAGCGTCACAGTCTTGGTATCTCCGGGCTCGAAGCGAACAGAAGTTCCTGCCGCAATATCTAACCTATATCCATACGCTTTAATCCTATCAAACTCGAGTTGTGGATTCGTCTCGATAAAATGATAATGGGATCCAATCTACTCAATCAGCACTCCTCTCACCAAAAACAAAGCACGAACCTGTATCGGCCTGTCTCCTTTGCTCGTAACCTTGAGCTTAATTCTCTTCCTCCCCTCGTTCAACACCACCTTTCCCTTCACGCAAACCACGGCACCTGGCATCTTCTCGCTCTCATACTCGGCTTCCTCATGCAATGGAAACAATTCCGTTGCATTATGCGGTACGGGGATAAAACTGCCGTACAGAGCGCGATCGAGATTGCCGTCTACGGTCGAGATGGGGTGATGCACAGTCACAAGGTAAGTGCCCGTTGGAAAAGTACCTTCGACCATGATTTCGGTGAGGGTTGAGGGGACCGATGGCTGGACATGCCGCCGGCCGAGCATTGTTGCTCCCAGGGACATAAGATCAGAGACATTATGAGTACCATCGCGGATCAGCTATAGGATAGTCAGAGAAGAGAAGGAGGGGTAGTGGTAGTGGTGGTACAAACTTCCTGGAGATTGCTTGCGATGAGGGCCTACACTTCTGGTTAGCAAATGGAAAGGAGAGCAGGGCATGATTATTCACGCAAGCTTCAGAATGATTGAGCTTCACGCCTCGAGCAAGACGGCGTTGGGCGAGGAAGCCGAGCTGGGAGATAGCGAGCTTATCGATCTGAGGGGAGTTAGCCCATGGTAACCCATACCATCGTGCAACTGCATGGTTTTAATGATTGCGTGGCTGTAGGGCAGAGAACATACTTCTTTGGGGATGAGATGCATCTTGACCTATCGAGTATCGAAGATCAAGAGAGAAGTGAGAGAAAAGTTCAATTGACAAAGTTTTGCGGTTGTGTACCCCGCAGTGGAGTGAGTTTCGGGGCAGGGGGACTGATAGCTACCCGAGCATCATGAGTATTTAGCCAGCCAGCCCTAAGCTGCGACTGATTGATACGAAAAATGTCTTCGTGGAAACAAGCACGCTGGTGAAAAGACTCTCAATTTTCATTTCATATTTAGTTGCAACTAGCAACATCTTCTAGGGTATAATTCTGAACGTCCCATCCCGATCCAAAGGTGCCATACCTTTCCCAGAACTCCAACAGAACCCCTTCCCAATGCTATGCCATGCCATGCCATCGCTAATAATCAAATACTTTTCGCAGCCATTAAAATCCGGGGAAAACCCGCGCTAAGGCCTTCCGCCCTGGCGGTTGTTAGTATTCTCATTGTGGGAGTCAATTAGAGGCTTACAGCGAGGCTTTGGACCGGCATTAACTACATCTGGGTCCTCAATAAGGCCTTGGGCAGCAGTAAACTCTTGTATTCGTTGTTCCACTACCGCCTGTCTGGACAAATTGCCATCTCTTCGTGCTTCGTGTAAGCTGGCGGGTCTTGGCGGGAGAGCATTTGTCATGAGGATAGCTTCTGTTTGAACCGGAGTCGCGGAGGTGGCTGGCGAAGTAGTTGACCGTCCTCTGATTTTGGATCTGATACCATGCAGGCGGTGTCGTACTTTACGATTTTCCATGTCTGATTCTTCCTCAATGATGATCTGTCCCCGTAACCGACGTAGATTTCGTTCCCGCCAAACCATAGCATTAGTGATCTTGACGGGACAATATCCAAGAGGTAAAGCACTCTCTTTACATAGTGGGCAAAGCGAGCTATTGCTTGCTAGGAACGGGTCAATACATTCAGGATGGAAAATATGACCGCAAGGTAACTCTCGAATTTCGGATATCCCCGACTCAAATTCTTCTATGCAGATGGCGCAAATGGGTTGCGAGTATGGAAGGAACTTGTGTACAAGTATTGACTCAGGATCAGATATACTGTCATCCTGGATATATACACTTGTCGAATTTTTGGGCATGGGGAGCCTGTCCGACTTGGGAAAGGAAAGGATTGTAGGCGCGTCCTTTGAGGTTTGGGTAGGTGATGCGGGATGATTGACCGACAGCGGCGAAATTGGAAGTGATTTTTCGTTTTCTGAATTATAAGTAAAAAGAGGTAATCTTTCGATAAAAATTGTTGGGACCGTGAGGCGCTTGATACCGAGAGCTTCAAGGTTGACTTCTCCACTTTCAACTCTCCGTTGAAGTAGATTCCGACGCTTTCTTTGAATCAGATGCATTGACGCAGAAGTGGCTGCAAGCACCGCAATAAGGACAACAAACACAACAACAAGAAATACCCAGAAACTAGGTAGCGATGTCTCTTGAGAGACGTTCAATTGGGCGTATAGCCTCACATAATCTCGAGGGTCAATACCAGGAATTGCGGATATCTGATGGCCGTACGGGACGTCGGTCATGTTCCCAGAGTAAAGACTCAGCTGGTGCATCAGTGCCATGCCCATTGTCCGAGATATCGCATATATTGGAAAATTATAACGACTCTTCCATGCTCCGCGATCTCCCATATCCCAGAGTGCAGAAGCAGCGTCCGGCGTTTCAGGGCAGGTATCGTTAGGTTGGAAGAAAAGAAAACCTCGTGCTGGATCCGCCGAGGCGGACACAAGATATTCGTGTGTACACTGCGAGCTGATCCATGGCGCGAGGGCTACGAGCGTAAAGTCTGTCGGAGGGAGATTGGCTTGTCGTGTGACGTTTGAGGGGACGTATCGCTTTGAGAGATTCGCGCAAGCATCGTTTTTATCGAGGTCGGGTACATACAAGAAGCCGCTGATGGTCCCGTCTTTGTTTGCACTATGTGTCGAAAGGGTCTGAAGGTCATCGTCGGATTGCTGGGCGAAGGAAATGTTTGGCTACTCAATTAGCATCGGCCTGGGTGCAGCGGTCGGAAAGGTGACATACGCGTAATTGTTGCACAACGGGATTGAGGACAGAGTTGGTAGCCGTGTTACTCCATTCTTCATTTGGGAACAGCAGACTGTTCCAATGTTAGTGATGAGTTGTTGTCGCGTGGTCTGGGAGGGGGGGATGATTGATGCTTCCGGGAGCGTCGGAGGAATGGATAGGGGGAAAAGATAGTGCAGACATACACGAAGGTTTCTATTCCATTAATCGCTGCCGGGAGCATTAGTTCAGAATTCTGGACGACCAAAGCTTGGAATGTGATGTAAAATGATGGCCAAGACAAGCAGCAGGGAGATCGTAAATCGCCAAGGACGGGGGGATAAGACGCTGTGAACTTACACATCTCGAATTCGAGCAAGCAGGTCTGCGCAGGTCGCGCTTTGCGCCTGGCAAAGGGGACAATCGGGACAATGCAATGAAGATGAACATATGTAATGATTTCTTCAATCAATACATCGTGGCTGTTGTGATGCTCGACCACCAACAGTCACCAAAGTGCAAGAGCAGAAGGCGCGATTCGATGGGGGACTTGCCAAGATTGGGGAAGAGGACAGGACTTGGCAAAAAAGCTTAACCAAGAGGGCAGGAGGAAAGTGGGCCACCACCTGATCCCGGCGGAGGAATCGTCCGTCACGGAAGGGCGACCGAGTCAGCAGCAGCAGCAGCAGCAGCATGCACGCTAAGAACACCAATCGTGTGCGCCCTCATTTGGCTGCAGGTGTGTCTTTGAGCCGATTCATCCCGTACATATATCTCTGCTCGAGTTCTGACTGAAGCCGCAGACACTCACTCCTCCTGCCTGCGCCGACATGTGCGAATGGTCAACGAGTCGGCGTGAGGCAATGCGCCATGTTTTGCACCGACAGGGCCTAAAACAAACAAGACATCATGCATGAGGTATCAGGAATGTTCGTGGGTGAGACGAGAGTGGATATAACACATACGCTCGAGAACATCCATCCATACATTGAGAGTGTGAAAAGATGCGCATAGAGGATGGTATTATCGCCATACTCCACTGTCAATCCGTTTCACCGGTGATGCGGTGCCCACAAAGGCTTTCAGTAACATAACAGTTTCTTCTCTCCGTTGATCTACGTGGAAATCTCGTGATTCACATTCATCTCCTCCTTCCATCTGCTCGAGTCTCGCTCAAAAATGAGGAGGATGCCGTACATTGAGACCGGTTGAACACTTAACTTCAAGAATAGAACAAAGTCGCTGTATGATGACATCAATTCAATCGCTGGCTGTGCTTCACTGCGTCTGGTTCGAAAACGTCAAGTGTTGACTGGGTCCGACTTTCAGCTCGTCAGTTCTTAGCAACCACAGTATATTGCACACGGTGGGTAACGATTCCCATTGACGCGTCCCTCTGTCGTTTCGCAGAAGCCGAGCTACCCGATCTCGGAAAAATATATCGGCGCCACCGAAATCTTGAATCGTTTTCCCGTTCCGACCACACCTCTCTTAAACTGACGCAACTCGAAGGTTCAAAGAAACCCTCATCTTTGAACGCGCAATTCGAGTGCTTGAAGATGCCTCCTCTCCCGAGTCAAAAGGGAACAGGAAAGAAGGGCCGCGATGCGCGTCAGTCGCGAAGTCGAAATACCACACCCATCACCACGAGCTCCGCTCAACCAGCAGACGAAGAAGAACCCCCCACCCCATATCTAGAGCTTCCTGTCTCGTCCTTTCAAACGGCGGATGATCTTACTGATAACTATGGCAATGCGATTCCAAGCGCCAAAGATTTGGATGCTCTGCTGGACCGCCTGAATGGCCTTGTTCGTGTGGTTGAGGCGCGAGGCTCTGTCTGCGATCGGGGTATGAGGATGATGGCACAAGCAAGAAAGGACAGATTAGATGAGATAGAGACTGAAAGACGAGACGAGGAGAGTAAAGAGAGATTGAAGAGAGAACTCGCCGACGAAGAAGAGCGTGGCAGAAATAGGGCAAACAAAAAGAAGCGCAAGGATTTAAGCACAGCAAGAGAGGAGAGGCCATTGACACATGGCGCACACGGGTTGGCACCTCAAGATGGCAGTAATATAGGTATGTTTTCTCGGATTTCTCCCCAGGTTAAACGTGTTCCACCTCACTAACCATGGAAACAGATGGTTCGTCTCCAATGCGGGACAAGAAACCGGCCAGAAGAATGTCCAGGGACAACGATTCCGCGAGCTCCTCGTTATCTCCTCCAGCAGTAGCAACCCCGGCTGCAGGTATCGACCCCGACGAAAAAGATGAGGATAAGGATGACGATGATTCAAGCATAGACGAACATCAACCACCTCCAGCTCCAGCAGTTCCTCATCTCCAAACCTTTGGCGACGACCCATCAACTTTTCCAGATCCTACCGTCTATGAGATCCGCAAGGATACTGCGGGTATGAGCAGAGAGGAACTCATGGAGATCTACTCGGTGACCTACTTCCCAGAACACAGTCTAGATGATCTTATTCCTGGAACTCCACCCGACAAAGATTTCAGCAATGCCAAGCCTACCAACCAAGTTCAAGCCAATACATTTGCCACTTATCTCGAGCCGTACTTCCGCCCATTTGAAGACCATGATATCGCTTTTCTCCGGGAGAGAGGGGATCGAGTTACACCATTTGTAACTCCTCGCCGTGGCAAGAGGCATTACACGGAGGTCTGGGCTGAGGAAGATGGAGCTCTTTCTATCGACATCCAGCATAAGTCCGAGAAGCGACCTTTAAACCAAGCCAGAGGCAATATCGAGAACCTGGACGATGACACCGCTGAGGGAGACTCAATATCAACTGGTCCCATTCTCTCACGCCTATTAGCACTCATGCGACCTGAGCATCGAGCTCCACCATCAGAGGACAGAGCAGCAACCAATGGATTTACAAATGGGGATGGCAATATCAATGGTGAAGCAAATAATGATCTCGACGCCATTCTTGGAGTCTCTAGCAGCGATACACCGGCTCCCCTGCCTTCTGCGACATACATGCCAGAGTCCAATTCAGAATCTTGGAAGAAGGCCACACATCCAAATCTAGATTATTCTCAGATGGATGAGCGCATCAAGCTTGAGCTTCGCCATATTGGGTTCTTACCTATGGACAGTGAGCCCGATTATGATGCCCATAATGATGACGATGTTGCTGTTCGTCTTCGGTATCTACAGGCAAAGCTCAAAGAAATTGCTATTCAGAATGGTTCTAAGAAGGCCAGGCTCTTCGAGTTAGTCAAAGAGAAGATGGCTCAACAAGAATACACTACCATTTTGGAGGATCTTGACGGCCAAGTCCAGACGGCATATCTGAAGCGGACGCGTACTTTGGGGAAGAGCAAGAAGACCAAGAGACCTGGTGGGGCCGGGGGTGGTAGTCATTTTGTTGGTGGAGCCAACACTGGCATGGCGAGACCAGGCATTGGTGACATGACAAAAACATTAATGGAAAGACGAAGAAAATGGATCGATACTATTGGTGGTGTTTTAGATCCAGAAGCCAGTAAAGTGCGGAGGCAGAAGGATCCTGATAGTTCCATCTTCAAGCCAACAGAAATGGCAGAGTTCGTCAAGAGAGAGAATCAGGCTTGGGACGAGGATGCCGAGGAGGAATAGGCGTCTCTTCTTTAGTAGAGTTCATGATACGATAGGTTATCAACGACAATTTATTCGAGGCGATGTAGTTGGGTCTGTGGGGAGGTGGTAACCTCGCTATTTATGCAATGGCTTGCATTGGAGTTTTGAAGATAGAAATCGTCAGGCTTGCGAATGATTGATTCAGGGACAAACCGAGCATAAATTTACAGTTCCTGATGACCTCGTTGCTATGTTTGTTCCTCCGTTCTGTGCTTTACTTTCTTTCAATCGTCATTACGCAAATCACTTGCTTGTAATCTCTGGTGTTCTATGCCTCCCGCGTCCTGCCTTCCGCCTTCCAGCTTCGGCCTTTCAACCTCGTGCCTTCCAGTTCTGCTAGCGCGGATGCTGGTTTCACGATCACTTGATCCTTTGTTATTTTTTTTTCGCGTTCCTCTTGGAACAAACAACAACAACAACTGATTAACCTTCGTAAGTCCTCCCCCTCCTCCTCCACCCCAACGTGTGAGTAGTCAACTGTCACTGTCACTGTCTTCAAGAGGAGGTGTTGCCTGTTGTTTGTCGAGAATCAAAAGCGCCAGCAGAAGGCAGATCGCAGAGGTTAATTCTTCTTAATCATACAATGCTCTGCGGATGTGGAAGTCGAAGCTGATTCTCTACCTACCATCCACAGACGCTCCATCAGAAAAGAATTCCAAGCTGGTACCAAGAACCTAACAATTTACACAAGGATACTCAGCAGCAGCTGGGTTTCTTACAACAAAAGGATCTAAGAGCCATCAGGTATTTCCAACGCCATGTCAGACAGATATGACCACAGTCGCACCCGAGCCTATCGGGATCGCGAGCGTGGCCCTAGGGACGGAGAGTGGGTTCACGATAAGTGAGCAGGACTTCCCCCCAATTCAAAGATTATGCTGATTCATTAGATACACGACTCAGAGCCCGCGCAGAGGTAGGAGTCGAAGCCCTGCACGATCATCACTTGATAGCTATCGCCCATTGGGGCATAGCACACCACGCGGACCCACGCGTTCAGCCCGGGAAGCACAGCCATCACGGCCTGCACAACCGGTATGTCCACCACGTGGACCGGCGCGTTTAACCAGGCATGCACAGATACCACGGCCTGCAGAGCCTGCCCGTCAACCACGCTCCGAAGATGGATATCACACCATTGAATCACTCATGGAGGGCAAGGCTATCAAAGCCAATATTCGGAGACCCTTCTTTCAACATCTCAATAGTGCGAGGCATGAAGCAAGTTCTAAGCATAAAGATTGCAACTACCAGATTAGAGCCTATCTTGCTGACAAGAGTACCTGGGACAAATTCTGTAAGCATCATCATCTTACATCACAAGATGGAGACGTCGAACTAATATTTATACTACTTAGGGCCCTTTGAAGAATTCCCTGCCAAGGAACCTGGCCTCGCAAACCATCCAAATGCGGGGCATTCCCGGAACTGCCGCTGGGCTGCATCCAGGGGCCAAACCCCTTCACTTGTTGGTCAATCCATTGCTGCAGGTGGACATCCACAATTGTCCGGTCTGATTAAGATAAAGCAAGAACATCCAGCATCTGATGGAGCCCAGCTTTCAGCATCAATGGCGCAGTTGAACTTCTCTATTCCCTCGCAACGAATTGGGTGTCTTCCGCAGGCAGCCCCTTCGTCTCAGCTCCTATATGCTTTGCTGAACACTCAGAGTATTCATAAAAGTCGAGGAACAGTTATCATGATTGACACGCGACCAATAATCTTCCCTGAAACCGCTTTTGTCAACGCAACCTTCCTCTCCTTCGAGAGTGAGACTTTGGAGGCCATGGCACAAGTTGGCCATAGTCTTCGATGTCACTTGTTCTACCACAGAGTTGCAACTGGCGATCTTTTACTATGGGTGTTACCTACAGTCACCAGTGATGTCAGTGCAATCAATGCTGGACAGGCGTTTCTTGAAGGATGGATTGCAAGAATTCAGCGTTTTGGACAAGTCAAGCCCTCAATTTATTGGAACGAGATTCAGGCAGGGAACCTACCACGCTTGTCAAACACATCAACATTTCAAACATCGACTGCATCGACTCCATTATCAAACTCGACAGTCATGTCGGCTCCACGAATTGGATCGGCTCCATTGTCAAGCTCAACAACTGCATCCGTTTCGTCATCTATCTCGGCCCCGTTGTCTACCCCATCGGCTCATAATGGGAAATTGGATCCTTGGGCTGGATACAGGGAGGCTTTCAAACCTTCTGAAGTTGAAATTTTGCTCATTGAGGAAAGTGCAAAGGTAAGGTTTGCCCTTAATTTAACTTTGCAATTGGAGCTAACACCATGAAGGCGGAGGGAATGTTGCGTCTGGTGCTTGACGAAGTGACCAGAGAAGTTATCACGTTGCGAGAATTTTCGGATCGGGTCGTTCGTAGAAGTCGTTAAGTTCGTTGGCACTACTTTGTTGGAGTTTGGATGGTGATGATATCCGGTATCTCGATAAGAGTTTTGAGCCATAATCTGTATTGAGTCAACAGAAATAAAGAGGTTATTGTAATACTGTGAATTCAACTTGAATATTGAATATCCCAGTTGAAAAATACTTATCTCGCCTCAGAGCCGGTATAATATTTTGACTGACACTACGACGAGAGATTTTGAAACATAAATATGGGTATCAGATTGCCTTATATTTAGGAGAGAGTGATAGAAGCAAATGTACAGCTAGGTACCGAATAAAAGCTGGCAAAATGTAAACGTCGCTTAACGATTTGAGACCCAAAAAATAAAATAAAAATAAATCAATTAAAAATAACTTACCACTGAACCAGGAAAGCAAGGTTCAGTATGGCAAAACTGTAGGAAGACAGAAACTAAACCAGGTGTGTAGGTTAAGTTTTTTAATCCGTTCAAAGTCGGCCGGTATGGCGCTACCCGGCGGGTAGAGCAGCCCAGGAAGAGGACCCGTGTACCTAAAGAGAGGAGTGGGCATATTGGCGATGACCGAGAATGACTTATTTAATCCTATGTACCTGCTGCGTGGTCAGGCTGTGGAAGGGAGCGGTCGAGGCGGCGGCGAGGTTTACCCGGCTTTGGGCCGGATCTTTGGGTTTCACTAGGAAGGGTACGCGGTGTAGGAGAGGAGGGACTTTGCAGTGCGGAGCTTTTGGTGGATGGTCTGGAGTTGTTTGGTATCTAATTCAAGTCTTGCTCCTAGTCTTGGAAAGGAGGAATAAGCAATCTAACATGATGACAGTCTCTACATGAGGCTTTGTATTCTGTGGTTGAGCTATAGCTTGGTTGTCAATTGGATGTTCTCTTTCAGTGTTTTATAGATTGCATTGTGATATGTGTCGAACGGCTTGAGGTCGGTTTCTTCAGGTTGAGTGTAAATGTTCGGTTTTTCAAGACGAAGATACTTGTTCTTCACAATGAGTATTGTGATCTGATAATTGAATGCGGGTTTTATGATTTCAAGCTTTTAAATAGCAGTTCTTAAGCTAAAATCATTAAGCAATAGGGGTTGGCGCCACCGTAAGCGAGCCAACGTTTCACTATAAATTTAGTAAAGCGTACCTATACCTTACTTCATACTTAAAAACTCTTTCCCTTTCTACCTCCTCAACTACCAGCTAGCAAACTTTGATCTCAACATGTCGAAGAGACATGGCGATAATACCTTCAGTGGACAAATGTTTTGCAGCGCCAAAAAGACAAGAACTAGTGGCTCCTGGGGTTTTGTTACCTGTGGAGGTTGGTCTTATGATCGTGGAGGAAATCTCACGCCAAAAATATTCCGGGTGGGCGTTGTGTGCGGCTGTTTGTAAAGAGTGGCGGGCCGTTGTCGAACGAAAGAACTTCCGGCGACTAACATTACAGGCATCATGCCTCGAGGGACTCGAAAATATGGTTATCCGACAAAGGGATCTTGTTCAATACATCTGCCTAAATATTGAGCTTCCACGGTACACCTGTCGCTCTTGTCAGCATAGAGAGTCATCTTCATGCTTGTCACGACATAGCTCTATTATTGCAAATAATCTATTGAAGCTGTTTTCTGTTCTTAGCACCTGGCAGCCCACAGGTTGTCTAATATTAGAGCTAAACGCCTATTCACTCAGCGACTCGGAACACTGGTTCAAAAACTATCATTTTGGACTTGAACATGAAGATGTTGGAGATTTGGTCCAGCAGCAGGAAGCTACCACTGGATGGCACGACCCTAAACACGGCTCGGTTGATGGTTAGCAGGTCGAGGCTCCTTGTGCGCCAGCTATAGTTCGACTCCTCTCCCCGATCTGTTTGAGCCTCCCGAAAAATCTCCCCGAGGTTCACGTAGTTACAGGGTTTGTGATAGGTCGACAGCTTCGTCGTCAGATTTATCTGGCGGCACTACGGCTTTTATGGGAGAGACTCCCTGGACTAGATACTATAGTCTACGAGCCATGGCGTGTTTGGCGGCGCTCGTGGAAGATCGCGTGCGATGAGGGTATGTTACTCTATCGGCCGCCTGTTTGATCGCCTTCTGATAATTCGATAGAACTGGCTTCTGTGATTCAGGACGCTCTACCCAGCCACGTGAAAACAGTAATCATCTTTGAGGAATTCAATGACCAGCTTGCGTTGGTACTATGCAGGGATACGCCATATTTGCCCATCATAGATACTAGCCCGAGCGCAGGCCTTATGCTAGTTAGAGCCTTCGCCTCGAAAAGCCGTAACTTTGAACGTCTTCCTATTTCATACATGATCGATGCTCAGCAATTTTTCAAGTCCTGTCAGCTATCTTATACCTGGTATCACTTACAATCATTAACACTTACATCATCAATTCTAGCCCAGATAGCCCCCTATAAGGAGATTTCTGCTTTATTGCATAATGCTAGTTTAGCTGCGCTAAATATGCCGCAGTTGGAAAGTATGGTGCTCTGGAATAGTAAACATGGAGAAGCATGTGCGGTCATTTATCAGAGGAACAAGTCGAGTAAGCATGCTACACTTACGTGGCGTGGTACATGTGATCTTGAGCTCAGTTATGATGTGATTCAGTCCTGGCAAAGGTTGCCTCTGATTCCTACCACCTACGAATCAAGAAGGAACGAGTACAGGTCTTATCAACTCCCACGGCGATGCCGTTCACCATTTGCACTTGCCGGCTGGAGTCATTGATCCAGTATCACTGTGGCAGATATGTCAGGAGGGCATGGTGCAAAGATTGGCCTGATCAGTGTTTCTGCCTCCTTGTTCAATCGGGTCCACTAGGGACAGTATGCCGCCTAGGAGTCCCACTCATGTGCTACTATTGAAAGGGATCGGAGAAGGCGTGATCGATGATAAAGTTGAGGCACTCGAGACTATTTGAGAGGCGGGAGGTGTAAAAGGATGAGCACTGGCCTATTCATCCTTAAGGAGGCAGCGACAGAGGAAATAAATTACAAAATTTGACGTAATCCAAATTCGCGAGAAATTGCCGTCCTGTACTCTTCATCATGTTTTCATCGCGAGCTGTAAGATGGCGAATACACGTGAAATTCGTCTTCGACGAATGAAAAACTCAATGCTTGTCTTGAACAAGCACTTGGAAACTTAAAATGCGCAGCTCTTAGATACTCATCTTTCATTGTCAAGAATTTTCATCGACTTTAGAAGAGTAAAGATTGTGGTATTTGAGCTTCGACTTTACGATTTCCCGACTCTTTGGCAAAGAACGAATTTTGACCGCCTCGGCCAACGAGCATGCCATCAGAGTCTGGGAGCGGGCGGTTCTGGCCCTGAAGCGAGCTTGGAGGCAGTAGCTGTAAGTAGTACCTTGTTCTCTTCTGTGTTCAAATTTCTATCTTTGGTCGTTTGGCTTGATTTCTTTCTACTCTACTAGGTACTCTTTTCTTTCCCACTGCATCCCTTTTACGATGTTCTTGCTCTTCTGGAAAAATCGAAGAAAGGCCCTTATTGCCTGAGGCGTCAAACCGGTATCGGCCTTACGTAATTCCGCATCGGAGAGAAGAGAGTCCGACATCCCGTGATTTCGTGTCTGTATCGTGATTATTTCGCGACCATTTCTCTTAAACTTTATCTACCAAACACTACCCCCATCGCAATCATGTCTACCTTTCGGGGTATCATGAAAGAGTTCCCAGATATCAATGGTATTTATATCTTTCTTCCTTGCTTATCTTCTCTCTCTTTCTCGCACCTGAGGGAACAGTACCGGAACCAACCGAAACCGAGACCGTGACTTTATCGTTTCGTCGTTGGCATTTCCAGGTAGAAATCAGGATACAGTTATTCCAGCACTGACACATCACCTATTTATTCCTTGGTTGGAAAAACATTCAGAGGCTGTCGACAGGTCGAAAACGAATCCGTTGTTTCGTCATTGATAACTCTTTCTCCTCTCACAGGGTCCTTCGACTCTCAGTCTTCTTTTCTCGTAGTCTTCTTCTCTCACAATCTTTCTTCTCTTACAAATAGCTAACAATTGTCAGTGGACTTCTTTCGACTAATACCTGGGTTGAGACCACCACGCGCTGCATTTCTCTCCCATGTCCATAGTGATCACTTGGTGGGTTTAGACACCTACAAAGCTTCATTGTGAGTATCCACCTTCTATTTCAAACGTTACGGTGTTCGTACTTCTTCCATTACAAACCCATGCCTGCTTAGATGTTTTAGCTAACTCATTTTGTAGCATCTACTGCTCTGCTGTTACAAAAGCGCTTCTTATGAAGTTGGAGAAGAAGATCCACCGTCTGAACTTTGCAAACAACGCGGTTGAGTATAGCAAAACTACGTACAAGTTTCAGGAGCCTCGACTCGTAAGCCTTGATCATTCTACTTTGTCACTATTAATGAGCTCAAATTCTCACTTCATCTTAGAAACAGATTCCTCTCGAAACACCGACCAAGATTGAGCTAGAGCCTGGAAATGAGATCCAAGTGACTCTTTTTGATGCAAATCATTGCTCTGGAGCGGTAATGTTTCTTTTGGAGCAAAATAAAACGGCGGTCTTATACACTGGAGACATTCGATCTGAGCCATGGTTTGTCAACAACTTGGTCCGAAATCCTTTTTTGATCGAGTACACAAGTGGGATGAAATCAATAGACTGTATTTATCTCGACACAAGCAATTTAGAACCATTTGAGTTCCCTACCAAAGCAGAAGGTCTGCGAGAGCTTATTAGCAAAGTAAAAAAGTACCCAGCCACCACAGTTTTCCATCTTGCAGCGTGGACCTTTGGCTACGAAGAAGTATGGATGGCGTTGAGCAAAGCCTTTGGATCTCAAGTAAGTTTGTATTTACAGCAAATAGGTTCCACTTCTGACAGCAAGATAGATTCACATCGATGATTACAAGATCCGCTTGTATCATTTTCTGCCTGTTGCCTACTCGGGTACAGTCCTGCGGGGATATAAAGTTGGAAACACAAATGCACCCAGTTTCCTTACGGAAAATTCCCGGGTCCGATTCCATAGTTGCGAGAGAGGCACACCATGCTCGAAAATAGACAAGCAGACCGTCTTCATTCGACCAATCATTACAAGACTAGATAATGGTGAGGAGATTGGAGAAGTTGGTGTAGGCGGTGGTGGAGGCGACCTTCAGCACCATTCTGAGCTTGACATAACAGATCTTGATATCAACAAGTTTATGGACCTGTGAGTACTTCCAGCATTTATTGTGATCTCCTGTTTATGCATTATAGGTTTGCGGCAATGAATGACGATGTCGTAAAAGCAGAGCTAACAGCTAACTTCATCAAATCTGTAAAATCTGGTCAAAACGCTCTTGCACTGAATAATCTCAAGATTAGCAATGAAGACGACGCCTTGTCAATGGGTCAAATCATCGCATCTTTGGTAAACTCAGCTATGAAAAACACAGCCAAAACACATACCCAAGATCAACCTGAGAAAAATAATGAAAACCACAATTCCTTGCCGAAAGTCATTACTTTTCCCTATTCTCGGCATTCTTCATACAAAGAGCTTTGCCATCTTGTCAGAGCTTTCAAGCCCAAAGATGTGTATCCTTGCACCGTCGACGAAAAATACTGGTGGGAAACAGGAAAGAGTATTCGAACACTTTTTGGAAAGGAGTGCTCGGCGGACGACTTCAGATACGACCTCGAGCTTGCGGATTGGCAAGATAGACAACCTCCACCACCAGATTGGAGTAACTACAGTCAGGCCACTACGCAACGAACTGAGGATACTCCAAGTCCACTTCGTTTCGGCAACCGGGAAAGTGGCGTTCGATATAGAGATTCTAGTTCCCGGCAACTTATTCAATTAGCCCACGAATCTTCGGCGTTAAATACTAATGAGTCTGCAACTTCTACTAAAGTTTTGCAAGCTTCCGAGGACACCGCAATCACTACCAGATTTCTCTCAAGCACCCACCATCACGCTTTAATGCCTCCGCGAGCTTTCAAAGACAGTAAATTGGAGAGTTCGAGGAAAGAAGTCAAAAATGACGAGAGTGTTTTAGTTACAACACCAGAAGCTGCAAGCAATTATAGACTTGGAAAAAATGCCAAGGGACTACTCAGGCTATTTGATACAGATGGTAATGAATTTAGCCGAGAAGATCTAGCAAAAATGAGATCTGTAACTGCCAAGAATCATATTGCAACAACATTGGACAATTCAGACGTTATCTTCCAAGAGATATCGCCTCAAAATTTTATGGCCGAGTCTCCAGGATCAGCTTCTCAAAATTTGAGAACAGAGACTGTCCTCAAAGATCTCAATGAAGATGGTCGAGGTCATAAAAGACCGCGTCTAACGTACGATGGACCGGATTCAAGTCCGAGTATGATCTCGTCAGAAAACCAGAGTATTATCAGTCCACAGGACGCCTCGTATTTGTTTGACTCAGCTCATCTTGAAAATCCAGCAACGTTGGCAGTTGATTTAGATGCTGCATCTCTGATTGTACCAGGAGATCTACAGTTATCGAAGAGAAAGAGGAGTGTGTCTGAGGAACCTCTTTCTCAACAGCATCAGATGGTCAATTCGTTGAATGCTCGCAATATTTCCTTACAGACTGATAAACTTAATCAGGCCGACCTTCAGCGCAAGGAAGACAGAGCAAGCCTCCCAGCGTCTGAAAATCTGGCGAGTATGGATAGAGCAACAGCCGGAAATGCAGCCATTGAAGAATTGGAGTTGCCTAACAATCTCGACGTAACAGACGACTTTGATTCGGCCGATACATCTGAAAAGGACGAGTGTGAGAATAATATGTCTAATGGAGATGGATCTAAAGTTTTCGATGAACAGAATTATTTTGATTCAGTTGACAACGTATTTCGGTGCGGAGCCTGCGGGCATGAGTCATGGTCAAAAGATGGAGTTTGCACTTATTTACCTTGTCCACGAAGCCTGATGGAAGATTCATACTACGAAGTTGGTTCTGAGGGTGAGGAAGCAAAGTCAAAAAATCCAGAACCCCTTCGAATTGCAGAGAACGAGTATGACGAGGAGATTTGGGATGAGGCTATCGCCCAAGAACTTGCCGGGGACTATTTGGATAATGATCCGGAAGCATATGATTCCCAAGACTCTTCCAAAAACTTAAATGAAGAGTATGACCTGGCTGATAGTCTCATTGACGAGACCCCTCAATATGAGACTGATTCGGAGTCTTCAGAGAGCGAAGCTGATGATGATAGCGACGGGGAAACCGACTACAAATCTAAGTATAAGGAATTGCAAGCAGTCGAAGCCAAGCAACGTCGAGAACTCGAAGATCTTAAGCAAGATCACATTCGATTGGCCCAGAACTACAACCAATTGGAGATTTCATTTGCTGGCTGGAAGAATGCCATGGGAATTGAAACAGATTCTCAAGAAGGTCTTGAAGGGGAGTATGATGAGGATGGAAATATCATTGTCGAAGTTGAGCCAAAAGATGTTGCGATGGCCGAAATTGTTATCTCTTCGCCGAGCTCTTTGCAGGAGGTCTCGAAGGAGATTGTGATGAATCAAGCTGCCGAACAGAGCCAGAACTCGATGCTGGACACTCAGCGTATCGAGGACCGCATTGCAGGCTTCGAGGCTGCTGAAAACGGTACATGGAACGAGGTAAGCTTGATGAGCACCGGCGGCAATCATACCAACGTGGAGGAGGAGCTTTAGGTTTTGGCAGATTTCCCACATTTTGCTCTTTGCATTACTTGGCGTTTATCAGCGGAAGATACCCATATTGATAGCATTTTTACTGGCGCTTCTTCTGCCTTTGGCTCTTTATCAGCTAGAGAGCTTTCCCAAATAAGTTCTGAAAACTATGAACATCCTTCCCATATGACCTTGACCTTGGGATTAACTATTTTGACAGGATATGGCCATTGTCTATGGTAGAGTGTGGATGTGTCCCGGCCGAAAGACTCTAAAAGTCGACTCTGATGTACGACAAATGAGGGTTTTCGTGTTGGATAAGTTGTTCATTCTAGACATTGATAAGTTTTGTTGGGCCCATCTGGTTTGGATTTCAATGTTGTGACAACATCGGTCTTGTTTACTGAGATATCTCGGCCTAGAACACCCCTGAATCTAGCGAGGGTTCGCATAATGAGAGCACCAACCAGAGAGCTGGATTGAAGGGCTCTCGGGATAGCGGCGGTAGTACAGTCGAGTTCGTCCTAGGATCTCAAGCCAATTATTGTTTTCTGGGTTTGTTTACCTCACTTCCACACGTAACGAATCGATAGCTCAGAAAAGGGGATCGGGGTGGGTTTTGGCTCGGGAGTGGCCAGGTCCAATCATTGGGGTCTGATGCAGGTGCATCGAGTGATTGTGTAGTTTTGGCGGTGGGTGACCTGCAGATGCGAGCCATGTCTGTGGTCGGGGCCGCTTGGATTATTGGATAGGAGGA
Organism: Arachnopeziza araneosa; assembly: GCA_003988855.1. Taxonomy (NCBI): domain Eukaryota; kingdom Fungi; phylum Ascomycota; class Leotiomycetes; order Helotiales; family Arachnopezizaceae; genus Arachnopeziza; species Arachnopeziza araneosa. Next base: position 97,195 of record QYAI01000134.1, read on the forward strand.
CAGAGGGACAGAGGAGAGCGAGGGTTTGGCGATGGGCTGCAGGGCTGAGGACCATTGGGTGGGGAGGAGGATTGGATGTGAATTCCCATGAGGAAGACGAAATGCCCGTCGTCAGTCAGCTGCGCACATAAGGCCTGAAGGGGGGGGGGGAGAGGGAGAGCGGCTTCGGAGAGATGGGAGAGGCATCGCGGCGGGATTTGAGAGGGAGAGTAGCGCGCGCTGGAGGGGGTCCTGATCAAGGGACGTGGAGACGTGTCAAGCCAGAATGAGAGGACCATCGCTGCTCGTAATACTACGTCTGGTATAGAGAGAGCGAGCGAGCCAGCCAGCCTGTCTGTCTGTCTGTCTGTCTGTCTGCGGGTCCTGGTTTGCACGAGAGAGGCCATGCTGGCGAACGGTGCGCGCTGGCTGATGCCCATCTCACCTCATGCTGCGGCGGCTTGGAAATCAAATAAGAAGAGCTCCCTTCTGCCCGTCCTTTGCGCATCTGTCCTGTCCTGTCCGTCTTTTTGTTTGAGACCTTGGCTATTTCTTGCCCTGGCATGAGCAGGGACTACGAGGTCCTGATTCGAGACTCGCGACAGAAGCAGCAAGGTCCCGCGCGAGACGGAGGAGGACACCCTTTCTTTGCGTGTAGTAGCAATAGTGACGGCGGAGGACGAAGAGAAGAGCAGAGCAGAGCGACAACAACAACAAGAAGAGCTGGAAGGCCTCTCACACATCCATCCATCCTCCTGTAGAGTGCGCACACAGACAGCTAGACCATCGCGGCACTAGTGGCAGCAGCAGTCCTCTCAACAACCAAGGGGAGGCCAACCTCACACCGCATCCTGGGCCAACCTACACCTCTCCCACCGACAAATTCCAATCCTTCTCTCCTCGCCACAACCATTCCTCCCACCCCGCCACCTCTTGCAAAGGTCCCCCATTCCTCCTGTGCCCTCTGTCAGTCAGCTGCGGTGGCATTCCCGGAGCGTCTGGTTGGACAACAAGAGGATCGAGCTGGTGGCAGGAAGTCCGCTCCAGTCCAACAACAGCAAATTTCGCACTGGAATCCAGTGCAATTTGCTGCCACCGATCCACAACAGGAGGCACCTCAGCTGCAATTCACCTGTCCGGGTCGTGAATCACCACCCAGAGAAATCAGCATCCTATACGAGTCAGAATCTCGGAAAGGAGTATAAGATCCGGCACTGCTGCACTGACACGCATTCACGAACCTAACCTTTGTGCTCGAACCGGCCTCTCCCTACACCTTACCTGCAGAGGAATCCACCACCGTGTCAACGTGCCACGACGTTCCCGAGATCACGAACCCCTTTACGGCCTCTGAGATCACTACAACGAAGCTTCAGGATGAAGGGTCCAGCAATCGACCAACTGGTCTACGAGACCATGTTTCCCAAGCCAAAGCCGGCAGATCCGCAGAACTTTCAAGGCTTGCTTCAGCGCAACTTGGTTCCGGAAGTGCGTCTCGAGACACAAGCTTTCTATGGGCACCTATCTTCGCAAGAAGCCAAATATCCAGGGCTAGACTACTCCCATCAGCCACATCGTGTCCGTCTCTCGCGATATTCCTGGCATCGACGTCTCTTTCGAGCATTCGACAGTCTCGGACTCACAAAATCCGAAATTGCTGGCCTGACAAAGTGGGAGGGGACACGATGGGCAAAAGAACGCTTTGAGCGCGAGCAGAATATTGTGATTAGAGACACAACGGCAGATGGGATCGCAGACTGGGTAGAGCCTGAACTACGCATTCCCATTGCGCAACAGCACCGCCACGAGGGAAATGATATGGAGGACATTCAGGAAGATGGGGAAGCGGAAGATGAACAGGAGAATGGGCATGAAAACGATATGGATGAGGATGGAGACGAGGACTCGGATGGGGAAATCACAAGCGTAGGACTCGATCTAAATGAACGACTTCGCGCAGCAGTCGCCCAACGCGAAGCCGGCAATCATATGGTCCTAGACGAGGAATGGGAACAATGGCTCAAAGATGCCGTTGAAGCAGGAGGCCTACCCTTCTCCTCAACAGATCTTTCACCCAACGCAAATATCCCCGGAACTCGACCTGCGAGCGATCAGACAATGCCCCCGCGCCTTCTGAACGCTGCACGTCTAGGTCAATGGCAGCAAATCCCTGATGTTCTCCATAACCTAGTACGGCAGAATATCGAAGCCAGCAATCTCCGCACAGAAGATACACCACCCAACCCTCTTCCCACACCCGCGAGCAACTCTTCAAATTCGAATTCCAACTCCTCGTCCGGAGACAGCTCTCCTTTCCTCTCCCGACCAAGTCTCGCCCCTCGAGCCCGCCACCCTCGCGCCTTCGCAAACATGTCCGAAAATGCTCGTAATCCCATTGATCCTACGCCTAATTCTCCGAGCGAACGCCGTCCTCTCGATCGTGCTCGCCTTGAGGAATGGAATCTGATTAACAGTGTTGGGCGAAGACCATTCTCAGAATCTAATCCTGTCCCCCGGAGGTTAGGATTCATGCACCGAACAGCGCCCGGAGGGGCTGGTACTTGATATGGAATACAGTGAATATATGATTTTGGGGTGTTAAGGTGTTAAGGATAGGTGAGCATTGTTTACTGATGCGTGGCTTTCTCGCTGGCTTCATTTTAGCATGGCGTTACATTGCGTCTCGTTCATCATTGTCATTTTCACATCATTGATCATCGCAAGAGACAAGGCATCTTGCGTTCGCGTGCGTCGTTTTCGGTTTTGACTTATAGGTGGGCTGGGAGGAGAATTGGCTCTGGCTGTTTTTGCGTTGCGTTGGGAGAACTGAAGGAAGCGGTTTGTGGATAGGATAGGATAGGTGGTTGACGAATTGCTAGCAAGGATAGACAGGACGTACATATGGGAGAGTCAAGGAGATGAATCTAATGTGTGTTTCTTTCGCATCTGGAAGAAAGGGAAAGGGAAAGAAGTTGGAGCGAGCCCGAGGGTCGGGTCCAGAGTTTCACATAGCAGACGATCGAGCGTGGTTCTCGATAGCCGAGAAATGGAGATGGATCGAGAAGTATACATTTATACTTGGCTTTTGCTAGCTAGCTAGCTAAGCAGACAGTCGAACGATGAGCTACTACATACCAAACTTACCGTAAAGTCTATCCACTCCATTCTCTATTGTATGCACCGAGACATAGCTATAATGCCTACTTCCGCCCACAAGAGAACGGTCGAGGAGCAGCTAACAACGAGACAGTGAACAGCATGCCTAGCCGAGGATAAGTGGGAATTCCCGGAATCAAAACTGATCCGTTATTGACGAGTCTGTAGCTGATTAAGACTCGTAGATTGATCCAAGTTGGTCTCAAGGTTGAGTAGAGTGAGATTAGCTATCTGGCTGCGTCCATCTAGCCATGATCCTGTCATGATAGTGTCTTCCTAGATTCAAGGATTTCATATGATTGTGGTAACTTAAGTTAAGTTAGCACGCCTACAATTTCATTACGTAATACATAACACCATCACCAAGCGCTTTTGAAGAGGAGCACATAAAGTTTTAAACCAGACTAGAACCAGATTCTTTTGAATTAGAACATTTATACCCATGCATGTACTTAATCCATGTCCATGTAAGCATACAGCCGCCCGTCCAAATGGCCCGATGCGCCGTTCAAAACCCACCAACATTCAACGCCAAGTGTGCCGCTGAACCGCAGTACCAATATCAAAACCAACCCACGTGTGACAAGACCAGGTCAACCTTTCATCCCATCATTTGATTCCACCCATAAAGCAGTAAGAACGCCGCCTCAGCCCCTCTTGATAACGTAAATCTTATTCCCTGTCCCAACATTAGCAACAGATCCACGACCCAAGAGCCAGAATACTGGAAGAGGTACTTACGGCTCTAGATGCGACCACTCCGGAATAGCTTTAACCTGTGCCCACATAAACTTCTCAAGTTTGTTGGCGCTCTTCGCGTATGGTGTCGTCTCGTTGTTATATTTACGACAATTGTCGAAGATCAACTTCGCATCTCGGATAAAGTCTTCGGGAGTAAGATAATTGTCTGCTTCGAGTTTGACTTCCATAGTACTCAAGTCCATAGGCTCTTTAATCACATCATAATAATCTGCTACATCATCCCGATTGACAGGATTCAAGAACGGCCAGGCAGACTGATGGTTCTGAAGGTCATTCAACAAATGCAAAAGTTGGTTATAGTTAGGTCCGTGACGAGGTTGACGAGCCAATTCGTCCATATCGGGCGACCAACCTGAGGCGCGGATGGCGGGGATATCGAGAGGATTAATCTTACAAGGACCATTCTTCCATTCCTTCGGTGGCTGGTGGACAACGTGGGACTGAGAGAAGGCGCGAATCTTCGCATGAACCGCTTCCTTCTGCTTGAGAAGCATGCGGCCTTGTTCCAAGTATCGAACGCGTGGCAACATAGAACATTGCATGATTGTGCCACCTTCGTAATCTTTGATGTAACCCATCCATACTGGTTTCTCAAGAGTAATCTCTTTTGTAAAACCTTGCTTCTTGAAATATCCGATGGCATAATTGTCAGCGTAAGTAAGGAAGTGCATAACATCTGAGGTGGCTTTGACGTAGTCCTTCAGATGTGACATCATATGAGCACCATATCCCTTGACTTGTTGGTCCGATGAGATGGCGCAGAAGACAATTTCTGCGAACTTCCGGCCTTTGAAAGGTCGGTATGTAATCCCACCAACGACTTCCAACGGTTTCTTTACAATAGCCAAAGATAAATGAGTGCGATCGTAAACTAAACGAGCGATGTAATCTTTGGGCATTTTGGGTAATTGTTTTTGGAAGATACACTTAAGTCCGGTAAGGATTACAAGGCTTTCTCGTTGGTTGTCATTATTAACGACTCGGAATTCGATCTCGCCGTTCCGCTCCTCGATTACTGCAGGCTTCTCTGGAAATGGGATTGGATTTGATCCTTTTTTAATCTTCACCTCTGGTTCTTCCGAGTCGCTGTGTGAGCTCTTGATCCGCTTATTGTCTGAAGGAGTATTTGGTTCTTCTGTTGCTTTCCGCTTTGCGGCTTCGGTTTCATTAGTATGTGAGGTTCCTGAAACCCAGCTGAACTTACGATTGTCTTTCAACGATGGAGCCATAGTCAGATTATTTGGGGCAGCTGAGTTCAAATTCTGTGTAGGGGTAAATTCCTTGGCTAGAGTATCCTCACGAAATGGGGATGGTAAGAGTGGTTTAGGTGTCGCTATCTCCGGGATGAAAGTTTTCGTAGCGTTCACCCTTATAAATAGGCATGAGTTGCCAGAAACAGACGCTGCGGGAGCTTCAGATGCCGCCGCTTTCAGCTTTGCGCCTGCGATAGGAGATTCCGCGATTGAAGCTGTCGCAGCAATCCCTTCTTGAGAATTGGCGGTGAATCTGTCCCGAATCCTTCTGGTCGGCGCAGTATTCCAGTACCTAGCTCCGCCAAACTCTCTTGGCGCCTTCTTCTCTAGAGATAACATATTAGCAAATGCAAGGGGAAAAGGTGGCGATGATCCAAAGGCAAGCAATGAATATTTAGTGATAATGATGATGGCCACATACCTCTTAGACAGTTTCTCGCAACGGTCGAAGGAGCGCTGTTGCTATGCTCCGTAACGCTCTTTCCAAAATAGTTCGCGTTATGGGTTCTTTCAGCCTCGAGGTTGAAGTTCCAGCCGCGATGTCATTGACGAACTAGTACTAGTGCCGGAAAAACGTCAAGCGAAGCCGACCTCCCCAGAACGCGAATTGAAGCCAGATGTTCGTGGCTGCAAAGGTACGACTTTCCTTTCAATAACCAAAAGACGCAAGCCGTTGCCTGTTCTTCCACCAGCCCCCGCTCCAGAAAATCGAATCTTATGGACTCATCACTTCATCAAGTCTGGGAGAGTGCCGTTGGCAATCCCTTCGTTCCCTCTATTGGCAAAGGCAGTCAATTCTTCGTCGGCTTCTTGCTGCTAACCATTGGCCTTCTTCTCAGCGGTCTTTTTGGTCTCAGTATGTTTCTCGCTCCAATATGGACACCAGCCCTAATCTTCCTGCAGATCGATCGGTCGTCAATATCCCATTAATCGGAATTCCAGCTTCGTTGTCTATTGCGTAAGCTCCAGCTTGTTCCCTATGCCTCTATCATTACTGACAGTGGTAGGTTTGGTGCTGTCTATATGATCTGTGCTGTCGGAGTTTATGTATAAATCTCTCGAAACGATACCCCACGAAGTTCCTCCCCCGCATAGATCTGTACATTAGTTGGCGAACACAAAAGCAAGGGAATTCAAGCTATCAGATCATTGACTCTACCATTTTCTCTCCTCGCGAATTCTTACCCTTGCAGCATCATGTCTACTTTGGGAGAACTAGATTATGATGTGCCAATCTTCAAAGCCGTTTCTGCTTCTACCAGACAACTCTTTCAATTGCTCAACTGTATACGTTTTGCACCCAAAGCCCAAATTCAGATCAGTAATGAAGGGCTTAGATTTGCAGCTGAGGAGGCCAGAGTGATGCAAGGTTGGTTTTGTTGCCTGATATAAAGTTGCTAGTGTTGACGAATTCAGGCATCGTTTTCCTTGACAAGGCACTCTTCACCACCTTTAACTGCAATCTACCCGAGTCTGATCCATCAAATGATGAATCTGTAGTACCTGAGCTTCCAAACTTCCAAATATCACTTGCCGCTCTACTTGAAGCACTGCAAATCTTTGGAGCTGCAGATGCCAGTACATCCCGTTTATCAAAACCGGAGAATGATGGTTACACTAGTAACATTCGACCAGGTCGACCCAATGCTTTTAGTAATCAAGCTCTCGGGATGGCAGGCGTTTGTCGCTTATCATATGCTGGCCTAGGTTCCCCATTCAGTATTATTCTTGAAGAATCCGGCGTGACCACGACATGCAATCTCAATACTTACGAGCCTGAAAGCCCCGATGAGATTCCATTTGAACGAGATGCCATGCAAGTCAAAATCATTATGCAAGCACGATGGCTCTTCGATGCTGTTTCTGAGTTATCGTCTACTTCTCCAAGTCGCCTTGACATCACTGCTTATCCTACAGCTCCCTACCTCGGGCTTTCGGCTATAGGGCCTCTCGGCAGCGCAAGCGTGGAATTTGCGAAGGGAAGAGAGCTTTTAGAAACTTTTACCGTTGCAGAAAAGTGGACCCAGAGCTATAAGTTTGAAATGATCAAAGCTGCGTCTGAAGCTATGAGGCTAGCCAGCAAAGTTAGTGTTCGTGGTGATGAGCAGGGTGTATTGAGTTTGCAATTCATGGTGGAGGTTGAAGGTGGTGGAGTCAATTTTGTAGATTTCAGATTTATTCCTTTCTTACTGGAAGATGATGAGGAGAAGAGCCAGGACGAATACGACGAAGGAGACGAAGAGGATGAGGATCTTGGGCTTTGATTTAGCTCCCCCCACGCGTATTGCTTCTTTCCTAGAGGCATGCAGCCATCTAATTTATTGCTGAATTATACATAATATCATTCAAACACATCCGATAATTTATTGATCTCGCAAGACACAGTAATCGTATTACGACTTTCCAATGTACATCTGCTTCAGATGACCTATCATTTCGAGGGCACGTTTTGCCAGTCCTCTTGAACTGATCAATTATCTCGACCTTGCCCTTTTATCGCCTCCTGGCCATTCCCTCAATCTCCTTTCTCACCCCAACTACAAGACGCAGAAACTCTAGTTGTTTAGGAATTCAGAAAAATTCCAATACCTAGTCAGCTGGACATCTATGAAGCCTGGCGAGCCTTGGAGGGAAGGATATGAAGCCAGCTACTCATTTTAAATGCGAGAATCGGAATTCATGTAATCGCTAGTTTTTCAAATTTCTCCTTGTCGAAAGGCACTTGGCACATCTACAGAATCTCGAACGCTTCTAGAAAGTCTGAGCGGATTTTACTCTGATTTGCTGGTATCTATTGCGTTGCCAATCTTCAAGAGTTGGTAGACATTGTGAAGATAAACTCTATAAAATTATAGGAGTCTAGCAGTAGAGAAACTAGATAAGCTGGAGGAAATGTAGTTGAAGGAGAATGTATCACAGTTAGATAGGTTTAAACACCCATTAAGATCACGAAAGAAAGTATAAGTGGTGGGTGAGAAAGCTATTTATCTTCGATTGAGATTTCAACTTTGGATTGGCATCGCATTCCTTCATTTTTTTTTTATACATGCTAAAATACATCAACTAGTTCATTCATTCCTTAATGCCCCACCCCTCCAGCAACCCAATCATTAAATTCCGGGTCACCGGGTTGAGGAAACAAGCCTCTATCCTCTTGGGCTTGTGCTTGGGGGGCCACTCCGTTCTGCGCTGCAGCATCTGCATTGCGCCGGTGTGCTTGCTGATGTTGCTGCCTGTAATAAATGAGGAAAACGAGTGCGGCAGCTAAGCCAATAATTACGAAACTCTCTAGAATGCCGTCTTCGATGATATCTTCATAGAGGCCATCTGAATCTCCGCCTGGCATGTGGTCGTGCTCTGGGAGATAGCTGTCATCATCATCTTCGTCACCATAGTACATTGGATCTTCTTTGATGAAGTTGGTGATCCATTCGGATAGAGACCACTGCTTCTTTGGAACTATTGAAAATTAGTCTCGCAACATCGAAATGCTAAAGCAATAATTACCTGGCTCGTCTTGGATCGAATTTATCCTGCCATGGGTGAGAGTATTCCAAGCACTTCGGATACGTAGCTTGAACAAGCTTAGTGTCACTGGAAGGTATGCTTCTTCATTTGTCTCCAAAGCCAAATCATAATACCTCTTTGCCAAATGGAAGTCTTGGTTAAGCCCGACCCCATTCTCATGCATCCAAGCAAGGTTGTAAAATGCTTGTGCGCTTTGATGATAGTCACAAGCAGCGGTGTAACAGGACGCCGCTTTCTCCAAATCAGTTAGTGTACCAATTCCGTAAAGATAGTAGTCTCCCATCTTTACCAAAGAGTCAATGTTCATCTGTTTGGCCGACCTAGTCCAGTAGATCAGAGCAAGGGGGCCATTTTTCAACAGCGCAGATCTTGGTTTCGATAATGATAGCCAGGATGGTAAAGTGAATTTGGATTTTTGCTGATCAAGGAGATAAGCCACATTCGCCTGAGCTTTCTCGTAACCCTGTTCAGCTGCGTGCATATAATCGATCAACGCAGTTTCGTAATCACCATATTCGACCGCTTCATTCGCCTCAGCAAAAGATGTCAAGAGAGGCTCTGCTTTCTCCGCGACAATCTTGTATAAAGCTGTAGCCAAAGCACAGTTTCGATCTCGTCCAATCCCTTGTTCAATCAATTCAGCAAGAAAGTAAAACGCTTCCATGTGACCATAATGTTTCGCTTCTTCGAAATATCGATTGGCAGCCTGGACATCATCTGCAGTTCCCTGATCGAGGTAAAGTGCTCCTAAGTTGACTTGTGCATAAGAATAATCTTGGTCTGCTGCAGCTTTGAAATATTCCGTCGCCTTGCCAGTATGCTTTTCAACACCAAGTCCTTCCAGGTACATGATTCCCATGCCCCATTGAGACCCAGGATCTCCACTCTTGATACCACGTTGGAACCATATTCTCGCCTTCTCATAGCTTTGTTCCACACCCTCTCCTCTCATAAACATCCTTCCCAGATATCCTGCGGCTTTGGTTGCAATCTTCTCCAAGCCTGGTTTATTGTCACTGTCGATTATTCGGCCATTTTTTTGCCAGTACAATTTTGCGACCTTCATGAAGTACCATTTAGCGCTATCAAGATCCCTTGGCAAACCTTTCTGCCCTTCATAATAGATCCTCCCTAAGCTGAAAGTGGCTCTGAAATCTCCCTTTCTCGACATCAAATCTAAGTATTCGAGGACGTCATCCAATGAAGCATGTGCGTCGGAGTTCACGCTTTGCTTCATCTTGTTGCTCCCAGCGCTCGAGTAACTGGCTCCTTCGCCATAAACACCTCCATCCTCGTCCGCAAGTCGATATGAATCTGGGACCCATGACATCCCTCCTGGAGGGCCGGAGCGATACCATTCGATTGCTTTGTCTGCTACCTTTTTGTAATGTTTGACGGCTTCATTACAATTTTGTGCTGCTCCAATACCACTATGATGGCGGAAAGCTAGTGTCATCTCGGATCTTGTGTTGCCACCTTCTGCCGCAAAAGAATGGTACAGTAAAGCCTTGGCCTGATCTCGCTCGACTGCCCCGCCTATTCCAGTAGAATACATGAACCCAATCATATGTTGAGCAGAGCTATTTCCATTGAGGGAAACAAGTTGATGGTATCTCCTAAAAGCTTCGGGATAGTCCCTTGGATGAGAAAAATTGCCATAGAAGTTCAACTCAGCAAGTATGTAGATTGCGTCGGGATTGTTTAGTTGTGCCGCCTCCTCCAACAATCTTACACCTTCCCCCACTGGGCCTGGGAATCTATGCCTATCGCGCGACCCATCTGTTGATGGACCTGAAATGTATAACCGTGGGAGCAGTGCCAGGATGTATTGTCCAGCCATTCCAAATAGCCCTGAGGGTTTGCGTGAAGAGCGACGGCTCGATACTTCATACTTGCGGAGGAAGAACATAGCTTTCTCAAATTGCTCCGAGCCTACCAAAGTTAGCTTCAGTAACCGACGATTCATATGCCCGCCGCACCATCAATCCTTCTCCATCCCTCATCTCGCTCTTTTATGGGGTTCTGAGAAGTCGGAGGTTGAGCTGTCACTGTTGGCTTCAAGCTCCTATCTGCACTGAGTGTCGACTCGGCGCCATCTTTAACCTGCGCAATTGCTATCGGCGTAGCAAGTTGTAATAATACTGATGGAACCAAAGTCAGCTCTCGATTTGGTCTAAGATACAATTTTAACATACAGATCAGGAACCACAGTCGTCTGACCCAGTCCTTCATGATGGTGAATTTCCAGACACAGAATTACTTCGTACTAGAAGCTGTAGCAGGCGGTTTTGTCATCGTCTCTTGCGATCGGATTTCATATCGAGCAAGGAGTGTTGGCTCTGAAAATGACAGAGGTTATTAAATAAAGCTGTCCTTTATCCCACGCGACACGGCGAAGTACGCAAAATCGCCGAGGGTGACAAATGACAGCATCCTTGCAAGCAACTTTCAGAACTCTCAACTATTTTCATCCAAAGATTTCACAAATAGCACAAATCATATCAACTACTTTACCAAGAGAATTCAGAAGCCTACCATCTTGAGGTTCAGGCGGTTTACCCTTATGAGAATCCTTTTAAAATTTCCTATATAAATTCGTTCTGCCTATTCTCCTTTCCAAGCCTTGACCTGACCATCTTCTCCACACGTGAAGACTATCTTTTGCTGAAATATTGTTAGGAAGAGAGATTTATAAACAGCTCACAACTTACAGAATCTAAAAAGCAGAATGATCGGATGATTTCCGAGCCATGAGCGCCCGGCAGAGTGACCTTCTCTTCAGGAGCAAACGTCCATGGAGGGTTTTTCTTTAGTTGAATGAGACTGAAGCTCTCATTACTAACATAATTATCAGAATTGATCTTATTCATAGACAACAATGAATACCAACCTATGTGATCCAACGCCCATCACAGCACTACCATCGGGTCTCCTCACTACGTTTGCCACATACTCTCCTCCAAGTTTATCTCTCATGTCGCCGTACTTGACCGGCGGAGGCTCCTTGACGCCTTCCTCTAGATTTGTCACCAGTTCATACATTGAGAACCTCTCATCATGAGACAAGGCAAATATATCAACATCGCTGAGGAAATTGGCATGGTGTATAGAATGGCCATGGTTAATGGTTTGATGCAGCGCTTCTTCTTCGTCTACTATTGAAGTGTTGAAGATGTTGACGAGGCCATCTGTTGAACCAGATAAGAGGATTTGAGGTTGAGAAGGATGGAATTGGAGCTCTGTGACGTCGTCGCTATGACCTTCAATATATTGAACTCTAGGTTCATGAAGTTGTCTTAGGTCCCTACCAGCTCAGCAAAGGTGAAGGTGGAAATTATATCAAGCTTACCAAATGAGGATAGAGGCTTGATGGTTTGTCAACTCTGTTCCAGCTGCGAGCCCGTAAGGAGCAGTACAAGCCAGAGATAAAATAGGAGCATTATCATCTGGGTGAAATCAGACCACTTCCGAACAGCCGAAAGATTTGTTATCAAAGATATAAAGTTTGCTTCCCTAGGGAAGTTGTCCTTGAGATCTTGGAACAGAGCAAAAACAGGATAGTGAAATGGAACCGCCTTGCAAAAAGAAATCCGGAGAAACTTACTGCTTCTCATTTCCCCAACTTTCCCACCAACCCTCGCATCCCAGACCGCCACCCTCCCGTCTCTCCCCGCCGTACAAACTACGTCTCCTTCTCCTTCTCCTTCACTGGTTGCACCCAAGGACTTCAAGCACGTTACATCTTGATGTATCTTTCTGATAGAATTGACCGGGCTGCCATTCAAAGCGAGAGGATCCAACAATCTCAAGCTATCATCTGACGAAATAGTTGCGATGCCAGACTTAATGGGTACAATATCATAGATGTAGCATTCTTTTGGATCGGATATGTGAAAAGAGGAGATAGCGGACAGTGAATACATTTTGAAGGGTTGCCGTGGGAATTAATTGGAAAGGGGAGAGGAGTGGCTTTTCGCGTAAGGTTTCGAGGTGAAAGAGCAGCCTACAGGTTATTAAGGAAAATTACTGGGAGAGGTGGGCGGATTGAAAGGCATTAAATCTTCAGAACGAGCTTGAAACATATCAATTGGGGCAACATGGATCTCAAAGCTGATAAGAGCGAAGTACAGAAGCAGTTTCTTTTTGTCACGTGGTGAAACATGCCATGTCAAGACGGGAGTTTAGTATACAACATCAGAATATGCCTGCTTGGACTACTATCTTGAGATAACTCAACCCTGAACTCAAATAAACGCCACGTCTTTATACTAGTATCTCGCCGTAGGAATAATGTTACCTTACGAACTCTTGGGTTACTCTGAGTTAAGTAGTTATCGCTTTTCTATCTATTGCCACTTCCGATACCAGAAGAGTATCTCAGCTGTATTTGTCGTGCTTATTCTTGACTTTGACAAGTAATAAAGCTTCATGGTAGTCGCCCTCTCGCCTCGCCTTCTTTAGCTTCCGCACTTCGTCGTCCTCCAGTCTCCTTCCAACAGCTTCCTCAAGCTCTTTTCTGCTAATCTTCTCTCTGGCCTTTTCCTCCTTTGAAGCTTTTAATTTTGGTTTGAATCGAGCTTGCATTCGTAAACGAAAGGTTGTGTTGAACGTAATAGATTCAGCATCCCCGCGTATTTCTGGCATTGCGTTGATTTTGGAAGACGTTGATGGTTTAATAGTCAGGAATGTCTCTCGTAAAGTCTGAATTTGAAATGTGCCTGGTGTATCTGCAGTAGGTATCGCTAAGAAGGATTCAAGAGGAGAAACAGCTTCGGTATTACTGGACAAAACGCCATACTTATCGCAACTCAAATACCTATGGAGAAGTTAGCCAGCTCTTTACGCAAACAACTCATTTGCCTTACTTTCCATGGTGACCCTTAAAGCTAAACGTTTCTGTCCCTGCCACCTTATTCGCAACCCATACCTGCCTCACATCATGAGGTTCCGCAGTTGATGGGTCGTCGTCGATAATGTTTTCTAATGTGCTCGAAAAGACTTTCCCGTTCGTGTCGCAAGCTATACAAGTAGGTGGTTCCGAAGGCAAGACTATAACAATCGGACCAACAATATCTCCTGGCGCCTCAGCAGTGACCCAACTATCATCTGCAGCATCATCCTCTGCTGTGGACGGCACAATTTCTTTCGAGGAAGAGGCTTCCGTATCACCAAACTTCTCAGCAGTATCTATACGCTTCCTCTTCTTCGTTTTCTTGTCGCCTTTGAATGTTAATGGCTTGACCATTTTCAGTTCGTAATGAAAGGATATTGTGATGATATTCAAGATGTTCGAAGCTCTGAGCTTCGGCGTTCGGAGGTTGGTGGGGGAAAGAACTAATCCTGAATAGGTAGCTGCACACCTCAAGCATACATCCTTCATCAAAGGAATATTTTTCTTCTAATCATTCGTGTTCCTTTTTTCCTTCTTGGATATTCAAATCGAGCAGGATGTCGTTAAAAGCAGTCACAGTTAGTCTTGAGGATCTGAAGAATGGTGATGTTAAATAAACCTTTCTCCATTGATCCGTCCACTAACTTCCTTAGGTGATATCTCATTCTCAACCTTAGAAGATGCTTTTGGCCCAGAATCCCTCGGAATCATCATAGTGAAGGATGTTCCTTCCGAGTTTCTCGAACTTCGTCATCGTCTTCTCTCTTACTCTTCTTATCTTGGAAACCTGCCTCAATTCCGCCTTGATAAGATTGAGAACCCCGCTGCCAAATACTTGACAGGTTGGAGCCGAGGTAAAGAAACATTAAAAAATGGTCAAATAGACACCCACAAAGGATCGTTCTATGCCAATTGTGCATTCTATGTTGATCCAAGCCTCTCATGTGCAACACCTACAGCCAAGTTTTCTCCAGAAAACTTCCCAGAATACCTGAGTCCCAATCTCTGGCCTTCTATTACAGGTTTCAAAGAGACTTTTGAGGATTTGTGTCGAATTATCATTGATACCGCAGTCTTGGTTGCTAAGGTTTGTGATCGCTATGCTGAAAAGGAGATCCCAGAGTTCAAACCTGGATACTTGGAACATGTTGTCAAGACTTCTACAACAACCAAGGCCAGATTATTACATTACTTTCCAGCTGATCCAAACGAAAAGAGCCATGACAATAATGATGATTGGTGCGCCACACATCTTGACCGTACGAGCTCTAATAAATCTACTCAGCCTATCCTGGCATATTCATGAAACAAAACTAACCCTCAATATCTAGACGGTTGCTTGACTGGCCTAACATCTGCTATGTTCATCAACGAGACTCTCTCTGTTCCTTCTATGCCAATGGCCTATTCATACAATCCAAAATACCTCCCCACTCTCACAGAACTCGACGCATCACCAGATCCCACTGCGGGACTTTACATCCAGTCTCGAAGCGGAGAGACGATCCAAGTCAAGATCCCGCGAGGTTGTATTGCTTTCCAGACAGGAGAAGCATTGGAGAGGATCACGAAAGGAAAGTTCAAAGCTGTGCCACACTTTGTGAGAGGTGTGAGACCAAGCGTTAGTGAAGATGGGGCCAGTGCATCGAGGATTGCAAGAAACACCTTGGCGGTATTTACACAGCCTAATCTCGGAGAAATAGTGGATTCAGAAAAGGGGATTACTTTTGGAGAGTTCGCGAGAGGAGTTGTGGAGAAGAATACCACGAAATGAGAGTCACATGTCAATGATTAATGCTGTACCAGATACAATAGAAGTCTCAATCTACCTAGATGGAACAATCTTTACTTCGAGTTAAATCACTTGGTTCGTGATATTACTTCATCTTATAATCAAGCCTGGTCGAGTTATCTACTCCTGGCCCTGAATTTAAGATGCCCTCCAAAATCTTCAAGTGTAGAATCGGGAGACTCAATTGCAGAGGGCACTTGAGATTCCAAAAGCCGCAGAAAATTGATTTGGCTCTTCTCGTATTATGGTGCTATTTCATTTCCTACAAAGAGCCGTATCTAAAGTTTGAACAGAATACGCACAACATCCAAGCCCTACTTCTCTCTTGTAAACAAACCAGAAACTTTCTTTCTCACTCTTCTTCCAGCTCTGCCAATGTTCGACATACTCTCAGACATTCTCAGTCTCTGGCCAACTGGAACCGGAATCCTCGATGCATCAGGCCCAACAAGAATCTGAGTAGCATCACTCGCCTTCCTCAACTTGGGACCACAACTATATCTCAAACTCCTCCTCAATCTATCATTCTCGATAGCCGTGGGACTTGCAATCCTTGCAATCCTCGTAGCAGGCTGAGACCGAGCATCGCGCGCGGGACTTCCAACAACTTTTCGTGGAATGCGGGGAAGAGCTTTGTCTTTGTTGGGAGCGATATTGCGGGCAGCATTTGGGGCGGTAGATGGGGCAAAATTTGAATCGACATTCGCCGGCGCAGAAACTGCTTCAGCAGCGTTTAGAACGAGATTGACTTCCGTGGTGAGGAGGCAGACATTGCTGTAGAGCGCGAGGACCGCGGAGCCGGCAGCATCGATAGCATTTCGAGCATCTGTAGCTGCTGCGACACAGGCTGCACTATGTTCGAGGAGGGATGCTAGTCGAACTCTCGAGGTAGAATCGCTGCTCGTCTTCGACAATGTGACAAGTTTTGAGAGCCGAGAGGATGCGGTAACGATAATGCTGTTGAGATCTTGGTTGTTTAGTTCGATCATTGTCGAAAAGGTTTTGATAGTTGCTGCGTCAGTAGAGAGGAGAGTTGGGACAGATTGAAGTGCTTCGACATTCTCGATGATAGTATCGTCCAGATCTGGTGAATGTTAATTATGAAAATTCACATTGACAAGTAGATGTTTGATTTACCAGCAGTGTTACCGAGATTCTGGTCTGCAACAGGTGCACCGCGATCTCTCGCTGTCGACTCCTGGGGCGTCCCGGTGCCGGCGGAAGGCTATCGACTGCTATCAGCAAATAAAGATAGTACAACGAATAATATTCAGCTGTGGAAACTTTGAAAAGTGAAAGTTCTTGACAAACGATTTTGAATTCGATTTCATTGTCGAAATTCAGATAGATCTACATAAAACATTCAAGAGAATAGGGAAAACTTACAATTGGCAGAGAAAGAGAAAGTCGATCCGCTCTTTGAACATTGACCTGAGCTGCTTGGGTAGTAGCTGAATCCATCATGTCTTAGTACAAGTAACGAAAGCTGAAGGAACAGTAAGTATCAGAGTACAATGTGCGCAAAGACTGAGTGTGTACTTCCTGCGTAGGGCAACAGACTGAAAGTCGATGCTTCCTCTTAGTCAAATATAGCTGGTCAAACGAAGACTAATGTCGGAAAGGTAGGTAACGGTAGCTAAGTAAAGATAGCGAAAGTCAAAGTCGATGTGCTCTACGGGCAATAGATTGTGAGTTGGGTTTGCTTATAAGAGCAATTTTGTTTTCGACAATAAGCCTTACATTTGATAGGAACGTGATATCTGACGAAATCGACTATCAGAAATTTGCAAGTTAGAACTATGATGAGTGGGAGTCAAACTCGCTAGTTCCGCTGAACAATGAATCCTAAGGGAATTCATTTCTCGTTGTGATGTAACTTTCGACAATGAGATTGAAAGAAAAAAGGAAAAGAGACTTGAAACATACTGGTATTAGAATTCGATATCGAGCAGACCGTTATAGAAATGAGGACGTGTTTCCTTCATAGGAGATGAACTCTAACTTTGATTATCTTCAAGTGACAATGCTGTACTCGACGATGGGCGTGAAGCTGTGTGATTCAGAGGACCGGGTCAGATCTTGTGGAGACCAAGGCAAAAGATGACTTTCTGGGAAAGTGATGACTTGAGGAAGAATTGTATTTAGATCCGCTTTACGTGACGACAAATGTAATCCCAACGATCAGGCGTGACTTAAGAGTTGTAACAGTCAGCAATCTGTGATTGCAAATTTCTGGAGACTAAGCTGAAGGCGTTCAAACTACTGAGGAAATGAGTTGAAAAACCTGTTCGTTGGGTGGAATGATCCGGCTTTTGTCGGCGATGTCATCCTCTTGTTTTTGTTACCCTCGATTGCAGCCTCAGGGGTTCGCTAAACTAGTAGGTACTAAACGAGCGTATAATTGAAAGTGCCGGCTGAGGCAAGAATCTACTTATCGTAATAGGAGTGCGGGTTGATAACATAGGTATATCTCCACGTGAAAGAATGCCAGGTTGGTTCTGTACATTTCGAAAGCTGTTATTCTGACATCAAAGGTCATGGTAAGGTTCAAGTAAGTTTCGCAGGCAGGTTTCTACTACGCTAAAGTGCGGCTTCTTGTTTAAATCTTCAGGAGCAGATGCTTATCATGTATTTCCTTCTTTTTTAGACAGTGGAAGGACTGACTAGTGTATATTACAGCCTTGGTGTTCTCCATCGAATACGAATGAGGGAACGAACTACTTGGTCTTTTAATTGTAAAGCTAATGACATTGTTGAAGAGTAACATGTTGGAAGGATTTCTGTAGGTGCTTTTAATATTATGTAAGATGTTTTAGTGCAACCTACCTTGACTCAGTGAGAGAAGAACGACGGACCATGAGTTGTACAGATTTCAGATCAAAATATCAAGTCCCGTCACTGTGGTAAAGTATGAAGATTCTTAAACTTCTTAACAGGTCTTTGTTCTCAGAAATGAAACTGGATTGTAAACATCAAACAATAACAACTCCAAACAATGCAAAACAAACATAATGTCGCAAACACCGACAAGGGACTTTAAGTGCGCTAGGCATAGCAGAAGTGCAACAAATACATCATGAGCATATTTAAAGTACAGATTAAAACAGAGCAACAACGCTTTCTCCTCCCTCCTCTTAACTGGAGTAGTAGCTATTCCTTAAAGGAATACTGGTAGTCTACCTTGAGGGTGACAAGAAAGCTAACGCTGTTCTATGTATGCAAGATTTGCCCTTATTACACATACTAGCTACTGTTTCATCTGACTGGTTTCATATGTGCTAAGTTGCATACGGTAAAATGATCTATTCACTGTTCGAATTGGTGAAGAGAACAGGGAGGTCGTTGTCTGTCTCGGCTTATTCTTAGTAAGCGCCCATAAGAAACTCCCGAGCCGTTTTCTCTATTTTTGACCTCCTCTGCCAAGCATCTCCTAGAAAAATGTCCCACAAATAAACAGGAGCAAGGGAAAATGGGTTAAAGAATCGATGAATGATTTTAATTCATTTCAGCTCCAATTAAGCTATACATCAACCATGAGCCTCCTTATAGCAGCCATTGCCACTGTGGTATAAATTCTAAGTGAGTGTATAAACGAGTGTATGTAAACGCCAATTCAATTTGTCCTCCATCTATCCCAACCCTGTAGCCGTAACCTAATGCATCCAAGTCATTGCCAGAGCAGCTTGCATCTTACGACGAACAGATGGCCGTGAATTCCCTATTTGTCAATGGCTGAGGGAAGAGACCTGCGTCTAGAAGGGCGAAGGCATCCCATTCATGTGCAGCTTCAGTCTTAAAGTTCCAGAATATCCTAAAAACGACATGAGTTAGACTAACCCCTTAAGAGATGGAAGAATTGATGACCTACCATCCTTGAGTATGGCTCTCGAAAGTGCTGAGCTGAGCCTCGATATATCCTCTCATGTCACCTTTGAATGTCTCATTCCAATTCGCAATGTTGCTCTTGTCTGAGCAAGTACCAACGTACGAAGAGCCTGGATAAGTACCATCGTACCGAGAGCCAATATTATAGCCATTCAGAGCCGGTGCACAATCGGTCATAGCAGCGGTCCACTCTCCTACAACCACCCATTTATCAGCATTAGATGCGTACGATGGGGCGTTGTTGCAGACGAGTTGACGATGTTGCCATGGCGCGAGAGCCACCAATTCATTGGTGAAAACTTGATATTCGTGGTGGTCGACAGCCACTTCTCTTCATCAGTAAAGCATATAGGATAGGAACATCAGACTTACCATTTTGCGCGTTGTTGTCGGAAACAGAGAGAACCCCATTCCACTGACTTGGAGGAACAAATCCGTCTTGCATTATGACAGTTGTATCACTGACAGCTCGGACTTGCCCAAACCCATCTCGATAGAACTGTGTCAACTGGGCGGAATTCAATGACGAGCTCAGTGGTTCATTCAATAACTCTATGCCAACAATAACGTCCTGGTATGACGGCTGAGCATACTTGGCTGAGATGGTCTCGAGCACCGAAAGAGTTTGCGCAATTGTATCGCCTTGCTGCCATCCTGGCGTGGTGACACGATGTCCGCTGTTGTCAAATCCATTCTGTGATCCAGGTGCACCATGCAGATCGATCCAGATCTTCAATCCTGTTCCGCGAGCCCAATCAACTGCCGCGTCAAGGTATGGTGCTGCACCTTGAGTATATGGCTCTCCGTCGAACAAAGCATATGCCCAGTATCCAATGGGTATTCTAACAGTATTGAAACCGGCGTTTGCGATTTTCTGGAAGTCCGAGAAAGTACACCAGGTGTCCCACTGCAATAGTTAGCCCAAAGCTGAGATATATAAATCCGCAACTCACATGTGGCTTTAGAACATTGTTATATGCCGCCTCGTTTCCCAGCTTTTGGCCAAGAGTATATTCGTCCACGATCCCCAATGACTGATCAAGGTTTTGAAAGATAGAAGGAGTGATCCATGGTTCGAGAAGAAGCCAACCTCCGATGTTTAAACCTCGAACTTTCTCTGTTCCCCAACCGAAATCGACTGATCGTTTTGATAATTTATGACTATTTGCTGTTAACCAGGCCCACCTGAAAAGACAAGCTTCCGCCTTACGTTGTAGTTGGTACTGCTGTTACCAAGCCCGTCACCAGTGCAACGGCAAAAGCGTTTGTGAACCACATTTTACGGATTAAGAATTAAATCACTAAAATGCATTCACCGTAAACATAGAATGAATTAATGTGGTGGCAGAAGCCGGAGGTCTTTCCAAGTTGACCTTGGCATTGGGATATATAAGGGAACGGAGAGCATCAGGACAAATTAGGAAGCTAGGCCCGATACTTGGGCAAGCAGAAGCAAAGACCAAGACTGGCAAACCTAGGATCGTCAATCATGTTGTTCCCTCTCAAGGGCCAATGCAAACAGGAACAGCTGGACCTGCACAACCTGACGTGCATGAATCATATTGGCTGCAAAAGAGGTCAACGCCAGGATTCAGGTGTTCAGGACACGAGGATAAATTGGTCCCTCTTTTCGTGCAGCGTTACAGCGCTGTTGTCCTTTCACGGGGCTGGAACCAAGGCCAAGTATGGGGCAGGAGGGGTGGAGAAGGAGCAAGTTCTTTGAGCCGGCTGGTACCCATGGTGATGCGAGGGTTGGGTTGATGTCGATGTTGACGATGAGCCAGAGGGCGCGACGTGCATGCCAGTGAGGGCTGTGCGCGAGGGACCCTGAAACTCGCCTCTGAAATGAACTAATGCAGGGGCTGGAAGGGCTGAAGAGGGCAGCGAGAGACCCAAAATCAAGAAATTCAGCGGGCCCCCAATCACCACGATAGTGGCGTCGCCGTCAATCGCGCTGGTTGAGAGTGGCTTGACGATCCGGAGGCTCTCAATCTAGAGATTCTCCTCAAGTGCTCCGATAGCTTGGTCTGGATTTAGTACGGGACAAGCGCGTACGAAACTGGACTGGTCAGTTGATGACGACGAGGAGACGGAGGTTTGTATCTTGTCAACCTCATGATGCTAAAGGTCCAGTCCCGCAAGCACTGCTGATCCAGGTAAGATGTGTTTCGGACCCATTTTCGGCAGCGGAACAAGACATTTCGAATCGTGATCTGATGATGTCGCAACCGGAGAGTTTCGCCCTCGGATAAAGATAGAATGGTTCATTAAATGATATTCATGCATACGGAGCTCTGCTATTGTTTGGCACTGACAGGCATCACAGTGGCAAGACCAACAATCAGGCCGCGCCAGGATGATGGCATCTCATATGCGCGAGTTGCGTAGTCATAGGAACGAACAAGAACTGGTGAACTTGGAAGGAATCTGGACCTGAGGTCGACGACTCAGCTGGAGGTTTGGTCGAACAGTGTCATCACGTGGAGATGCACAATCACGTGAATATCTCAGTCACGCCTCAGTCATGTGACTCTACTCGGCCCACCCAATGCCACTCCTTTCTAATCCAACAGCATCGAACAATAACACCATAAAGCAAGAATGACTCTTCAGAGCTGAATTGCGTCTCATTTCTCACCCTGTTCTCATTCGTTCGTCTCTTACCGAGTATGCTCAGTGCCTTTGGTTTAGTAACAGTGCATCAGGAGCGGCCGATATCAGTGGTTGAGAGACATCTCCTGCAGGTAGAAAGCCTATCGACGCCTCCTCCCGTCAGCAAGGCTTTCACATCGTTTCCAACCAATCTGCGATGAAGAATCAACCATCCTTCCATTCGTTTGTTTTGGCTGCATCCCTAGTTTGTGGGGTATATAATGTTGAGGAAGTCCTCAGCTGTGGCATTCTCGTTCTTGCAATCTTCGCTTCTCAGACTCGGATAATCAATTGCTCTTGGAGCATCGAAGCGAGACACAATGACCGACATATATGCATTCAAGGCCGACGAGGATGACCCAACTACGCCTGAACCATCTCCGCCAGTTCCACCAGCTCCCCGACCACCAAAACCTGAGCCAGAACCAGAACCAGAACCAGAACCACTCCCCGAACCCGAGCCTACCCCCGTAGATCCAGCCAGCCTCGTATACTCAGGCTACAAAGCGCACTGTTCAGCGCCCCGTCTCTCCACCGAACTGGTGATGATCGAAGCAATTCGCTCAGCAAACCCTGATTACAACGTGGCCTGCACCTCTGGTGCAAAAGCAGATCTGATCGGCTTCGCCGCAGCCGGTAATGCCACCGCTGTATTCGACGATAATGATTACAACGATCTGACGCGATCGTACACCTCAACTACTTCTAAATCTCCTAAACTCCCCGCCACGCTCAAGAACACGGTCCGTTTTGGTCGCTGGACGTACACGTGGGCAGCAAAAGAGTATCTCATCTATAAAGTCGAGTATTCAGACCCAGGATCGTACAAACCAGCCGTTAAGCTGTGGTACGTCCTTGCGCCCAAAATTATCGGTCTGAAGGTCATAGACGACCTGCTCTTAGCGGTAGGAGCATTCAGTACTGTTCTCCATAATGAGATCTATGTCTTTGATGATGGGATGTGGTCGAAAGATGAGGAGCTCTGGGAGTCTGTAGTAGAGGCTTCTTGGGACGATGTGATCCTCCCCTCAACTCTGAAGAACAACCTCCTCTCAGACGTCCTTAGTTTCTTCGATAGCAAGGATCTCTATAAATCTCTCTCCGTACCGTGGAAGCGTGGATTGATATTGCATGGTGTTCCTGGAAATGGAAAAACTATCTCCATCAAAGCCTTGATCAACATACTCGGCAAGCGAGCGGAGCCAATCCCTAGGTAAGCCTGTTAATTCTTACAATGATTCCTAAGTTCCCCTACATATCAAAGACCCAGAAATCCCATTTATTCTATCCCAAAAAGATTCTCTATCTTCAAACTCAAATCATACTAACTCCCACTATAGCCTCTACGTCAAATCCCTCGACTCACTCCAAGGCAAGAAGCCTAGCATCCGCTCCATCTTCTCCCATGCGCGAGACCTCTCTCCCTGTCTTTTGATCTTTGAAGACCTGGATACCATCGTAACGGAAAAAACGCGTTCCTACTTCCTTAACGAAGTAGACGGGCTCTCCTCCAACGACGGTATTCTGATGCTCGGGTCCACCAACTACCTAGAAAACCTAGACGCTGCTATTGCAAAGAGACCTAGTCGTTTTGATCGCAAATATCACTTCCAACTCCCTGGACTGGCCGAGAGAGAGGCGTATGCTAGGTATTGGGGCCTCAAACTGAAGAATAACCCCTTGGTGCAATGGGAAGAGGGACTAGCAGCTGTGATTGGCAAAATGACTGAAGGATTCAGCTTTGCCTACCTCAAAGAACTCTTTATTGTTTCACTGCTCCTTATCGCGAGAGGGGGCCACGTTGAAGATGATGAAGAGACGGTCATGGTTGAATATGAAGGCGGGAAGATTGATGAGATGAAGAAGGTGAAGGATGTGGAAATCCCTGCAAGTTTGAGGGATAATGTGCTACTGAAGGTGTTGAAGAGTCATGTGAAGTCGTTGCTCGATGAGATGGATAATGGTAAGGAGAAGGAGGAGGTGGGGGTTGTTGGGAAGGAGAAGGCAGCCGAGAGGATGAGGAGTCTTATCAAGAAGAATTTGTTTGTGGGAGGGAAAGAGATAGATTAGATGAGTAGAGAGGTGTTGTCCGAAAGGTAGTGCTACCCAAGTACTAGATGAGTCGTTATATCAACCACAGTCAGCTCTACTGTCGAGACTTTGATCATTGCTCACTCGACCAGATCAAGCCAAGCCAAAAATAGATGAGAAATCGTCAAATTAAACTTTATATTACGATCAACCTACTCCTATAAACTTTCAAGCTTGGTATTGATATTCGCTGAATGACAGTGTTGGGCAAAGGCTAAGAACCTCACGAAGCCAAGAGTGTACATGCCCATCGTAGTTTCGGGAACTCTCAAACTAGCGATATATATTTACGATGGATATTGTACCGAATCTCTATCAACTATTCCAAATTTAAAACTCAAATACTTTATCAAACAGCATACCCAGCACTATTTAACTGTCTCGGATCCCCGGCCGCCTCAAAAGTCCCATTCGGCATCCTCCTCAACGCATGTGCAGTTGTTAGTCCTGGCGCAACGAATCCAATCTGCGCTCCAATCTGCGCAAAGAACGCGGTCGTTGCATTACTGTACCCTTCAATCCCGAAGAGATCCGAGCCCCATTCAAAAGAAACTAGATTCGGTGACAGTTGGTCGTGCATTCGTGGCTGAGCTAGTGATTCAGCAGAAGTCATATTCTGGTCAAGGGTGTGCCAGAGATGTTGTATGACTTCAGTCATGATTCGAGAACCGCCAGCTGAGGCATGTACTATGTATAGACTGCCGTTAGGGAATTCAACGATGGTAGGAGAGATAGATGATAAGGGGCGTTTGAAAGGTTCGATGAAGTTTGCTGGAGCTGGAGCATATCCAAATGCATTGGTGGTATTGGGTATACTGAAATCGTTCATCTCGTTGTTCATTACAACTCCAGTTTCGGGGATCATCAATCGACTGCCGAAGAGAGTGTTAACTGTGCTAGTCATGGCAATCGAAAGCCCATGTCTATCTGCCGCCACCGTAGCTGAAGTTCCACTATCTGTCAAGATATCATAACTAGATGGATCATAGGCCGAAACATTAAGAGTACCATATTCTTGGATTTTACCTCTTATCTCTTTTGCTGTTGCTGCAGAGTACATACCTCGTTGATACGTGGTAAGGTTAGAAAGAAACGAAGGGTCTCCTAGCAGCGTCCGTTGACCGTAAGCAAATCTCATTGCCTCGTCAAGATGATGGGTAGCGAGATTCAATGAAGATGGCGTAGACATGTCGTATGCTTCAAGTATTTTCAAGGCGCTGCACACCCCTGCTCCACTCGATGGTGCACTTCCACTATGAATCCTAAATCCTCGATAAGTAATATTCGACGTAGGTCTTATCTTGACAGTGTAGTTAGCAAGGTCCGCGAGACTCATTGTTCCATTCGACTTTTGAAGGGCTGTGATTGTAGCATTCGCGATCGCTCCTTTGTAGAATGCATCTGGACCATATTCGGCAATAATTTCCAGGGTGTTTGCATATCTCTTCCGAGTCATCACATCTCCAAGACCAAGCCTAGTTCCGTTGGGGGCAAAGTCAAGAGCCCAGGTCTCATCACGGGTAAGAAAGTCGTAGGTTCCAGTAGTGGCTGAAGCCATATATCGAACAAGGTCTTCGCTGACATTGAAGCCATAGCGAGCCAACATGACCGCAGGCATGACCAATTCCTTCCACGGCAGAGATCCATAGCGCCGATGAAGATACTCCAGTCCCCTCAATTCTCCCGGAATGCCGCTTGCCAGTCCTCCGAACAGGGAGAGGTTCGCGTTGGATAACGGCGGAGAATACATGGTTTGAAAGGCTGCAACAGGAGCCATTTCTCGGAAATCAATGAATTCGTAGGTCCCATTCTCTGAGCGAACCAACATGAATCCTCCACCGCCGATGCCAGAATGGTGCATGGCAACAGCACCAACGCAGAGTTGAGCTGCGATAATCTGTTGGTGTTAGTTGAGCCAACGAGTCAATCGAAAGTGGCTTACAGCATCAGCAGCATTTCCACCCCTTTCCAACTGATCGATGCCTATCTTAGTACAATAAGTGCTCTCGGAAGCTACGGCTCCAAGCTTTGCGCTGGTTGCATTGTGCGCAAATGCGCCTTGGGCGAGAGAGCCCAAGGCAAGAACTGCCAACTTGAATAACATTTGGACCAACTTGTGAAGAGAGAGAGGACTGGAAAGGAAAAAAGGAGAGGGAGAGAGAAGAGAGTAGAGAGAGAAAGAAAGAAAAGACTAGTTCGAAATCCATCATTCTTACCCTGCTGCGTCACCTGGAAAAATGAGGGCCGTGGCTAGGTAGGTAGGTAGGTAGGTAGGTAGGTATGTGACGGCGGGACTGGCGAGCTCACGACTGCTCTGGAGATGGCGGCTTGGAGACTTGTCCGGCAATGAGTTAGGGGGCGAATTGTGCCTGTTTGCTATAGTATACGTACAGTGCCTAGGTAGGTAGGACCGGAGGTAACAACGGGAGTATGTAGGTAGTGGAGTGCAGTGCAGGTGGGGAAGGAGAAAAGAAACGCCGTGCAGCGGGTGAAGGCCAACGTGACCGTGGCCGTGACCGACAACGCCCGATACTCGTACATGCCGGCCGGACGAGTCGCCATCTACTATATTATATACCTACAGTACCTACCTCAGTACCTGGGGAGGTCACTGATCAAACCAACCAAACAGCGCCCGTCCACGATCTGTCAAAGAAGCACCGACGACTTCCTCCTCTCCCGTGACCTGATTTGTCCAGACGCCCGCGCGGGAAATGGAGCAGCCAGGGCTTTCCGACAGCGCGCTTGGCCCCCCGGCGTGGTCCAATGTCGTGGCCCATCACATTTCGCGACCCTGCAGAGGCCGCCCACACTGCCGCTGACGAGCCCGGCCCAGAACCGCGCAGCCTGACTCGCTCGTGCTCAGCGACGCCAGGTCTATTTTAATCCCTTCCCGCCCTTTAGCGGCCTTCTCGTCCAGATGCGCATCTGCAAGATTGCCCTACTAACCGCTGGCTATTATTGACCCTCTGCTCCAGTATATCTGGCTCATGGTCCCAGAAATCATGGGCGCCGGCCAGGAACCGGTTCCCCAAGTCCATCATTCATCAGTATCTGGTATACTCTACCACGCTCTTTCATGATGACGGGCAACGATCAACCAGTGAGTGTGGGGTTGACTCTCTTCCCCCCACCACCGCGGAAACGGACTCCGTCGAGAGACAGAAACCCAACGAGGCGACCGAGTGTCAGGAAACACGCGGCGAATCCTCAATCGCCCGACTCGGCTGTTGAGCAAACAGAAACTCCCGTCTATCCAGAAAATGGACGCAACTCGGCTTTGGATGGGAGGATATCCGCTCTTGATGGCCGAATTGACGGAAGAAGCACGCCTCAATCCCAAGCAGCACGCGATACTCCTCAGGACCATAGACCCGCTCAGAGCGGTCGCCAAACACCTCAAAATAATAGACCTGCTCCAAGCGGCCGTCAAACACCCCAGAATGGATGGCCAACAGAGCGTCAACCTCTATCCAATGGTCGAACTGCTCCTCAGAATGGACGACAGACGCCGCAAACAGATCTTCAGACTTCTTCGAATGGCCGAAGCACCCCTCAGAATGGAAGATATACCCCATACACCGATCCAGCAGCTTCAGTAACTGCTCCTGCTCAAGCACATATTGGCGAGAATATCCCAAGATCATACACTTCCTTCTCCGAAGCTCCCACATTGGTGCGACGAAATAGCAACTCCTCTCATGTCTCAAACACTTCCATCACAAAGCCGTCTTCTTCTTCTTCGCCACCGCGTGAAGAGCCTGTGATGAGATCAATTTTCCCAAAATACAACCCCGAAATAGCTCTCGAACATCAAGCATATTACCCCACTCATACAAGTCCTACAAACATGCCCCCAGCTGTCGTCAATCGCAGACCTTATTCCCCCAGCATCACTGATCGTAGTCCTAATGGTCTTCAGAGTCCTAGAGCCAACGTCACCTCTCCAGGACGGTTCCCACCTGGATTACAGGACGAAAGCGTTCTCGAACCATCAAGTACCGAAGAATTGAGGGAGCTGTGGAAAGTTGTCAACGGATGGAGAGTGTCTGTTTCTGAAGGCAGGAGATTCTGTTTGAAAATGAACAGCGATGCAGAAGAACCAACACACACCTTGTCATCGAGAACCCAGCCCTTCTATACTCTTCGCTTAGTCCCTACCTCGACTTCGGCACAAATGACACTGTTACGACATGATCCAAACAAATCTTCTGGCTCACCCAAGTTAGGGTCTTCTTCCAAGACAGACAAGGGTGCAGAAGTTATGTCCACCACTCTCGAAGAGCTCGCTCGCCGGTTGCCACCAAACGATGGACTGGTAGCTCTTCTCTACCCAAAGGCAGCATCAGATATGGTGATAGAACTGGGAAACAAGTCTCCGGCTCGTGCAGATGCTGACCAAGTCGTCGCAGCAGCGGAACGAGAGTGCGGCCGTCTAGTCTGGGACGAAGATAGTGGAAAATATTATCTTGTGCATCCCGCAATCTCCACACCTTTTATCGTGTCCATCGCCTCCTCACCTGCTTGGTCGCGAGTTGAGTATACACTTGAGCATCCTGAACTGCCACGCAACATCGTTCGCTTGGTCCGTGATGGAGCTGGTTCCGGATTCCTCGAGGTAGACACAGGAGTTGCTGCGAAGATTGACTGCTTCTATGTCGTCGACGTTGCTATCACCGCAATTATGCTTGTCGCTATCGCAGAGGAGAAGAACCATAACGTTGAACGCTTCGATGCGCCACCATCCATCGCTCCCATGTCTCCCATGTCTCCCAAGTCACGCCGGAACTCTGGAATCTCCGTTTGGGGGAAGGGAAAAGCCAAGAAGGAGAAGAAATCTAAAAATGACAAGATTGCGGAATTTGAGATGGATCTCGAAAGTCAAGATAGCCTGCGCGACGGGAAAGGAATGAAGGAGAAGAAGGAGAAGATACCAGGTTTCTTTGGTTTGATCTGGATGTTAATTAAATGTTTCGTTTGGATGGTCATAGGATTCTTCAAAATACTAGCCAAGATCATTATCTTGCTTAGTAAATGTTTGTCGAGCAGGAAGAACAGAGAGCGTTAGGCTAGGGGTCCTAATTATGGAGTCTTGGTTATGAGGGCGTTGGAGCGAGAGCCAATATGTCAGCATGGTAAAACTTCGACCATGTCTGAAAGCCAATATCATGAATTTAATACCTTCTATATCTATCTCTTCCGTTCCCGCACCTTGAACTTGACTCCATTCTTATTGACTCCTCCAACTGTGGGGCTCTTCGCCATCTTAGCCCGTTGCATCTCCAATGCTTGCTCGGCCTTTGTCAGAGCCTTTAATCTTTCTCTGGCAACGTCTAGTTTCGCCTCCAACTTATCTGCTTCTTTTTCTTGCATCCTCCTCCTATCGACCTTCTCCAGATCCGTCTCACTCTCATCCTCTTCTCCATCCGCATCTTGAAGCACCTCGCCCATTCTCGCCCCCTGCTCTTCCACCCCCTCCACAAAAACTACCTTTCTCCCCGTCCCTCTCAAGCCCTTGCTCCTCGCCTCCAAACTCTCCATCTCCTTCCTAATCTCATTCCTCTTCGTCCTCACATACCCCAAATCCTGCGTCTTAAGCAATCTCACCGTCTCTACGCCCATAACCACATTACCCCGATCCCCTCTCACCGTCCCCGTCTTGCCTTTCCCGACCCCGGTGTCCAGTGACCGCGACATCATTCCATGGTAGAATTCATCTGGATTCTTGTCTAAGGCTTTCTGCTTGAGGACTTTTAGAGCTGCTTTTTTCCGATTGTGGTCTCGGGCTCGGAGTGTATAGTCCTGGTTTGTTAGCTGTGCTGAAGAGCGAGGGGAAGAAAAAGGTTACCTTGTGCTTTTCGAGGAGACCCCATTTTTTACGCTCTTCTGGCTGAGCGCGCTGTGGGAGATGTTAGTGAGATCAATGATGCAAGAGGTGAGTCTGGTTGGGGCTTGAAGACCCCACCAGCGGAGACGGACGAACCTCACGGTGGTTGCGCCGCTGAACGGCATTACGCATGGAGGACATTTTAGTAATGTGTTTACTGCGCTCTATTCCGAAATTTTGTTACAAGCAGAGAGGAGAGAGCGTGGTAGTCAACGGCATAGAATTGTTCAGATTTCAAAAAAAAGATGAAGTTCGAATATCCAATTTCTCAGCCTTCTGGTTCCCGCCTCGGAAATTTTCAACCAATGACCAGGAGCGAAGTCTAGCGTCAAGTGAAGCCTCATCATCGTTCGGTAGTACTCCCAATTCACAAACCTCACAGTCTTTACGATCAAATTATATCTTTCAAGTATTCAATGGCAACTATGGCAACTATGGCCTCCCCATCCTCCAAAGAAGATGGAGAAATCCCTCGATTACCTATGCCGTCACGAAATCCACTACCTTTATCCTCAGCACAAGAAGCGCAAGTACGAGAACTATATCACTCTAGAGTAAGAGGGTATTGCGCAGCTGAGATTAAGCGTCTGCCCCATCCAATTCTTTCCATCTCAAATGCTTACAAGAACAGTTTTCGCCGACTGCGCCCTCGGCCGCACCTTCACCGCACCCTTCGCCTGCAGAGCTCAAAACAGAGCGATGAACACCTGCATGGTCGCCCACGCAACACAGGGCGAACAAGACGCAGCGAGGGAAGAATGGTTTGCGATGAGATTGAAGAGGCAGAAGGAGAGGGAGAAGAAGGAAGAGAGAAGGTTGGAGCAGGAAAGATTTCATAGAGAATGGTGGGGTTTACCACTTGAGGATAGGGGGGGTGAGAAAGGAAGAGAGGTCCTCAGAAAGGCAGAGAGGGTGGGAGGCTTTCCAAAGAGGGATGAAGGCCAAGCGAGTAAAGACCGGCATCGTTGAGTGGTATATAGGGCGTTTGGAGCATTGCATGGTGTTTGGGTATGTGTGCATCATTGGCGTTGTGGGACTGTACATTAGGGTGATATTCGGCATATTGATCTCCCCTGGTTTTCGTTTAATAAGGAGGTAGGATTCGAAGAAGTGGCTTCTCAGCGATGATAATTTGAGTTGAAAGAAGTGGCTGTTGAGCGATCTGAGAGGAGAACTGTGTCGAATTGACAAAGGTGTGGGCAGGATAATAGAAGACCGTCAACAGCCACGCTCATATTGTTTGAAGGCGAACTCCAGTAAGTCCATTGTAGTATTTTCTGTCAGGTTTTCGAAATGTTGAATTTATCCCCTGTCTAGAAAAGGATCTTGCTTTTTCTGTTGCCTCGTCTTTCTTCAACCAGTATTTGAGTGTTTCACAGAAGCTCTTTAGAAACTTGGCAAACATTTAGCGTGCTCTCTCCATCGTACTTTTCTTGGCTGTGAGATTTCGTTCATTATTCCCTTCTGTTGATGACTTTGCTTTGCCATTGTCAACTTTGCGGCGTCGAACAATTTCACTCGGCCGCTTAAGTTCCAGTTCAGATATTGCTTTTCTGCTGTCATGAACTAAGGGGCTTGAGAAGTTATCCTTAGATACCTTAATATTGATGACTGATGACTAGCTGCATGGAAGGGAGCAAGTACTTAGACATTACTCCAAGTCGTCATGCTATGTACCCTTGAGATTCGCCTTATGCTTTGAAGCTTGAACACTCGCGACCCCAGCGTACTTATTTGAGTGATCAAGAGCATCTATTAAAGTACTTGCTCAGATGAGGAGCAGCTTCAAGAGACAAGCAAACAAAATTTTCGGCTCCAATTACACTACACCTAGATGCTTAGGTTCCCATCATCATTTGACTTAGAACCATCAAGTCTGGCACAGGATAGCGCAGTCTTTCAGAAAGGGATACGCATTAAGGACTTGTTGATTGTACCTTAACTTCGAAACAGATCTTTCATAGTATCTTAGATTTCGATGTAAACACTCACTTCATGCTGGTCGACTTTTTTTGGCCATTTTGATATTTGGCTTTTCTTTATCTAACTTTTACCTTCAAGTAGTGTTTTGGGATGGAATAGTTTCTATCGATATTGGCTTAGCGAATTGAAAGGAACTTTCAACATTGCTCCGATACCATCAGCATTTGGAACTCGAGTATCATTTCAATTTGTCAACTAGTAAAAAGGCGGTAATTAATGGAAGAATTACCCGTCATATTGCGTGAATGATATCCTCTTTGCAGTTGGAGAAAACTTACTAACTTCTTCTTTCTAGAATCCTAGCGTCATGGACTTCACCATTGAACCCACACGAGTAGTTTCTTTAGAGGAGAATGCCTCAAGCCCAACATACCAGCCACCTCCGCAAATCGAAGCCACCTCACCGTTCAATGCTTCCATCAATCACCATCTCGCCCCTCCTTCAACTCCCTCGCCCCCGCCAAAATCACATTCCCCATTTCCCCTCCGCTACCCCGAAACCCTGGGCACCCTCATCACCGTCCAGCACTCCCCCACCAAAGGTCTCGGCCTCTTTGCCCTCGTCGACATCCCCCCAGGTACAATCCTCCTCTCCGAATGGCCCCTCTTGACCCTAACCGACACCGGCTCCCGACTTGACCCTCTCGATCTTGCTGTCTCCTCACTCCCTCCCTCCCACCGCGAAGCCTTCCTCTCTCTCCACGGCTATAGCAGTAGTAGTCATGAATCCCGAAATCGCAGCATCGTGTACAGTAATGGGTATTCCATTATAGATGATTTTACTACGGGTGTCTTCGAAACGGCGAGTAGGATCAATCATTCTTGTCTGCCGAATTCAGAATATGTATGGAAGAAGGGGGTAGGGAGGTTGGTATTTTGGAATCGGTTTGGGTTGATGGAAGGGGAGGAGATTACGGGTTCGTGGTTCTCCTCGTTTTATTCTTTGGGGACAGAAATTATATCAAGTGATCATACCTACTCCTACATTTGACTTCACCAAGTGGTATCACTAATTCGACGCTAGCCCTCTTCTCAACACCAATTGCTAACTCCTTGGCGCGTATAGTCGATTATGGCCATAGAAAGCACTGGCTGAAGAAGATCTACGGATTCGAATGTACCTGTGGTGGCTGCACAGCATCAGGATCAGATGCGAGGAGTAGCAGTGAATCTGAAAGTGGAAGAGCAGAGGAGAAGGTGATGGGGAGTATTGATAGATTTGCGGTTCAAGACCCTCCTACTAAGAAGGTTCAGAATGGGTACCATTAAGAGACTGGAAGAATGAGATGCTTCAGGCCCGACTTTAGTTTCGAGTCGTTTCGATGTAGAATTATTATGTCCCATTTTCTCTTCTTTAGTTCTTTGGTTCTGTCTAGTGCTTTGAGAAGCTGGAAATAACCCGAGTTGATAGAAAGACCAATGCTCGCTGGATCATTCGGTCATCCTACTTCCTTCTGACCGATTTTGACTTTGATCTTGGAAAGACGAGGATAACGAGTAAGGGCATGTCCGCGTAATCATCTTCTACCCCAGTGCTATAAGCTCAGAGGAAAACAAATCTCGCCCTTTGTATTGTGAATATATCTTGCATTCATTTTTCCCCTAATTGTTTTGGAATAGAAACTTGTACCCTCACACCAGGCACTCGAAAGTTTAACCACACTTACTCAATCATCTAAACTTCAGAATATCATCTGCGAATTATTCTGCCACTGCTCAAACTCTTGCTCCGTGCCCAGAGAGCCCACAGTCTACTTGGAACTATATCGCATTTAGTTTTATTGTTCTAGAAAAAAAGGCTTTTATTCCAGACCAACCCACTACTCTTTACGTGGGCTTTTTTGCCTGTCTCGTAGATACATATCCTATTCCAACATATACACATCTGTGCATGATTATCTCGAGTAGATTTTAAATCCATCCATGCCAGGACGCCTCATTAATTTTCCTCGCGGCATATCTATTGAAACATCATCTGTGAAAATCCAGTCCAAAGCAATGCACGCTACCTCTTAAACGCCCCCAAAGTAAATATACGAAAATCCATCGAAGGAATCAATGAAACTTCTCTCGAAGATACACGACGGCTGCGTATCCTGCGCAGCAAGACGTAGTCATTCCATGTCCGCACCAAGGACACTTAACGGTAGTACTGATGACACCACTAACACCCAGATTTGTGTCTGTAACAACATTATCAGGTTTTGCCATGCACTCATAAATTTTGCTTGGCATATCGTGGAAATATTTGCATGAGCAGCATATTACAAACATTTTCGCGAGAGGTTCTTGTCCCCCTTGTCCTTGTGAAATGTTGGGCGGGAAACCAGACGTTGGAGAGTGAGGTTTCGGTCTGAGCATACTAAGACGCGCATTTTGGAGATATTGTGATGGATCACTAGAAATATCATCTTCGGACTTGGTGTCGATAGTCGTTGTAGGCTTCGCTGATGGTCGTACAAGGCTCTTCTGCTCAGCAGTCTGCTCTCTGCCTTTGGATGACGAACGCTTCCCTTTATTTTCAAGCGAGGGTATGGGGTCTTCTTTCTGTTTTACTTTCTCCGGCTCCTTTTCAGATCGACCGAGGGCTTGGTGTTTAAGAACTGGAAGAAAGGAAAGATCTTGGATATTTGGTGTAGACACCGAGTGTTGTATCCCTGGTTTCCGATCCAATTCTGAGGACTTTTTACGATAAACAGCTGGTATTTTCGGCGGCGACGGATCACGAAATGGAGCAGAAAAATTAGTGACGGGTTGCTTCTTACCCGTAGGTGTTTTTAAACGGTCTTCGTCTTCGGGCAGTTCAAACTCCCCGGCTGTTCGACACCAACTGTCGCGTCGACTCGCAGCATCATCAAATGGGATAGCACCAGTCATCAATGGAGGCGAATCTAAATACTCCGATTTGGTGGAATTCATCAGCGTCAGGTCCAACGGGGGTACCTCAGGGCTTGGTTCATTTGAGGTAGGCTTGTAATTCTTTTGGGAATTTGGCCTCGAGGCCGTTGGAGTGGTCGCATTCGAGAACTCATCCAAAGTTGAGTACTCTTCGCTTGAATCGGTAGCAGTCCTCATATGGAAATTACGACCATTGCTACTGCGGAACACCGCCCCATTGGCATGCGGGTGACGCAATGAATCAGGACTATCCATAGGAATACTTGAAGAGTAAGGTCTTTGGGCATAATCCTTGACGAGTGTTGGTGGGACCACAACTCTCTCAACCTTGCCGACTATACTATTGGGAGTTGGGATGGAACTTGTTGTTGAACCGCGACTAGTTATTTGCGGTCGATTAGATTTTGGAGTTTGAACCGGATTGGCAGTGCTACCAGCAACTGATTCGCCTGCAATTGAAGGACGAGTGAATACATTTTTCGCAGTGGTTCGAAACCCTTTGAAGCCAGTTCGGGAGGAAGACTTCTGATGATGATCCCCACCTTTCCCATCAACGCGAGGTGGAACAGGTTGTTCTTGGTGAGTTTGAGGTGCATTGAGAGCCTCGACGCGGATTGACTCCATAACGTCCAGCTCCTGACTAATTTCACGGCCTGTGCTACTGCCCCTGGTTGTAGGTCTGAGGGTAGCATCTCGACTTCCTGTCCCATCATGATTTGAAGATCGTCCAAATGACAGTTTTCGGCCCCGTGACTGCTTTCGGTTTGTGTTCGATCCTAGCGTTTCAGACTCGTTCCGCGCCCTGGACACAAGTTGATCAATGCTATTTTGACGTTGATTTTGAATGTGCTTCGTATTTTGACGGCCTCTTAGTAGTTCAATCGAGTCTGGGCGTTCGGAAGATTTGCGCTGGACAGGAACGTCGGCTCGCTGATCAATTCTTTCTTCTTTGCTAAATGGCGATGAGGTGATGGATGTCCGAGTACTTGCTATGGAAGGATCACGTGTATTGTTCATTGAATCGTCGGTGTCCAAAGGGAAGTAGCGAGACGTAGGAGGATGAGACTTTCTACTTTTTCTAATATTCCTTTCCATGATTGGAACATCTGGTTCGATATCCTGTATCGATGAAGGAATGCTAGCAGGTTGTTTTGTTGCACTTGCAAAGATCTTTTCCCAGTGGTCTGGTGATCTGGCAGACTCTTCGTAGATTGACGTTGGCCGTATGGATTCCACAAAAGACCCACTGCCACTCGTTCCTGCTGTTGAAGGTATTGGGTCTGGGTCATTGACTGGCTGCGATTGTGTGTCATTTGTTTTGACATTCTGTACTTGACGAATCGTCTCCTGAATATTCGCTTCCTCAGCTTGACGCAGCTTCAGCCCGCCTATGAACGCATTGTTATCAATTGATGACCGGGTTGGCGTCTTCTGATGTGAGAAGGAGCCTCGGGAAGGCGGCTTTTCATGAACAAGAGCCACATCCGCTGAAGCTGCTACAGGAGTCCGAGGGGTAGATGACGATCTCCAGGCATTTGGAATAACAGCTGCGACGTTTTTAAGAGTTTTGATACCAAGATCAAAACTTCCACGCCGAGAGCGACGACCTTCCTCAGCCGGCTTTGGTTTCGAATCCGAATCAACCCCATTCTGCAGCGTTGCTGGTTCGGATATGGATCGATCTTCATTCGGTATTCTGTTGATAAAGCGAGAATTGCTGTTTGGTGGAGGTTTGCTTAACCTATGTTTGGTTTTAATATCTTGCTTGCTAGCCGCTTCAGCCTTTTCCTTCTCTCTCCTTTTTCGTTCCTTAGCTTCTCGTTTCTCCTTCTTCCTCCTTCTCCCACTGAGGTCATCCCAGCCTGGTGAATGACAAATTGACGAGGCGTCTGTCTCCTGATCCGACGCACCGTCCTCATGTAGAACTACCTCACCCCCAGAGCGAATTATGTACTTTTTCGCGACGCCATTACTCGCAGATTTCGCCGGTGGAATCGTTATAGATAATGCAGGAGAAGTCATGGCTCGAGCCGTTGTGGGCAGAGTCGGTGGACGATAATCAAGGCTCGAGATCGCATTTTGTCTCCGAGCCGTACTTGTAGCTCTCACCAGTGGCATATTGATGGGCGAGGCTTGCATACGATGCAGCTACCGGGCAAGTCAAGTGTCAGCCAAGACCCCAATACTGGCCGAACAGGTGGCAGGCGATTGCTTTTTCCAAGTATTGCAGACGCACCTTAGTTTTCTTTTCGGCGTCAAGCATTCGCTGAAATGTTGTCCGCCTCCCTAAAACTGGTCGGCCATCGGTGGATCCCATGAGGAGCAGTTAGCTGCGGGACTGAAGCTCGGAACCTATTGTAACTCTCACGCAGCGGTAAGATCCCAATATTAGGCTATATGAGGCGTCGTTCGGGGGACCCAGTAAAGCTGACTGGAGCAATTAAGTGCTCTGTCTGAAGATCGTGTCATCCAAATTCGGGATGGGCAGCGGTCCCAATGACGCAGTTTTAACGCTGGTGGACAAATTGCTGGGTCGGAAGAGGTTCCAGGTCGGCAGGCTGGATATATGCAGGTAGGCAAGTTGTGGCCGAGCCACGAGTCTGGTCGTCGCGATGTTTTGTCGATGTGGGGAGAAGAAGTTGCATAGAGGCGTAAATAGAAATAGCAAACAGCACGAGGGCTAAGGTTAGTATTAAGGAGGAGAGGTTAAAACCAAGGTCATCGTTGGTAAGGCATGGGCTCTTAAGAAGAAAGGAACGGAATAATAATACGGCACCTCACGGACTGCCTGGCCGTATCCAACTCTGCTTTGAACTGAGTCTGAGACGCAGAAAGCAAGCGACTGACACCATCTCGGAAGCCCCAGAGTATGGCATGGTCCAGGACATCTACACTGAATCTAGGTATTCGGTTGCTTGGATAGCTCTGGTTGTCTTTTAGCCCACGCAGGCTGAACGTCTTCGACTATCCTTCTGTTCTGCGGCGAGATCGACAAGCTGGAGAGTGCCCAAGTTGGGATGCAAGGGCAGGGGCAAGCATTTCGTGCCTGGACAGTGGACTGGACGGCCTGAGATGTACCATCGCCAAAGTCAGAAACAATCCCTCACTCGCAATAAACATGAGGCCTAGTCAGGAACCAACGGTGGTGAGCTGGTCATATCACCACTCTTCGTATTGTTATTGTTATTGTTATTGTTATTCTGAGCGTACTCCTCCACACGTCACTGACTGCCCCTCACCCCAGGTTTCAACCTGATGAAGGTGCATCCTTCTAGAAATTGCATACACTCCGCATATCTGGCTCCGTCACAGCCGCTGACCCTGCTCCCTCTGACCCGCGACCGAGATCTGAGGCGACGATGATCAAGCAGTGGACAGGGCAGGACATCCAGGGCTTGTCACTTCATCCGATAGATCTTCTGCAGGCTTCATCCTTTCTCAAACTGTCGCGTACACCTGGGTCCGCCAGAGACAGCGGTTCTCGCGCCAATGAGAGAATCTGCTGCAGACCCACGAGACCTGAGTCGACGAGAAACAAACAAACTCTAACTCTAACGGTGCGGCTCGTTTCTCCAAGCGCAAAACCGTTCGACTTCACAAGTTAGCCAGCGCAATCTGCAAAGGGTAACCTCACACCTTCCGAAGAGTTGAGGTTCAGAAGCTGAAAATGGTGGATGAAGCCATTGTCTTCCGCTCAAGCCGCTCCACTCGTGGACCATGCAAGAGAATATGTAGACTACTCATCCGGGGGTCGTCACCACTCCCCTGGGAAGTTTACAGCACTCGGAACTTCTCGTCTCTGGTCTCAGCCCCGTCAATGAAAACTTTCTTCTCCGAGCTGAAAATGTAGCCGCCACATCATAATACGACGCATATTACTCGTATTTTTACATCACGCAAGCCTTCTCTAGAGTTAGCCAATCGTACTAGGTTTCGTGAGGCCGGAACTTTAGAATGGCTGTTTCGAGCTAAGACATCCGAAGAAACCAACCAAGTATCTACCTCCAAACTATGGGATCATTCTGCTTGAATCTGCTCTTCCGGCACTCTTTACCTGTCCTGCATTGCACCATCCCCGCTTCAAAGTATCGTTGCTCAGTCCCGCTGTCGTGTCCTTGCTCTTTCTCTCCTACCTATGAAATCTACCATGCGGATTCCCTGTTGATTTGCTAGCTTTCTAGCTAGCTGCAGACACCACATGCCTGCTTCATTCCTCCTGTGTAAGAGCGACAGTGCATATTTATTTCTTAAAAAAATCATCGGATAAACACTATTAGTCGCTAGACTTCATCAGTGAACTTGGGAGCTGTTTCAAGAGTAGACGTAAAAAGTATGCGGGCATGCAGTTCCTGGAGTGCATATTGAAAAAATATCATTTTAGGATGAGAACAAATCTTACTATCTCCAAACCCAGAATGTCCAAGCCTTATCTGCACTTCGCTGGTGGATATTTTTACATCTGGATTGTACCCTTTCTGCTTTGTCAAGTACACCGCCGTATTCATTGCGGAGTTAAACATTTGGATTTCATACGAAAGGTCAAGCCTTACGGGCGTACGTTTCGTGCCATCCTCTAGGAAGTTCCTTGAGCGTACCGACTTTGAAGAGATGTCCATTCGTGCCACGACTCATGGCTGATTTTAAGCTAGCATGGCATGTTTGAAAACCCAAGTGAGGCGTCGGTAATCAAATCGATGACCCGGCGAGGGCTAACCGATACTTGAAAGCAAACCTATCAATCTTGGTTAAAACAATATGAGTTCTGATTAGTTAATATGAATTGAGGACCCGGCCGTCATCAGCCATGCCAAATATCCTAGTTCTTTTGCTTCATGACAGAATGTCATCACCGCTTTGAAATTTAATGGCACTGGAGCACTATATTTTAGCTTTTCTTTTTGCATTGTGTTGTAGGAATAAAGAAGATATACACTACTAGATTCTGTTTCTTGAGATCCATCATGGACGATTCCCTATATCAGGAGCAAGCATGCCGAAAAGTAGGTGAGCCTG
Organism: Arachnopeziza araneosa; assembly: GCA_003988855.1. Taxonomy (NCBI): domain Eukaryota; kingdom Fungi; phylum Ascomycota; class Leotiomycetes; order Helotiales; family Arachnopezizaceae; genus Arachnopeziza; species Arachnopeziza araneosa. The sequence goes on from QYAI01000134.1 coordinate 136,965, forward strand.
AAGAAATTCACATAAATTTTGAGTTAACCCCAAGACTAGGTAGTTGGAGTTGGTGGAAAGAATCTTCTTTCAAGAGTTGGACTGCTGCTTCCCAGATTTCGTAAATGATACCTTGGCCAACATATTGAGAAGATCTTTATTCCGTAAAGTTTCTACAGTGGTGGCTTAGAAAAGTTCAGAATCAATTTGCCTCATAAAATCGATTTATAGAAGGCAAATACTGGTGAAATAGCTACTACAAGACTTCCAGTACCGAATAACTGGCTTAAAATCCTATCAACGAACAACCGATTCCCTCTCAATTTATCTCGTGAACCGGTTTTCTCAATGAATTTTCCCTGTCCACCATGAATAAATGTCACGGTAACATTTTTGGGGGATCTAGCCACGCTGAAGTTCTGCTTGAGCAATTCTGAACTAAAAGACGACACCTTGCTCGTCCCCAAGCATCGTATGGCGAGTGTTGCTTTTATAAAATTTACTGTCCATTTCGAGTCAATACTCCTACAGTCAAGTTTTTTCTTAAGTCGAACAGATTTATGAGGATTCTAGACCCAGGTCCGCCACGATGCTCGAGACTTATCACGACAAAGAAGTGGGATACAAGCTTTCCACACACTGAGCTACACGTTATCAGAATTCCTCCGGGTCTGCCACACGAAATATTACCGTAAATGAAACGTAAGTCACCGCGCAGCTCAAAAGCTTACGAGCTGTGTCGAGAGCAGGTATATAGAAGCACGCGGGTAGGAATTTCTAAAACAGCTCTCAAGTTCTGGGGCTTTATCAGAAGAGATAGCAGTTTAAGATGGGAATAAAACTTACGAACTAAAATAATAAGTGGAGTTATGAGTTCCTATGGCCCTGCAAAGGAAGGCTGTTTGTTCTATTTTGACTTTGTAGCCACATTCTCTGGAGCTGGAATCTGGGGGCTAGTGCTCTGCTAGTTTGGCATTTCCAGACGCCGGAAAATCGGTGAATGCGGTTGTCAAACCAAATAGTCCTACTTTTGGGTTTGACCGAAGACTGCAACCTTTGCATAGTATAAGGAAAGTCTTATCTAGGAGGGAGTTCTTCCATGAATAGCGTTTGAATAATTACATAGTACCGTGCTAACCAAAGATTTGGCTCGGCATTTACGTTTGAAGTCTCGGGTAGATTATGCACACTTTATTGACGATGAGAAACCAGAGGGACGAATAAATGAAGAGTTGTAATCACATTGCAAGTTTTAACTTACTGTTCTTTATCTCGGTTAGTAATAGTAAAAAACTTTGGCATATAGACTTCTAGGTTTTCGATAGCTTGGTCTCGCAGTGCGCCTCCCTACCAATTTCAATATCCTTCCTTGAGATAACCAAATATTTAATTAGATAAGAAGGTAATTGATACTACTAGCAAGCCCTATAACCAGTAATTACCAAACTTATGTAACAACGTTGACAGCCGTAACTCTATACACTTCTCCAAGCTACATCATCTTCTAAACGCCATCGATCATAAAGAGCTGCCAGGCTAAGTTGCCCATCCAAGACCAATCATACAGTTATCCAGCTATCCCTATCTCGACTTGCTTGGAACACCAGCCCCAATCACACCGGGAAGTTGCTCTTCCCCAATGCTAAACAGTAACCCAATCCCCCAGCTGACAACTCCAACCATTACAACAGTGAAGATAGCAATAAGCCAAAAAGCTGAGCTAACGTCTCTCTTGTGGCACGCTGAGCCACCCCAGTAGGTGATAGTCCAGCCAGTTTTTGAGCCTTCAGCATATTTAAATGTCTCATTTGTAGCTCGGCAGCCACATGCGAAACAAGCTCCTTCATCACTGCCCGACTTTCGATAACAATCTCCATGGCCAGAGCAGTTATTTGTCGTGTCTTGGCAAGAAGTTAATGAGTCATAGCAGAGAGCAGGAACACCAGTAATTGGTGGAAAGTTGGAATTGTCAGAGGCTTTTAGCTGCTTCATAGAGAAAGTTGGAGTCAAAGGATAGGTAGCTGATTCCTCAGCGATTGGTTCTTCAGCGATCTGCCTCCGCTCCATTGATTTTGGATTTCTCTCATATATTCCGTAAGGTTTCTGACTTGATTTGGAAAGTCGAGATGACTCCGGCATAAGGACCATAGCCACGTTCATTTCGTTCTTTTTCGCAAATCGGATCAAGCGTTCTTGGGCAGCCATCAAGTCCTTTACACCAGAACTCTACCATATTTGTTAGTGATTGTACAACGATATGCATATCTAGACTAACCTGTCCAACCAAATCAAGATGAATAACTTTTGAGTTGCCCTTCCAGCAAGTGGTATCTGAAGGATTAATCGCCTTCTCTAAGGAGCAACCTTGACCATCTTGCTCGGTTTGCTGATTCAAATCTAAAGCAAGTTTCTGGTTCGCGATCATCGATGGGGGGTTTGAAATCTTGAAGGCTGGATTAATGGACGATAAAGATTCCAAAAGAGGTCCTGCAGTTTGCAATGAGACACCTTCCACGATTAATACAAGCTCTGCCGGCTTATCTTTTGGCATGTCCTGGAAAATCGATTCTATTCGCCCACCGAAGGTATTGATAAATGACAATGTTTGCTCGCTCGCATCTCCAAGCCTGTGATATTTCGAAGCACCTAGGCGTTGCGCAAACACTAATCTGGCTTGCTCTGGCGTGAGAGTTGGGACATCCGAGGTGCTAGGAGCTTCTTCTCCTTGGAACATAAAAACACTGGCATCTCGTAATGCGGAAGCCGCGCCAATGACGGCGGGGAACAACAGTCTTGTCGAGAGCCTCATAGCGAAGTTGTGAGTTGCTGATTGTATGTTCTGAAGCTCTGGGCAAGCCTGATGATCCTAGATGGAAGCTTCATGGATGAACGTACAGTACTTGGCACTAAGCCTGATTAGGATGTCCGAACGTCGGGGTGTCGGCGATAACGAAGTGGTATTGGTAGATTATTCCATTCCAATACCTTTTCTTAAACATTCGGTATCGACGACTCTTTTACCTGTATTGGCTTTCGCTAGCGATCACCTTCTACGCCTACAACGCAGAATACTATTGCTGGCAACTGTATCTTCCGAAAGACTTCCTCTGGGCACCGTTCCCAAATGGTTAGAGGCTCGCTAGCCTTGAGGCCAGCCTTACCGCAATTATGTATCGAGGGTTAGCCGCGCATGGGAATGGCTTCTTCGTGCCCGGCGTACCCTTAAAAATGGGGCCAAGGGTTATGCGGATGGGTCCTATATACCGACAAAGACATTTATGCAGGACCATCTTTGGGATGAGTCGATTACCTTTAAAGTTGGAAAGAAAGCGACAATTGGGAAAGATCGAGTCTCTACAAAAGATCGGCTTTCGAAAACCGAGGTTTAAATTCAGGTATGCCCACCGTCTTTGGTGTCAAACCCTTTTGACTGGAACCTTCTTACTAACTCGAGGCTTCTAGAAGCGTTGTGATATCTGTGGCTACCACTTTCATAGCCTTCCATATTTATTACAGAATTGTCCTGGAACCATTCGAAAGAGGCATCTCAGAGATTGTGAAAGACATGCCTTTGGAGGATCTCGAGGAAGATCATAAACCATTTTTCATTCCGTTCCCGGGAACTACCAAAGAACTGAAGCCTATACCATATCGAGGAAGTGATCCAGAATGGCAAGAATTCGTTAGATTTAGCAAAGATCAGAAGTTAGCACAAAGTGTTAGAAGTAAGTATTATATTGGATGCTCTTTTTCCTCACTGGTTAGTTGACACGAATAGATGAGCTTGCTGCTCTTGTTGTATCGGTCGCCAACAAAAATTCTGTGTTGACACTCAAAGCCGGCAAGGGAATGAAGTTACGACGTTATTGGCTAGATGTTGATTTCCCCTACAGTCCTCCACCCGAATTTGAGAGATCGGGGTTCGTATTGTGTCTCTAACTAATGGATAATCACTAATCGCTCCAATTCACAGGATTGAGATAGGCGATGATTATATTGCATGGGCTTCACAGCCCGTTGATTCTTTAACTGTATTTAAAACCAGGCGAGCTTTATGGCCGTCGGCTTTGACTTTGTCAATGTGGAGCTTCACCAAAATCCTTGTGACGGATGAAAAAAATCGCCTTTTAAACTTCCTGGGTTTAAGGTCCCCCCCACAACCACCGCCACTTGATCAATTGCTGGCTCGACATCACCAGATTATCCAAGGAACCAAAAATCCATCCAAAGATGGCCCGCCGATACTTCCCACAATGCCGCCTCAGCCGTCGAAACAGCCGGTTTCTGTCAAACCTCCTCAAGCAATAGCTGGTGGCCGTCCCTCTAACCCAACAGGAAAAGATACACAGGATATTGACGAAAATTCACGGCTGACCCAGCAGTTATTTGAGGGCGTCAATGCACATTTTTTCAGGCCAATGATGGCTTTCAAAGCAAAACTGTCGGAAACGTGGAGGCCAGTACAAGATTATCCTCCTCGTGGGAGTATATTAGTTTCTGGCTTCATCGAGATAGATGCTCCCAGAGCTTGGATAGTTATAGATGTAAAGGCAGCGTGGGATCCTCACACAAAATCGTATGACCCAAGAAGCATGCACATTGCGCTTAGAAGAATGCAAGCGAAGAAGCAGGGTCCAATGGGTGGACCGTAATTTTATGTGATAGCTGGATAGGCGTTTATTTGACATTCAATGCATAGGGTGGCGTTTAGCTATAACCATTGTTGACTCTAGGCACAACTCAAATCATTGCTAAAATAAGAAGAAATATGTATGAGGTAAATCTTCATTTTACCAAAGCTAGACACAGAAACTCATCATCTCCACACCTCTCGATCAGGTTCTTCGCCCATTTATCTTGGGGAAATCAGTACATTCCCCCACTATAAGGCACCCCCAACCTTGCTTCCTGAGTCTCATCTAGGAAATCCAAATAGGCAATCCATCCATTCTCCAACCATTCTCTCAAATCCAAACCTTCTTGTTTCGGCTCCAATGTTGCAGCGTTAACAGTCAAATAACTCCCACTTCCCTCATTCCAACCTTCGGCCTTCGGACCCCACGCAAGTACCTTCTCACCATCCATTTCTACTTCTTTAACCTCCCCTTCTCCTGTGAACGCAAAACACCTCACCCCGCACTTTCCGCAAAAATACCAATGAACTTTACCCTCAAAACAGGTGTAATCTACTAGCTCTGTTGCTGGTTGCAAGGGGCTTAGGAGCAAGAAGTCATTTGGAGAATCCATAAGTCGCACGTGAAAGAAGGACATCTTGTGGCAAGTTGAACAGTTGCATTTCCGCAGACGGACGGTGGACGATCTGGGGATGGGGTTTGCGTCAATGAGGGGTGGGGGTAACGTCATGAAAACTATATAGTGAGTGTGACCACAGTGACAAGAGCCGTGATATGGTCTGCGGCCTAATGGTTGGGTGGTCTCTTTCGCGGACATATCTACTAAGAAGGTGTCAGCGAGGTGAGTACATCATTTAGAACTTAATACTTTTCTAGTGAAAATCTCTCTTTAATTGGTTGTTTGTCTACGAGGAAGAGGTGCAAATTGCACCGGAGGAGAGCGCACTCCAATATATCTTATATGTTTTGTTTAGAAAGTCAGAAATTGCGAAAAGGAGGAATAACGTTCCTATCTTATCGTCCTGCACTCCAATGTCGTCTGAAGGTCGTGGCACGAGATCAGATGACCAACCCGAAATCTTGATTTTGGTGTCACCCTCAATATTTTATGATGTCTTTTAAGACTCAATACTATTAGTATCTTACGCACGCTATATCATAACACAAGTCATTGCAGTAAGGCTAGTTTGCGGCCAACACCAAATGATCGTGAAAAATATATTCTTCCACAATATCCAACGGCCTTGGACAACCTCCTCCTCAATAATAAACTCTTGCCAAACAGTCAAGTTTCATTATTACTTGTCTCAAATCTCAGCTGAATAAGCAATTACTTTACCTGTCAAGAGCTTGGGATTGACACTGAGATAGTTAGTTCACTCTTTACACCTTAGATTATATGATCTGAACTTACCATTTGATAATACAAGCCATGCTTTTTCAGAAGACTCGAATGATTTCCACTCTCGAGGACTCTCCCGTCTCCGATGACAAATATTACATCTGCGTTTTGAATAGTTGCCAACCTATGTGCAATAACCACCATTGTGCGCCCTTTCGCAGTCTTCTCGAACACGGATTGAACGGACTTCTCAGTCTCAGAGTCGAGGTTAGATGTAGCCTCATCAAGGAGTAGTACTCTCGGGTTTCTAATCAAGGCTCTTGCTATCGCGATACGTTGTTTTTGGCCTCCAGAAAGTGCAACCCCTTTCGTCCCTACTTCCGTGTCGTATCCTTCGGGCAGCGATGAAATAAAATCGTGAATCTCTGCGTCTCGGCAGGCCTGATGAAGCGCTTCTTCTGAAGTTGTACTTTCATCTACACCAAGGAGAATATTTTCTCGAATAGAACTTTCGAACAGAGTTGCTTCTTGCGCGACTAAAGAAATCGACTGCCGGTATTCTTTCAGAGAGATGTCTGAAATATCAGTTCCATTGTACAGAATTTTACCATTCTGAATGTTATAGAATCTATAAATATGATGTGTAAGCAGCGAAGCAACTTGAATTTCTTGTGAAACACTGACCTTTCCAGAAGTGAAATGATACTGGTCTTTCCAGAGCCTATTGTAGGAAAATCAGTCACCGTGATGAAGCAACGATAGATACAGATCCTTACCGGATGGGCCAACAATAGCCGCAAATTGGCCCTTCTCGATCTGCTCATAGTCAATTTCAAGTAAATATAGTTCCAAACAGTGGTTACATACTACCATATCAATTCCATTTAGGACTGGAACATCGCGAGTAGGATACCGAAACCAGACATTTTCTAATTCGATCCGCACTCCCATACCTCCTTTCTCAGGATCATCAAGAGGAAGAGGAACAGCTCTCTCCCTGCCCCCGTCTTTTTTTCGCATACTTCGGATCCGATTTGCGGCAGCTGAAGCCTGTGAGATGTCTACAAAACAATGTTAGCACCTCCCGTGAAACTTAAACTTTTTTTGGAGCTTACTTGGACCAAAACTCAGCCACTGACCAGCTCCAATACTACCCTGCACAACTGAAAGATACACGACCACTATTATATAAGATTAATGAGTCTCTGTTTAGGTTTCTGCTCTCACTCACGGTAGTTAAACGGCATATATTCATAGTCTGAAAGAAGTTTGCCACCGTACCTAGAATCAATCAGATCATTTCTTCAAGTTTTATTAATTGGAACTTACCAAAGCACAAATGCCATGCACAAAAATGCAATGCTATCACTCAGAGCAAATATAAGTGTCGAGAATCGAGCTTTCCGAAAAGCGTTCTTGACATGATTCTGGAGCAAGTTTTCATATCGACTACATATTGCGTTTTCTAAAGTCAGAGCAGTAACTGTTCGAATAGCTCCGATTGACTCGGTGGCAAATTTGGCACTTTCAGCAAATACCTCATAGTTCATTTTCTCGAGCTGGGCCTCATATCGAATACGGAAGAATCCCGCTGCTAGAATAATTGGCATGGACGAAACAACGGTGAATAATGTCAACTTCCAGCCAAAGTAGAAGGATATGGCAATACATCCAATGACATTGAAGACGGAGATGAGGACAAAAGCCATGTTTATCCCTAGGAGTTGCTGCAATTGCGTAGGGTCATTGGCCATTCGAGCTGTCATCGCGCCTACGGAATGATCCTCAGCGTCAAAGTATGCGACCTGCTTGGCAAGTATATTCTCAAAGTACTCTTTCCGGTAGGCGGTGGTAATATGCTACTCTAGTCAGCGTCGCGGTTTCGGATGGAATATGGACCTCATACAAACGCCACTGTATTAGATGACCATCCAAGAGAAAAGTAGCTGACACCAACTCCTACAGCAAGAACCACGAACATGAGACACCAAAAATTGGTCTGCTCCTTGAGATACACACCCCAGAAATCAAAAACTGATATTAGCTTAGCAAACAAGAAAGCTTGCAGTGGATAACTTGCTAAATACAAGAAGTCAGTATCAGCAGAAAGTCTTGGGTGTAGTATCTAGAAAACACTTCAAGATCTCAAAGATAGACTGTATGGTACTGACCTCCGGCCCCAATTGATGCCAGTAGCATTATAAGGTACCATGGCCAGTGTGGAGACTGCTCATAAAGCATAAGTCCGAAGATTCTAATAAACCCAAGAGGTTTATATTCATCTTCTTCTTGGCTTGTTACCGGGGCAATATCAGTAGCACCGTCTTCATGTGGCTGCAACTCCAAACCTGGTTTATCTAATGGTTCAAATATATCCTTGAATGGTTCGTCTTCCATGGACAAGTGTTGTGCATTTGCAAGCCCCCAGTAGACTCCGCCTTTGTCGACTAACAATTCCTCGTGCGTGCCTTGCTGGGCTACTTTTCCTTTTTGCAGAACTATAATGTTGTCTGCCTTCTTGATGGTTGAAAGACGGTGTGCAATCGTTATTGTTGTTCTGCCTTTCGAGACCTTGTCTAAAGCTGCTTGCACAATCTTCTCACCCCGAACATCGATAGCGCTAGTAGCTTCATCGAGGATCAGGATCTTGGGCTGCTTGACGATGCTGCGAGCGATGGCTAGCCGTTGTCGCTGGCCACCACTCAGTTTCATACCAGAGTCGCCCACCTCGGTATCATACCCCTGGGTCAATTCAGTAAACTGGGCTATTGCAAATTTGAGTGAGAGTGACTGACATCTGGAAGGCGGGTGATGAACTCATCTGCAAATGCTTCTTTGCAAGCTTGCTCAACAAGCTCTCTTTTCATTTCGATTGTCTCATTCTCCCAAGGAGTTCCGGTTAACCCATACTCAACGTTCTTGAAGATTGTGTCGTTAAATAGAAAAGGCTCTTGTTGCACTAATCCTATTTGAGATCTCCACCACTTAAGGTCTATCTCATGTAGAGGTACTCCTCCTGTAGTAATTGAACCGTTTCTGAAAAAAAGGGTCTTTGTACTATTGTTAGTATTTCTAGGAATATTAACTCTATTTCGCAAACTTACGGAAAGATTAGTAGTCATATTTCCATCAAGTTCATACCATCTCTCCAATAATCCTACAATGGTACTTTTCCCTGAACCAGAAGGGCCAACTATGGCAGTCAACTTTCCAGCTGGGAATGTAATACTTAAATTATCCAGAATTCTGATGTCAGCTCTGATCGGATAAGCAAAGTAAACTGAGTCTAGGATGATGTCGTGCTGTGCTGAAACTGTTCGATGGCCGATTTCATTCACCCTCTCCTGCCCCTCAGAGCGCTCCGTAATGTTCTCGGCTGAGTTCAAGTCGATCGAGAGTCTTGATCCATCCAAAATTTCCGGGTTAGGAACTTTGGTTTCTGAAGAGGTTCTCATAGTTACTTCTTCTAGATCAGGAGTGTAGCTTTTTGCGTGATTCTCATTTGATCCTTCCAGGTTTTCTGTGCTCAAATCACGGTTTTCTATAGCGGTTTTCTCGTTTATCTCTCCTGAGCGAGGCAGAGTATTTTCTTCGCTAGTTGGACTGGTCGTCTCATCCGGTTGGACTTCTGGACTTGGTTCATCATTGGAGCCTTTGATCCCACCTGTTTGAGGCTTAGGAGCGTCAATAATTGTGAAAAAGACACTAGCGGCACCGGCTGATCTTGCCGCAGCTGAAATCGGCGCGGAAATACTCCCAATCGACATGACAATTGTCATTACAGACATGAGAACACTGTTGAAATTCAGTCTACGCCCTCGTAGCGTAGTCTTGGGACTTACACGATAAGTGTCCGAACACTTGTGATCTTAAATTCCATGTATAGTTTGATGATGGCAAACCAGAATGAAAGCGCAAAAGTCCTAAATAATTCAATTTGTGGTCCAAAGTAATAGTTGAAACGAGACTTACGCATATATGGCAAAGAATACTACCACTTGAATTAGCATATGTGTTTCTAAAAACAAGATATGGTTGGAACATAACATACCTGGTGATTGCTGAATACCCACCATGGGAGACATCAGCAAACCCCTACGGCCTGATTCTTCCACCCATCCGGCATATCGTTTGGCCATTTTAGATTCTGCTCCACAGGCAGCCACCATCCTAACAGATCCGAACACCTCACTAGCAATTGCGGATGCTTTCCTGTCCGAATGTTCAACTTCTTTCATCATTCTTACGATAAATGGAATTGTGGCAGTGTAAAAAAGGGCAATAAAAACCAAGCCACTGCTAGTGACCAGTGTAAGACTCCAGCTGTAAAGGAAAGAAATTATTACGGCAGTTATGACAGTAGAAATACTCTGTACGAGCATGGAAAGCCTCTCGGAGATTCCACTCTGCAAGATACTGGCAGTAATAGTAATAATAGCCGCCGTTTGTCCTGGTGGTAGGGTATCCAGCACCGAGATAGGCTGATCAAATAAGGCATTCAAGTATTCAAGTCGCATAGCAGCCGAGATACGAAGACTTGTCATCCTAAAGCCAAGCTGTCATTCTTTAGAGATAAACTTTTAGAACGGTCAGGGTAAGTTACGATTGCGATGTAGTCTAGGACGAGTCGTCCTGCGAACAAATACACCATGTATAGCCTAGTCATAATTTTAGCTTCCTGAGTTCTGGTTGGAAGATGGGAGAATCTTTACACGTTTTCATTGATGGTATGAACAAACATTGCTTTAGTCTCTCCTGACCATGGATTGTAGAATCCACTGAAGGCCGCGATAAGGCGTCCTATTAATTCTCAGAACTGAAACCCCGAGAAAAATAATCTCAATGAATAAATACTTACCAAAGACAACATTCATGAGCGGTAAGGTGATTCCAGTACATATTGAAGCAAAACAAGCAGCTGCGAGCAACAAACGATCGCCCACTGTTGAATATGAGAAGATCCTCTACTTTTTGTTAGTGATAACATTTCACAAAATGTAGAAATGGAGCATACAATGAAGTGCTTAACCCCAATCTTATACTCGGCCTTGCTGGAGTACTTGTTTTTTTTATCCTGTTTGCCGGCTGCGGGGTTTTCGTCAACGGGAACATCTTTGTTCTGAGTATCTGATGTTGTTGGAGGATCAGAAGGGGTTTGTGGTGCGGTCTCAAGCCCGGCTTCGTGTTCTTTTTCAATAGTCATTTCTCCATCAAAATGAACTTCCTCATTCGGAGAATCTGTTATTGTTGGAGGCACAGATGACCCTTTCTTGTATTCTTTTCCGGCGATCACTTCTTCGTTAATAGGAACTCGACTTGCCTCGGTATCTGCTGGTTTTAAAGCAACAACAGGAGTCCTTGATACTATGTTAGACTCCTCCTCTCGTCGCTCTTCAGAACTCATATCATGGTCGACTGTTTCCATCATGCACGATGATAGAGGTACAGTGTGTTGAGGTTCCTTTCCCTGCGCACCCAACACTAAAGCATTCGCAGAATCCTCTTTCTCTCTTCTCATGCTGTGGTGATTACAGACACAGTGACAAGGTGGTGACAAGGCTCACAGGAAGCAACAATTTTCAGATGAAAATGCAGGTCTAGAGTAGCGGCCGGATAGACATGGATCAAAAGATATCCAAAATGAGATGGTAGATGGCGATAGTACGGTAGAGGTGACGTGGAGCCGAGATTATGGGCCCATCATGGCATTTACGCCTGTGAACTAGAATATATGAACGGGAGGTGAAGCTCCATCGTTCCCGTGGGTCCTTATCGACAGTGGGAAAAGACACTGAAATTGCACTCAAGGTTCTCCGCTCGGCGTCTTTGAATAAGTGAGGTCCACTTATTCTGGAATGTTTTGAAACCATGTCGAGTATGTGTATATTGTGCTATACAGAAATGGATGGGGTGGGGGTGAATGGTGGACTGGAAGACGGAAGATTAAAGATGGGAAGGTCCCTTTAGCAGGCGGGTCAAATAGCCACGTCGATCAAGCTTAGCCTTATCGAACACAATCTAACGCCAGTCCCGGACGGAAAAATAACCCGTTTTATGTTTTGCTCGTCTAATACCTTCTTTACCTTATTGGGTACTTTCGGGGTTCGTTCGGTATGGGCGATGATACTTAAGCCCGATCGATAAGACCTCCTGGATACGACAGACGGCCACTCTAGACCTGCCTTGAAACTTTCCGAATTTTCTATCGGGCCGCCAACCGTGACCCTTCGTGGCTTGTTCTCTGGTTTCTAGCCAGCATATCCGACTTGCGTATACCAAAATCAACCTTCTGATATTCACAACCTGTCGTGACTCTCCACTACCCAACGGGAAGATTGATTGCTACCTAGGATTTTCACGAGCCTACTCCGAGGTTTACCTACCTTCCACAGACCACTGATGGGCATAGTTAAAGATCACATCGGATTCACCCTTGCTCTTATGAGACCCTTTCTTGGCGATTCTGGAGGGGGAGCATAGGAGGCATTCTAGTACGCAAAGAAATTTCAGGCTGAGATGAGCGATTGCTTTTGATGTATAAAAATCAAATTATATTTAGAGACGAGCAATATAAGAGCATTTAAATGTACTCCGGATATCATAAATTCTCCACTATTCTCATCAGTTTATGATGTTGAGAGTTGCTAGAGAAAGTCTCTACTTCTCATTTTCAGCAGCAAACCAGACTCCTTCCGTGCCCAATTCTACTTTATATCACATAATGTCATCCGCCATGCGACGAACAATATCACCAAGTTCCTTAACCGTGTTCTTGTCCCGTGGCAATGTATGACCCTTAGCATGATCAAACAAATACGCAGTATCAAGATCGCAGATATTGTACAAAGCTACCGATCCGGCGAGATACGGATCCAGTGATCCAACTGATTTAGATATTAGCCAAGCTACAGTATCAAAAAAGGATCAAAGCAAATGGGTTACTGACTGATGTGACAAGTGGGGATATCAATAGTCAAGTCGCACTCGTCAGACAAGACCATACCAGTAAGTTCTGGGTTCATTGGCGGCCAACCTGCAAAGAACAATGCACATTTGAACATCGGTGGGATTCCAGTCTCTTCAAAGCGTCGCTGCTCGCACAGCAAGAGAGTGGCTGCAACAGTTGCTCCTTCAGAGTACCCGATAATTCCTTCGAAAGGCCCATACTCATCCATGATGCGGTAAAGATACATGATCGCTTCTTGGGCGCTTGACCGGGTTTTGAACTCACCAGGAGCTTTCTGCTGTACCGAAGACCCTGCGCCTCTCATCAGCTCTCGCATCGTGTCTTCTGCAGAGATGCCTTCAGGAAAGTCTCGAATCCGCTCAAGTACATCGGTTCCTCCATCTTCAGCGGTTTCGGGTTCGATGAATCGAAAATATGGTTTTCCCCCGAAGAAATCTTCGTATCCTTCCGGCGGAATAGCCTCATGCGGGCCCTCAATGAAATGAAAACTTGCGGCATTATCGGATTCTAACTCCCTCACAAGAGGTGCTTAGGGTGTAAGCAAGAGCATTAGGAACCTAGAAGCAAAAACCTACCAAGTTGAACAGCAAATTTCTAGTCCAGCATAAGTCTCTATTATTGAATGAGGGAAGCTAAGTACTTACCTCTGCGCTTCCGTAAGCACCTGGGAGGCACAAGAATCTCATGGTGCACTTTATTCAGCGTGTTTGTGAAACCCGTTTGATAATGAGACAGTAGACGGTGTCAATGATAGTGAGTTGGAGTGTAGGAAATCAGGCGCTGGATGAGACTTCTTAGTGAGGTAACCGGCTGCTTCATACCTGAATAGCAGCTGATTATAAAGGGTTCACAGTTTCGAAACACAAAATATTACAAGCTCCCGCTAATAAGCTTGTCCAGTGACCCTCATACGACGACTGCCGGAAGTAGAGTTTTAATCCAATTCCATTCATCCGTGGGATTGAAATTGCTGTGGTTCCGCTTGGGGGTCGATAGAGGCTGTCTAGCTATCGATTCCTAACTCTCAAGAAGTATGAGGCCATGCCACCAGTCAAAGCCGTTGATCTTTTCCCGCTTTTAGCCAATTGGAATAGGGGATTCGCAGCGTTCTCGGCCCTGCTTCCTCAGAACGTGAGGTACCTATCCGGTCCCCAATTGAAACTTCCGATTCTAGCCTTGCAGCAGGGTTCAGGGAAAGGGAAGGTCGGCTTTGATATAGACGTGAATTGCTGAACGCTGGAGCCGGCAAGCCTTGAGCTCCCCGCAATCTCCAAGCTTAGGCTATGTGTCGTGCGGAAATGCGTTATGGGGAGTCGCGGCTGTCGTAACCTTGTGGTACATAGATGAAATTTAATAAAGATAAATATGCCTGAGGGCGTCGTGGCCACGTTTAGAGACGAGACCAGAGACCGATAAGCCTTGGGACAAGGGGACCCTTACGAGAGAGTGGAAAGCATGCACGGATTGTAGCTTAACCTGCCTGCGGTCGCATCTTTCACATGATGGAGGTGACGGTCCAACAAGCTCCTCCTCTCCTGGAGAAACACAGCACCAGGGCTGCCGCCGCCGCCGCCGCCTTCACATAGTCCAGTCGTGTCGTTGGGCGGGCATAAGCGAGAGGACCGAGGAGATATGATCTGCACCCTCCACATTTTACAATCCGACGAGCAGACCACACCTAATCTGAGGAAGGAAAAGCACTCGGACCGAGCCGGATGTTTTGGATGATCAGAAGCGAGAATTGCACAATAATGGATCAGGATAAGGAACACGACCGAGAATCATCCTGGGGTGGGGAGGGACCTAGGTAGCGTAGTACCTCTCTCGCGGGAAAGTGGGGCGAGCCTGCATGCAGGTACCTGCCATTGAGATAGACGATAAGAAAGATCGATCGGACGAAACGACGGTAAGATAGGAAGCACAGTCCGCAGCGGCCGGCGAACACCTTCGTTGCCATCCGCAGGTGGGTGGGTGGCTGCTCCTGCAAGGGGGAGCCGTTGACTGCCGCTGTCGGTCGGTTGGGAGCAGAGCAGGGTGGTGTACTGGAGGTAGGTGTGGCGTGGGCTGGGCTGGGCGTGGCGTCGGGGAGGACGGCTCCTGTCAAACAAACGCAGACACCGCACCGACCGGAAAGAGGAAGAACCTCCCAGCTCTTCCCAACGTCTTACGCGGCCAGTCGTAGCGCAGTAGTGCATCAGCGGCGCCAAGATGAGAGAGAGAGAGTCTGGTACCTACCTATTCGACGGCCTATGTAACTTGGCCTATCCGATGCAAGAAAGACGGCGGCGGCGATGACGGAAGGAGATCTCCAGGTGTCGTAAATTTAAACTTGGGGGGTCCGGCAGACCCAGCCCAGCCAGCTCCAGCTAGGTAGGTCAATGCCCTACCTCGTGCCCTACCTCGTGCCCTACCTTGTGCCCTAGTACCTTAGTGCTCTACCTTACCTAGGTAGGTACCTACCTCCCTCACACCCTCGTCTGACGCCCCAAACTTTAAATGAACTTCGCTCCCACGCCTCCCCGTTCTCCTGGAGCGAGCGTCGTCGTCGTCTCAATCACGCCTCCTCCTCCCTCCCTCAACACTTCACCTACCAGATCTGATGTCGCCGCACCTGGGCGGATGCATGACTCCTTGTGTCTCTCGGATCCTCACCTCCTTGACACACCAAAAACATGGCCAGCTACGTTCGCGAGGCGCTAGAGCCATTGCCCATTAATTATCGTGTATTGATTTGATTTCTATTCTCGACAGACTCCTATTGCCAGTCCTATGCGTCGCCTCCACCATCCAGATAGATCACCTACTCCACACCAACCCCAGCAAAGTTGGGGAATTAATCTATTCTGATATTCTCGCTCCTCCTTGCTCCGGAAAACTCCTGCGGCAATTGAGGGCAAAACTCGGGTATGATAAGAAACATGCTAACAAAGTTGCTTATCGGCATATTGCCCCTGATATGTTCCTGTACGTCGCATTAGCTGGTTGGCGCATATGTTCCTCGGTACCCTGCTCAACACACTCCTGCTGCTGCCGCTGCCCTTCTCAGAGAAGACAGAGACCCAAGCGGGCCGGCGTATCCTTTTCCCTCACGTCTTTCCTTCGCAGTACCGCGTAGCCACTGTCTGCAATTTAGTACAGCACATTGTCTCTTGCTTTCATTCTCCCGTCTCCGGGTGTAGCGCAGCGTACGGCAATTGACCATCTCATCATGACAATCCACTACTGGTGTCGATCATAATGGTCCCTGCAGCCTGGCGGGTAGCCTGTAGCATAAGTGCAGGGTTTGCATCTGCCTCTACGGCGATTAAAGAGTATTGTTCATTCCTACCCGGTCCAGTCCGCCGCATATCGATATCCTGTCATCTCATCTCAACTTTTTGCCCCAGATATCTCTTCTCGGCAAAGATCATGGCTCCTTCAGCCTGAAACATCGTCTGCAGTCAGTCAACATGGTGATAAGAAGCCCCTTGCAACTTGACTCGATGATTTGCTCGCTGGAGTATACCTCTTCCTCGTACGCGATATACCTAGCACGGTTCGTTGCGAAATGGAGATCGGTCCAAGTCATCCCATGTGAAGATTAATCTCAGGCAATCTTGAGCGCCGGAATAATGACCAAATAGAACATATCCGGGCAAAGGGAGCTAGGGACCTTGCCGGCCAAATGGGCTGCAAGATCACAAGTCTAGGCTGGAATTATCCTGATTGATTCTACAACGCTGTTTCCACCCATATGCTCCGAATTACAACAAGTGTTTGGGCTATTTTCTGCTCGAATCGACCAGACACAGGCCTGCTATCTGAAGATCCATAGCGTCCACCACCCTTACTTTTGGTCGAGACGCGCGTCAATAAAACCTCGATTGAAAGTAGATACGGAGACGGGTACAGCGCACCCACCGAGGAAGGTACGAGGTCACTGTATATAAGCTACGTCTCCTCCGCAGCATGCCATTTCTGCCTTTTTGATACATATTACACCATCTTGAGTCGCCCCCAAACATTCAGCAATGGCGGCTCCGACACCCATATCCACCAGCACTCCTGGTGCTGGGATGAACGGCGTCGTCAATGGGAACGGCCATACCAACGGCCATACGAATGGAGAAGTTCTCAGCAGCCCCGAAACAGCACAGCAAATGCCAATTGCAATTGTCGGTATGGCCTGCCGCTTACCAGGCAATGTCTCGACCCCGGATGAGTTCTGGGAACTTTGCTCTCGCGCTCGACATGGATGGTCAGAGATACCCAAGAAAAGATTTGAGAATGGTTCTTTCCATCATCCAAATCCAGGAAAGAGCGGTACTTTCAATGCCGCTGGAGGTCATTTTCTTGATTGTGATCTGGAATGTTTCGACGCTCCCTTCTTCAGTTTGACCGCCCAAGAAGCAACTTCCCTGGACCCTCAGCAGCGATTGTTGCTCGAATGTACTTTTGAGGCCCTTGATAGTGCAGGTATTCCAAAACACACAGTCGTGGGGAAGGACGTAGGCGTATTCATTGGTGGATCTTTCTCTGAATATGAGTCGCACATGTTCAGAGATCCAGATACTATCCCCATGTATCAAGCTACTGGTACTTTCACCCAAGTCATTAATTATTTTGTCCGCGCTAATTATTCCAGGCTGCGCTTTTTCGAATCAGTCTAATCGAATATCCCATTTCTTTGATTTGAGAGGTCCAAGTTTCACAATGGACACCGCATGCTCTTCGAGCTTGGTTGCCCTGCACCTGGCTTGTCAAAGTCTGCGTAATAAAGAATCAACTGCAGCAATTGTAGGTGGATGTCATTTGAATCTTTTACCTGAGTTCTGGATCTCAATGTCGATGTCGAGGTAAGCGGAAGCCTACTAAATTCGAAGGCCTTTCTAACAACAACAGACTTTTTTCAGATGAAGGCAGATCGTTTTCCTTTGATAATAGAGGTACCGGCTATGGTCGTGGAGAAGGATGCGGAATGGTGGTTCTCAAACCTCTGGATCAAGCTCTGAAAGACAACGACTCAATCAGAGCCGTTATTGTGGGAACTGGAATCAATCAAGATGGCAAAACACCAGGAATCACTATGCCAAGCGGGGCTGCCCAAGGTAAGTCTTTTTTGACATCGAGCCTAGCATCAATACAGGACCTGCACTCCGGATGTTGCTGACACCATGGTTATCAGAGGCTCTAATACGGTCCGTTTATGCTGGTGCCGGAATTGATCCTGCGGATGCTGGATTTGTAGAAGCTCACGGTACTGGAACCCGTGTTGGAGATCCGATTGAGGCGGCAGCGATCCACGCAGTGTTGGGTAAAGGCCGAACCCCGTCAAAACCACTGTTCATTGGCTCTTTGAAGTCAAATATTGGTCACTTGGAAGCAGCTTCGGGTAAGTAGGCTCCAAAGTCACAAGGAAGACATGACTAACGGTGTTTAGGTATTGTCTCGGTTATCAAATCAGCAATGATGCTTGAGCGAGGCTTCATTCTACCTAACTTCGATTTCAAGACTCCAAATGAGAAGATCCCATTTGCAAAATGGAATCTGAAGGTTAGTCTATAATATACTATCCCCTCGGTAGCAGTGGCTTACGAGAGCAGGTACCTATCAGTCAGCGCCCTTGGCCGCGACCGAAACGATTCGTTAGTGTAAATAATTTCGGTTTTGGTGGTACAAATGCTCACGCTGTTCTTGAAAAAGCTCCTTTCGTCAAGAAAATAAATGCTTCCGACAACTCTTCGGGCTCAGTTCAAGGCAGGAAGCTCTTCGTTTTGACTGCGAATGATAAGCCTAGTGTAGAGACGATGATGAAGAAGATGGGTGTTTATTTGGAGCAGCGACCAGAAATCTTTCAGAATGATCTCATGAGCAACGTTGCATACACTCTTGGCCAACGTCGGTCACTCATGCAGTGGAGAGTTGCAATACCAGCCCAGACCTCATTCGAGCTTATTTCAACGCTCTCCGCCGAGAAGGTCATCCCCGTCAAAGAGACCGAGGCCCCGAGGATTGGATACATTTTCACTGGTCAAGGAGCCCAGTGGTATGCGATGGGTCGTGAGCTCTATGAGCAGTATCCGGTATTTGCTTCGAGTCTCGACCTCGCGGACAAATGTCTTACTGCACTCGGTGCCCCGTTCTCCCTTATTGGTGCGTCAGATACCCCAAACTCTAGACTATCCAGGCTAACTTTGACTTTTGCAGAGGAACTCGGCAAAGACGAGAAAACTTCCGCTGTTGGTGAAGCTCATATCAGTCAACCTTCATGCACAGCG
Organism: Arachnopeziza araneosa; assembly: GCA_003988855.1. Taxonomy (NCBI): domain Eukaryota; kingdom Fungi; phylum Ascomycota; class Leotiomycetes; order Helotiales; family Arachnopezizaceae; genus Arachnopeziza; species Arachnopeziza araneosa. The sequence goes on from QYAI01000134.1 coordinate 156,144, forward strand.
ATTCAACTTGCTCTGGTTGACTTGTTGCGCTCTTGGGGGGTTCATCCTTCTGCCGTCGCTGGCCACTCCAGTGGTGAAATCGGAGCCGCGTATGCTGCTGGAATCCTCACTCACGAAGCATGTATGGCAATCGCATACCATCGTGGCAGAGTTACCATCAATCTCAAGAAAAATTTCCCGGAGCTTCGAGGTGCCATGATGGCCGTTGGCGGCAGCCCCGACGATATCGCTCCACTCATTGCCAATTTGCGTGAGAAGGAAGTTAAGATAGCGTGCATCAACAGTCCTTCAAGTGTGACAGTCTCCGGAGATGCACCAGCGATTTCCGAGCTTCAAAAGCTGATCGAGGAAAAGCAAATGTTCAATAGGAAGCTCCAAGTAGATATGGCGTATCATTCTCATCACATGGAGCTAGTAGCCGACGACTACCTCAAATCTATCGAATCACTTCCTCCTCCTGTCTCTACGGACGTCAAATTTCACTCATCTCTGCTTGGTGAGTTGGCAGAAGGATCCCAGCTCCAACCGTCCTACTGGGTAGAGAATTTAACGTGTCCCGTCCGGTTTTCTGAGGCTTTGACCAGTATGGCACGGCCTCTTGATGGTTTCAAGACCGGAGTCAATATCATTATTGAGGTTGGACCCCATGCAGCCCTTGCTGGTCCTGTCAAGCAGATCCTCAAGGCGGTTGGAGGTAATGCAGTCAAAATACCTTACGTATCGACCCTTGTGAGAAAGAAAGATGCAGTGGAAACGGCTCTCGACTTAGCCGGAACTCTCTTCACTAAAGGTGCTGTGCTTGACTTTGGTGCTATCAACTTTCCAAGGCCTGGAAAGTTACCGACATTATTAATTGATATGCCGAGATATCAGTGGAATCATCAAACTAAGTACTGGCATGAATCACGCATGACCCAAGTACATAAAGGTCGATCAGCGCCGCGAAGTGATATCCTTGGGACAATTGCCAATTATTCTAACGAAATGGAACCAACATGGAGAAACATAATCCGGGTTGACGACCTTCCTTGGCTTCGACACCACAAAATTCAAGGCGTGACCCTTTTCCCAATGTCTGCATTTATTGCCATGGCTTTGGAAGCAGCTGCCCAGAAAGCGTCGAAACGGGATATTCACTATGACAGATTTGAGCTCCGAGACGTTATCGTACACAATGCACTTATGGTTTCTGATGATGATTTCGAGATGACTCTCTCACTTAGACCATTTCAGGAAGGCACACTGGTTTCTTCGGATATCTGGGACGAATTCCGCATACATTCGTGGGCCGCAAAGAAAGGTTGGACCGAGCATTGCAAAGGACTCATTGCCGTAAAGAGCGACTCCTCCAACGAAATAGATGGTGCTCGACAAGCGCAAAGTTCTGAATCTTCTTTACTCTCGAGAATTTCGGCAATTCAAGAGTCTTCAAAGACTGTTGTTGAAACCCAAAAAATGTACGAGGATCTTTCAGAACTTGGCGTTTCGTACGGACCAACCTTTCAGGGTATCAGCGATTGTCAAGCGTCAGACAGCTCTTCTCTAGGTACTATCACAGTTACAGACACTGCTCAAGAAATGCCCCATGGCTTTGAGACAAGTAATGTCATCCACCCAGCTTTCCTTGAGCAGCTGATTGAAATGTACTGGCCGATCCTAAGCGCTGGACGCTCTTCTCTCAATACCGTCTACCTCCCTTCATCCATCGGAAAGATTACAATATCTCGTTCTATTTCGGGTGTTGCCCAACAGGCTGGAAACACTCTCCAAGCTTATTGTGAGGGTAACTTCCCAATTTTCCACCCAAAGCCCACTAAGGTATCCATGTTTGCAACATCTCCTGATGACTCGACCAAAACTCTCATCTCCTTGGACGATCTTACCATCTCGCCCATTGTAGAGAGAGAGATGCAATCTGAAGTAACTGCCCACAGAGAACTTTGCTACAAGCTTGAATGGGAGCCCATACTTCATCCGCTTCATGCAGAGTCGGAAAATGGCTCTGCAATGTCCAACGGTATCAAGTACTTTCCTGATACGGAAATCGCCATTGTACATGGATCTTCTGAAGCTCAACGTCTCATGGCCTCAGATCTGGCTGCTATATTGGAAGGATTAAGCAATCAAAGACCAACTGTAGGGAGTTTATTAGATGTCAACACTGACGGCAAGCTCTGCATATTTTTGTCTGAGCTTGACGAGCCTTTGCTATCCCAGCTCACCCCTACTCAATTCGCTTCCCTCCAAAAGATTTTAACAACAGTTCAGGGTATCCTTTGGGTCGTTCGAGGCGCTTATGCAGACTCCCAATTTCCAGATTCCAATATGGTAACCGGTTTGAGCCGAACTATTCGCTCTGAAACTTTACTGAAATTCGCCACTTTGGATCTAGATGCCCGATCGAAATTATCCCATAACGATACTGCAAGAGCAGTCATTGAAGTTTTCAAGGCAGCATTCGGTCCCGAATCTTCGGCAGCTGGCGAGCTAGAATTCATGGAGAGGGCTGGTTCGTTCCTCACTCCTCGGATTGTGAATGATGCCGACATGAATGAATATGTTCACAAGCAAACGAACAGGTCAGTGATCGAACCAACCGCGTTTGGTCAGAAAGGTAGATCCTTGAGAATGACTATTGGGACCCCTGGAGCCTTCGACACACTGCATTTTGTAGACGATTTGACCATAGAGACAGCTTTGCTTGAAGATCAGATCGAGGTCGAAGTCAAGGCTATAGGCATGAATGCCAGAGATATCCAAGCTGCCTTAGGGCATCTCTCCACGGAAAATATCGGCACTGAATGCAGTGGTATAGTTACTTCAGTTGGAAGCAGTGTCTCTAATTTCCAGATTGGAGATCGTATTGCTTGCTTGTCTGATGGCGCTTTCGGCACACATGCTCGCACCAAGGCTGCTTTTGCTTTCAAAGCTGCCGATACTTTGTCCTTTGAAACGTTGGCGACAATACCGGTTGCATACAGTACTGCATACTACAGTTTGATAGACCTTGGCCGTCTTCTTGCCGATGAGAGTGTCCTAATTCATTCGGCTGGCAGCGCTGTTGGCCAGGCTTCCATCAATCTAGCCAAAGGAATTGGTGCTACTATTTTTGCAACTGTGGATAACATAGAGGAGAAGACACTCCTTATGAAGGATTTCGGTCTTGCCGAAGATCGCATTTTCTTCAGCGGAAACCCGTCATTTGCCACTGCAATCCGCCAATCGACCTCCAACAACGGTGTCGATGTGGTCCTCAATACGCTCTCCGGGGATGCACTGCAAAGAACCTGGGATTGCCTCAGCAGTTTTGGACGATTCATTGAACTTAGCAAAGCTGATGCAACTCAAACTAGATTTGAAATTTCTCGGTTTGAAAGCAATGCTAGCTTAACATCCGTTGACATGGCAGCTGTTGCCTCACAGAAACCAAGATTGTTGCAAAGGCTTCTCTCAGATGTTTCTCAGCTCCTTGATAATGGAAAACTTGAACCGATTTCCAAGGCCTCTTTTCCGATATCTGATGTTGAAACTGCCTTCAAGGTATTGCAAAGTGGGAAGTTCGTTGGAAAGTTAGTCGTTGTACCTCACTCAGAGGATCAAGTCATGGTTCGTATCTGCCTTTCGGCTGACTAAACGCACAAGATTAAGACTAATATTTCAAATCCAGGCAACTCCATCTAAGCTGCAGGATGAAATTCTTCGCCCAGATGCTACATATATACTTATCGGTGGTACTGGCGGTCTTGGCCGAAGTATGACACGGTGGATGGTATCCAAAGGCGCGCGAAACATTGCTCTTATCTCCCGAAGTGGCTCCGCAACTGGCAAAGTCAAGGAGCTCATCGACGAACTCGGCGAGGTTGGAGCAAATATTGTGGTTCGCCGGTGCAATGTTGTTGAAAGGGCTGATGTGGACAACTTGATTACAAACGAGCTTGTCGGGCTGCCACCAGTGAAGGGTGTGGTGCATGGCGCAATGGTTCTTCGCGTAAGTACACTGCCCTTTTCATGAAAAGATATTCGCCTGACCCAAGTAGGATGTTCTATTTGAGAAGATGACCTTTGAAGAGTACTCGACTGTTATTGAGTCGAAGGTAAAAGGAGCTTGGAACTTTCATCATTCCCTTGCTTCTACGCCTTTGGATTTCTTCGTGGTAATATCCTCTGCCGCCGGAGCTGTCGGAAATAGAGGTCAAGCTGCCTATTCCGCTGCCAACACCTTCCTGAATGCCTTTGCTCAATACCGCCTTGCTCTGGGCCAACACGCCGCCTCGATTGATCTGACAGCCGTTTCTGATGTCGGTTACCTTGCTGATAATGCCGAAGCTGCTGCTGAGGTTGCCAAAAATTTGGGCAGTGACACAATTTGTGAAGCTGAAGTCCTGGCGCTACTTGGCGCGGCTCTCGATGGAAAGCTTGCCACTGCTTGCAACAGCCATACTATCACTGGTATGCGTATTACACCAAGTCAAACCCCATTTTGGACAACAGATGCCAAATTCCTCCATCTTCGAATGGCGGCTGAGGCAGAGGCCGCAGCTTCTTCAGGAACGAAGGCCACTGTTGTCTCCTTCAATAGCGCAGTCAAAGCTGCCAAAACTCTTCCAGAAGCTGAAGAGGTTGTTTGCAATGGGTTAGTTGACAAGATATCCTCTGTCTTGATGCTCGAACTAGACGACATGGATATAACGAGATCACTTTCTAATTATCCCTTGGACTCTCTGGTTGCTATTGAGATCCGTAACTTCATTACGAGAGAGTTTGAGGCAAACATGCAGGTGCTGGAGCTTTTGTCGAGTGGTTCGATTGAGACCCTGGCGAGAGCGATATGTGTAAAGAGCAAGTTGATAAATTTCTAAACGGCATCTTTGGCCTCCCCGAAAACAAGCCGAGGCTTTGTTTTCGTGGTTTATATCATTCAAGATTCACTTCTATTGTATTTAAATTAGGTAATAGTGTTTGATACATAGTTTTATAGCTACCCAATACAAATTTGCATTACTAGAAAATCTACTGTTTTATTATTATAATTTCCTTACTAAGAATCTGTCACGGGTTAGACCCGGTTGTCACGGGTTGGACCCGGTAGTCAGGACCTAGGCCTGAGGGCCTAGGCAGAAACCAAGGCAGCACTCGGAAATGAATTCCTTTGATGGAAGGAATGAAGATCAGCAAGGCGATCTTCAGAACTATTGTGTTACGATCACGTTCTGAGGACCCAGCACGTACGAGATCACGTGACAGTATCATCATGGTGATACGGGTGATACGGTATGGGCCACGTGACGGTATCATCTGGATCACCAGTATCATCATGATGATACTGATGATACAAGGAACAGGAAGCTACTATATAAGACTTGGTCCACGACCATTAGATAGGAGCTTCGTGCTCAACTCATATGAAGTATCTGAATACTTGGTAACAAGCTACAACAACCACATACCTTTGCGTGAACCGTGACTATCTCAGTACCCACTGCTACCCAGAGAAAGCATCGTTACATATTGACAGAACTATCGATAGAACTAGTGAAGAAAAGACCGTGCGACAGGAACAGTGTCGGCTGTTCTTCTCGTACAAAGGGTATATATAGAAAGGTTCAGGCACTTAGTGCTCTTTACTCTCTTGAAATATATAAGATTCATCATTCACGTGTTCTGATTGTAGTGTAGTTATAAAAGAATGCATTCTTAATTCTATAAGAAGCGGCTATTTATGTCTGCCTAGCTTTGTTACATAACTGTTGCATGTAACAGTCATGTAAGAGTAAATAATCTTATAACAAAAGTACTTCTCTAAAAAAAAAACTCTTATGTTCTTATAAAAAAAATACTACTAATTAAAAAGCTCTTAGTGTAACGGCACGAACACGGATGTGGCTAGTCAAGAGGCATATGAGAGTGCGTTGATAGTCTGAGTACATTCGGTTCATAGGCTAGCTACGAAGGAAAAGAAGAATATGAAGAAAGGAAAAACTACAGAAGTGAGGGGTGCCTTATCTACAGTAAGCTTCTCTCTCGCCCTAGTCCGAATAGACTCTGAATGTGCCCCTTATTCTCCACACTTCGGAAATGAGGTTCT
>QYAI01000135.1:0-71245 GCA_003988855.1 Arachnopeziza araneosa
ACAATTGAAGAATAAAATAATGATGATTTATTTGATGGGGGTGGTGGTGGTCCAAGCGGGGTGCCAGCTTCAGGGGGTGCCAGCTACTAGGGGGTCCGATTTATGATTGAGAGTAAAGCTTAAAGCTCGCAGGAGCTCAAACCAGAGCGCGTGAAATCACCTCTTATGCTTGTAGGGATATTTCCTGTGAAAGAAATGACGGGAGGGCAAAGGAACGATTTACCGTAATAATCATTGTTCGTGTAGTCTTAAAATTAGCATCTTATATCTCGCATAATTCTCTCTCCGCAAATTGTCGCCGCTTTTCAATACATCAGTTAATTTCACACATACCCAGTAATGAAATATCTTCACTTCCTGATTGATATTCTACGAAAGCAGCGCCGCTTTCGTAAAGATCGACCTAGGAGCAAGAATCAGGCCGCTTCTTGCGTTGTACTTGATTCTTTTGTTTCGCACGCTTTGAGTTGAAGTAATATAGTTCGACAACTTCCATTCTTGAAATCAAATGGTCTTTAACCTGACTAGTATTTACGTTACCAATATGCTTCTCATCCTACCCCACTATATTTATATTTTAAGCGCGGAGAAGCCTGCTTTTCGGGGTATGCTGGCGGGAAGTTTGCTCATTTTAAATTGACGCGATGTGGCCGTTACAGCATGTTGGTAGGTCTCCATTTGGGCCGAGCGTTTCGCTTTTGAGGCTGAAGCAAAACCCAACAGCCTTACCGAGCGAGCGACATACAACGAAGTCCATTGTGAAGCTCGAGCGAAACTCGAGCGACCATTTATTTAGCCGAGGTGCATGAAATACGCGCTGAATTCTGTTGGTTGTTTGGCCATAGTTACCGCCACCCAGGCTATGTCTTTGCTATATATCCTGGAGCAGCCGCGCTGTTGCACTCCAAAACCCTTCCTACTCAAAATCTATCATGCTGTCTTTAAGCCCTTCTATCTTGCTTTTTTGGCTCTTCATTGAATCATGCGCCGCAATCTGTTGCTACAATCACAATCCCCTATGTGTCTTGAGCGAGAGCATAACCTGCACCCCCAACTGTGCCGATGGAGTTTCTCAGTGCGATTTGACTACGCAAGTCTGCGCTGAAGATCACTTTGGTGGATGCGTGGATATTCTTACTTCGACATTAACGACCACTGTTACAAGTATCCCGGTTGTTTCAACGGTCACGGTGTATACTGCAACGAGTGATGAGATCGTCGCGACGACTACAAACACTGTAACTCAAACTTTAGAGTCGACCGTTGAAGTTACCTCAATCTCCAAGAGAGATGTAAGTTCTTCGCATTTTCTAGATCACATGGCATGCACAGTTACTAACCATCATAGTTCGGTACTTCAGGTACAACCGGGCCAATATCGACAAGCATAATGCCTCGTTATGCTAATGGAACGCTGGGAGTGTTCAAACGAATACAAACTCCAACCGAGACCGTGACCGTTACTCTAATCAGTACCAACTTTAACTACTGCTCGACAGCGCAGGATCCAAGATGTACCTCAACGGTTTCCACACTCTCGATTAATCAAGTCACGGCATCCGTCGCAGTCACCACCACGCTTGTAGATGTAATTACGTCGGTCATTGGAGTTGAGAGTACGAAAGCGGCGGGTACGCTTCAGCCAGGGACTGCTACTGTATCTCCTACGGTATCTGGTGCAGAAAGTACTATTCTGCATGGCGGATTCTATGGTCAATGGGCTTTTGTTATTGTTGTAATGCTAGCAGTTCCTTTACTTGTTATTTGAGCATTCCGATGAATATATGTGATTATGTATCTACAATAGTCATTTTCTGCGTATTTCGACGCTCAATAGAATAGGGGTATGGTAAATCCCACGGCGTCCACTTCCTTAGTGATAGTCAGAATCAGTTGGATGCTCAACCCACCTAGCGCTTACCTTTTTCATCAAGTACGGAAGCTCCGATTGAGAAGAAACTCCAATGACAATAAGTTCGTGCTCTACATCGCCAAGGTGTAGATCGTCTATCTTTGCAGGAAATGCAACTGTGCTCTGATGCTCTATAACTTGGAAGCCACAGTCTTCAGTACGGTGATTACTAAATTCGGATGGATATCATGAACACAAATATTGTGAGTTTCATGCTCAAAGTGGGTCGAGATATGGAAGGGTCAAGTGTTATACCAGGGGATAGCAGAACCAAGTACGGCTTTTCCCCCGGTAGAGAGCCAGGTCAACCGAAACGAGAGTTTGGTCTGAAGTAGTGGCATCGAAAACTGAGGCGCTGCTGGGGAACATAATTTGGGATAGCAAGTTTGGCGAAGAGCAAAAAAAGGTCGGTGGTCACTGGATCTTTAACATTATCATCAACTCAGCATCTCTCTCGTGAATCAAAACTTGGAAGCTCGTGGGGGGGGGGGGGATGATCAGTATTGCAACTCCTGGCCGGACATTAAGGCTGACGTTCTTGGGAAAAGAAGAGACGCCGAAAGTGAGTCGGCCCCGAGTAGTGGTAGTGTCCGAGATCGGCTTCTTGCATTCTTTATGCGTAGCGCTAAAAATTGTAAGGCTCGTGGAACCCATTGGGTGTCACCTTCCCGAGTTATCATTTTCCACCCAACAATTCACTCGTATTAACCTCTTGTCCATCAAGCTTCCCTCAGTATTTTGCTCTTCTCTCCGGCTTTTGGCGAACAGATAACACAAGTAGCTATGGCACTGACTCGGGACGTACTTGGCTATCGAGGCCCTGCTCTTGATGTTTTGACCGCCACTGCTGCCGACCTTCAAAGGCTATTGGGTGAAGGCGAGATTAAGTCGGCGGATATTGTCGAAATCTACTTGAAATAAATTGAAAGCCACAACAAACGTGGGCTCAAATTGAATGCCATGATAAGCATTACCCCGAAGGCTATACTTCTCTCCATCGCGAAAGGTCTCGATGACGAGCGAAGTTCAGGGAAAATCAGAGGTCCCTTGCACGGTATCCCAATCACCGTGAAGGTATGCATCTCGATTGAGAGATAGTGACTCCGGTCTGAAAGTTGTTCATAGGATAATATTTGTACCGATCGTGCTCTTGGAATGGATACAACCTGCGGGTGCTTTGCCTTAGTGGGAGCTGAATGCAAAGGAAATGCCCCGGTCGTTGATTCTTAAGTCTGCCATCGTCGGGCCTCTTTGCTCTTGGCACTGATCTAAGTTAGCTTGTGAAAGCTGGCATGATTGTCATTGGGAAGGCAAATCTATCAGTGAGTCGGCTACTTGCCCGGATTGACAACTAGTAGACTGAAGTTGTTTCTAGGAGATGATAGGATGGAAAGGATTCGGAACCACGACTGGCTGGTCAGCAGTAGGAGGGCAGACACAATCACCTTATACTGTCGGCAATCTTGCAAAGGTGAAAAGCTTCTGGGACAAACAGTGAGTGTTCACGGCCCTCGTCTACGGAAGGATATGGAATCTCACAACTTGCAAAGGCCCCAGCAGGATCATCTTCTAGAAGTGTAGCGGGCGTAGCGGCGGGATTCGCTCCGCTGTAGCAACTAAAACGGACGGATCCATTACCCAACCAGCAAATCGTGCCGCGCTATATGGCATTAAGGCCACAGTCGGCAGCGTCTCTACGCATGGTACTGCACCTTGGCCTTCTCTAACAGACAACGTAGGAGGAATGGCGAAGTCCGCAGAAGACTTGGCACATCTGGTGGATGCCATTATGGAAAAAGAAGGTGACTCAGAAAATCTCGCAAAAGATTGGGTTCGTTGACGATACCTTGTGGGGATTTGTGGACTTTATCTGCACTACGGACCCGGTGCTCATACAACAACACGTGCTGATTACAAGAGCACAAAATTGAGCCTTTCTGAGTTGGGAGCGATAGTTAGTGAAGATGTTCCATTAACTTCGATGGATGAACTTTAATTTGAAGGCGATAATGCTTTGGACCAATTGTGGAGTGAGCAACTCTTTGCCGTTACATTTGAAGAGCGAGAAGTACTACGCTAATGCTGCCCTAGCCCATGATTTTGCGAAAGCCTGGAAACAGTACCTCGAATTCTTCCCAACTGCTGCGGTGAGAGAAATTGCTGATATCGTGGATTTCAACAAGAAACATGCAGAGAAAGAACTACCCGCAGGCAGGTTGGATGTTCAGCTTCCTGTACAGTGCGCTGATACCATAGAAAGAGTTACCAGGCCAGCAATTACTTGAGGCATCGTTGAACGAGCAGATGTCCGAGCACAAGTATGTCGAAGCTGTCAATCTGATCGGAAGGCTGCCAAGATGGATGAGATTGATAAAACTCTGACTGAGTTCGGTCTCGATGTGATTATTGGCCCAATGGATGGAAGAATTCCAACCATTGCAGCAGCTGCTGGGGCGCCCATCGGCACTGTACCTCTGGGATACTTTAAGACAACCGGTCGTCCCTATAGCCTTGCCGTAGTCGCTGCCGCTGGACAAGAACGAAAGATCTTGCAGTTCATGACTACTTGGGATACTACAATGCCAAAGCGAATGGCTCCCCCGCAGTTAGTTGATTGGAAGGGTCAGGAGCCCTCAGAAAAGATCTAACCTTCGCTCAGGAGGACTGCAAAAATCGGAGTTTATACAGTGTATTGGAACTGCACACTTGAACTTGCTAGATAGAGATGTCGAGAAACACTGAACATTAGGTATCCAATGAAGAAGACTGGCGCTTTTTTTGATGGTGTATACCTACTGTTGCCAGCATGGATCATACCTATAACATCCTCTAGTTCAGGGGGTTCTGCGCCCATCCTAGCCCGAGGGTCGCTGTCCCTAAGAATTTTCTGCTATTAGATATATCCTAAGAACCCTAAGTTTCATCCCATTCTTTCTCGTCCTCTCTCTGTTTGTATAAAAAAGAGGACCTTGTTCACTCCTTTACTGCTACAAACAGGCAGAAAATGTTCCATTTTAACTTTACACATATTCTAAACTCAGAACCTTTGCCAGCAACGCCATCATCCAATCATAACCAGTTTCCAGCTTCTCTTCAACCCAACCCACTCCTTTTCATCAATAGTCGCCGTACCGATACGATAAGCAATACCATCAGCCCACTCGACTACCAACGTCGTGAGAGAAGTAGGTTGTACCTCATCTCTCCCAATCACGACGAAATCTCTAGTGAAGCAGTCCTCCGTGTCATCGCATCGCGCTTCCTGGAGGACATCTACAGAAACTTCGAGTGATTCTTTCATGTGTTGAAATGGGATGTGTGAAGTTGTTTCCAAGCGAACGTGGCTGTTGATCTTGGGAATAATCATGTATGGTGAACTTGCTGCTGATCCTGTTGAGAGTGCACGCTGAGGGGATCGAAGTATGGACAGCTGTGCGACGCTTGTCCAGAAGAGAATGTGTCCATAATGGGGTAAGTGCTTCGCTGTGGTGAGCATTTCCTCTGTGATCATTTGAGGTTGACCTTTCCATTGATGATGCAAGCTGAGACCCTGCGCCAATTCCAGTGATCGTCCAGCACTTTTGTTTTCATACCACTTCGATGAAGCAGGAGAATTAAGTTTCACTAGTTTGCCTTGGCCCTCACAGCTATAGAAGTTGATTTCAGGATTTTCGTCTCCATCTTCATATGCTCCAAGCCAGCTGATCCAAGCTTGATTTTGGGACCCGAACCATGCTGCCCAACTCCAGCTTGGAAACTTGACTTTCTCTCCCACATGATGAGCATCATAGAGTACACATGAAGCATGATTTCTTGTACCACCACCACGAAGCGTCCAAGCAAGCGACCTTCCAAACCCATTTTTGGGAACGCCCCAGAAGAATGAAATATTACTCAAGGCAGTCAGCGCCTGACAAATACCGGAGAAAGCATTCAAGATGTCTGCCTCGAAGCTCAGTTGCCTTTGCATGTAAGTATTGACTAAGAGCTGATACAAATCTTCTGGAGACAGTTCATCGCCAACAGAAGAAAACCCTGAATCAGCTGGCCCTACATTCGTAGGAGCATGAAAAAAATGAACGTTAATCTCTTCCTCAAGGGCCACCTCCTCAAGCCACGTTGCACTCCAACAAGTCCAGTACACTTGCTGTTCAGTGAAAATCAGGTTCCTCTTCGATAAAATTTTCTCTTGCATTGTCCAGGCTCGTTTGATCCAGGTTGACTCTCGAACGCCGCCATAGAGCGGGCCATCAATGGCAGTCAGGTACGCATGGTCGCCAGCGTACAAAATGTCTTGGTGAATCTCTCGGGATCCACTTCGTACACCTGGAAGTCCAGCATTTGCATCAGCTCCCGCCGCAGCAGTAATTGTGAATGCTGCTAACGAGTATATAAGACCCATCTGGGCAAGCTGGACTTGCTGCACGACCGGATCGTCTTGGATAATACATAAAGCGTCAACCCAAAGATATCTCTCCCCAACTCCACGTACGACTGTAATTGCATCGCTAATCGTAGTTGGAGGAATCAAGTCTTGAAGACTACCCTCGCGCCGAAGTTGGGCTGAGTTTGATGTCAAATGTTTGAGAACAGGCACAGTGCCCCAGCAATAGCTCAGGGCTACATATCGACATCCCTGTGGAGCATCTTTGATACACAATTTCTTCACGTCAATGACGAGGAGTGATCGCAGCTCCTGTGCAGCATCGGACGGCCAAATAGAATGGAGACATCTGGCGCCGTGCCGTGTATCACAGAGCTGGATCCACCGAGAAAAAAGATCTAGATTCCCCATGGAATGTACATCTCGCCCACTTGCATGCAAACTTTGCGATAAAATTGACCCCGTGCCATCAGTCGTTGACGGCTCGGGATTACTACACAGTTGTAGTTGAAGAACGTCGTATGGTTGCCCCTTCGCAGCTTCGTCAAACTCACACGGTAGCAAAGGGCCGCTGAATCCTGTGACAGAAGTCCGAGAATCTGTACCAGCAGGAAATATTTTGACATCTACTCGAGAGGATTCCCAAGTAGGCACAAAGTCGTAAGGATCTGCATCCTCGGGCTCGGAATAACAATAGTTTGTAGTTCCAATCTCATATTGATCACTAAGCTTGACGGTGATCGCAAGACTGTCAAGGCGAGAGGAGATGAGCTTGCAAAGGTCACAATACTTTGATGTTTCAATGACTTCAGACAGTGACTGCCGAGCGGTAGCAACACCTGCCTGCCCATCCACAGGCCTTGATTGGGATGGCAAGTTTAAAGCGCAAAATTGGCAGAGAGGCATAGTGAGAATTGAGATGGGAAGAAAGAATAAAATCAAAGGGCCATGGGCCAAAACGGAACTTGATCAGTTAAATGGGAACCGCCTGCAGCTACTGAAGATAGTCGAGTGGCTTAGACGAGCCAAAGGTGGTTGCGGCAGAGCAAGAGTGGCATGCTTACTAAGCAATGGGGAGCCCAAAAGAGAACGAGTTGATTGATGATGGTTCTAAATCCAGAGCGAAATCGATATCGTCGACTTTCGTCTCGCAACAAAACTTTCGAGATACAAAAGAATTAATTATAACATACTTCCAAATCTGACGCCGCCGTCAAAAGGGTTCGGTTTGGCAAACTCTTGACATTAGAATTGGATTCATCTACATGAAGCCACAGAGTAAAAAGTCTTACATCATACTGTACTAAGATACTTCTGGATCTATGAAAAGAAAAGACATATGAATATATATCTCTCAGTCCAACACCTATCTTCAACCTGACTGTTGTGATATACGACGCAAACGCCGACACATTCGCCAGTGGACAACTATCGACTCCTTGAAGATCTCCTTCGCCTGTGTTTTGAGGACTTCCTACTCCCGTTCGGCCGGTGTTCATCATAGTGAAAAGAGTCTGGGGGATAGTAGTTATTCGAAACTTTATCCCGTCGAGGCCTTCCGCGTGCTGAAGTGGAAGCACGACGAGTGCCCTCAGTTTCCGATATACTGCTCGCAGAACTTGGCATAGCTATACCGGAGTCATAGCTAGATGCCCCTGATGTTCTGCCTGATGCCATGGAGGAGTTTTGCGAAGGAGGGAACATGTTCACGTTTGGCTCTCGAGACCTTGGCTGGTTAAAACCAGTGTGATGTCTAGAGTCAGTCGTTACGCTGATACCAGAGTCGTAACTTGGTGTGCGACTCTTTCCTGAGTGCTGCTGATGGTCACGGATTATTGATGCAGCCCTATTGATCGAAGTCGAACTGCTCCTGTTTCTCTCTGATGGTTGCTCATCCTCTTGGCTGATAGATGGTGATCTCCCACTTCTCGACCTTCCTCTATTTCTTTCCGTCTGTAAGTCATCCTCATGGTCGTGTGACAATGAAATGCTTCTTGAACTACTCTGTGTCATGTGCTGTTCGACGTCGGCACGGACTAACTTTTGCTTTAAAGCCCTTTGCTTTCTCTCCTTCGTTTGCGAATAGTGGGATGGATCCGAAGAGAGATGGTTGTTGACTTGCGCATGTGTATACCTTGTTGATTCATCATCAGAGGCTGTGCTATTGTGAAATAAAGAATCGTAGTGACTAGCTGATGAGCTTTCTCGAGCCCCGCTTTGAAATTCCGCTTGGCTGTCATCAGATCCGTGACCACGGTGTTGAGATTTTCTTCTGTTCCCTGAAAATGTTGAAAAACGATGCTCAAATTCTGTATCGGTGAGTTTCGAATGGCGCTTTGATCTCTGTGGAGTATATGGCTGGTGTTCCTCCCTGACCATACCGTGAGCTGAAGCCGCAGAGGAATCTCTGCTATGATAATTGGAAGCTAATCTTCTTCCTTTTGGATTGAAGTCATCTATCGATTCATTCTTATGACCAGAGTTTAAAGATTGTCGCACTTCTGGTGTAGTGTCGAGATTGTGATGCCGTGATTCTTCATACCTGGACGCCAGATGATTGTCAACTCTCCGCAGCGTGCGTTCATGCCGAGTGCCAAATGAAAAGACCTCGCTCTCTTCGTCACTCAAGTCCATTCTTTTAGAATATTTGCTTGAATTTCGGGCACTTGGAGGCGAAAGCAGCTCATTTAAGTAGTAACCTTCGTTTTCCACACTTTCTGACGAGTAAGTTGGATTTCGCTCAGACGAGCGATACAGCGATGGGTCACGTTCATGTCTCTGCGATGGTATGTGTGCAGTCGGCAGCGGCTTGCGGGGCCGAATCACAGGGGCTGGACCTGGTAACTTTGAGTGACGTGGATGGCTCCAATCTCGCGGTGGTTTAGAACTCAAGTCCAAAGAGAGAGTTGATGTCGAAATAAAGTTATGCGGGCCAAGTAAGTCTGTCGAAAATTGCCTTAATGCGTTAATATTTAATCCAGCTCTCTCCATTCTCCACAGGTAAGATCGGCCCCCAGTCTCTCGCAGAGCAGCCCGAAGTTCTTTTTGGTCCTGTAAATCATGTTGCTTGTGTGCTCTCGACCTTTTCCAGGGTCAGCACGACTAATGTCATTTGGGAGAGCTTACAGTGCATTAGTGGTTTCGACGGCGAGTTTGACAGCGCGCCTACAATCCTCGAGCTGGTTCTCATGCCTACTAATTTGATCATATCCGAAACACCAAGCTACTGAAGCCAGAAACTGGATCGACGCCTTATCGTTGTAGTCCTTGTGGTAGTTTTTGGCAAGTTTCGCACGTTTCTTGCAATGATCAACGAGATCAGTGGTGGGCCGATAAAATTCCTGAGGGATATGGTAGACAGCACTCAGCTGTGTGTCTTCCAAGTCATAAACCTCGTCGAGGAGAGTCCTTCTCAGCCTCTTAACCGTTTCGAATGATGATGACATGATTCAAATGTTCGCTAGCCGAGGATCAGGACCACAGCCTTCTCACTCGAGGGAGTACGCAATGATAAAGCATACCTTGTTTCCTTTTGGCTGTTGCTGCCGCAGGAATATCAACCCACTGGATGCTCAGACTGACACGTCGACTCTCTATAGTGCTCGTGCTGACAGATCATCTAACCAACGACGGCATCGACTGATTAATTATAGTTTAGATGAAGTGAAAGGCGAGGAAAGGCTAGCACTGTGGTTGGCCAGAGCGAAGCATTGAGGCTGTGTTCGCAGCTGCAGGTGATGAAAGTGCAGAAACCTGGCATGGACTCGCACCAGCTTAATGGAGCTCATCTAATCGGATCACAAGGAAAACGGCGGCGAGATTGGGATGAGGTCATCTATCTTCAGCCTGGATGCGTCATCGACGCGTTTCCCAGTTAAAAGTTGGCGGGGCTTGGTGAAGCCTTGGCCTCAAGTTCACAACACATCGCAGCCTTACTCAACCTATCCTCCCACAACTTTAAGCATCTTTCTTGGCCGGCCATCCGATCTAGATGGTTTTCTTAATTTCAAGTCTTGCTCTTTCTCCAGCAATTCTATACACATCGCTCTGATCGAGATCTCATGTCGTAAGGCTGAGGATGCCAGAATAGAGCGATCAGTAACAACGTCAGCCATTCTTCGCTACACGGGAGCTTCCATGACACGTCAGAGCTCAAAGGCACATCTTGATTTGTGTACCTCATCGAATTTCACATTGCCGAGTCTTTGTAAGCTTTATGTACTGATATTCGAGGCAAAAGACTGATTTGTCTGGTCCAATCAGTTTTGGGTAATAATATTATCTTCAAACACACCCTGAGAACAATTGCTCGCGATTCGGCGACGCTTCTATGGCAGTCGCTTCGATATCCTTTCAAGCTTTTTTGTTCTACTTCTTCGCTACAGTAACAGCATTCAATTCTACTGAAGCCATGAACTCGACACTGCAAGCACATTCAAGATTCGTCCCCTCTCCAAACTCTCGAGGAACTCTTAATATCTTGTGGAGCTCGCTATTTACGATTCTCGCTTGCACGTGGACTGTCCAACATCTCAATGTTCCGGCTCAGCGTGAGAGTTTCAAGCCTGGGTGGAGAGGAACTCTCCAATGGCGAATGGAAAGTTTCGGAGCAAATTTGAAATGGTTGGCAATCACAGTAATAGCGCCCGAGGTTGTAATAGGAATGGCCATATATGAATATCTAATGGCGAGGAGAACTCTTAGACACTTGAAGAGATTTTCGTCGGAAGACGGTGTCCCCTGGACGTTGATTCACAGCTACTATGCGGGCATGGGAGGATTCGTCATTCGCAGCGAGCCTCTGAGAGTCGCGGGTAATGAAACATATGCTAATCCATACCACCTTACTGGGAATCAAATACTGCAACTTCGGCAGAGCAAGATTCTTCACCACCTTCCAGAAATAAGTGAATTAGAGTTAGCAGACCGATCAAAAAGTGATGCCTTTGTCAAGGCAATTGCCCTTTTCCAGATTCTCTGGGCAATAATACAGATTATCGTTCGAACAGCACGAAAACTCACCGTGTCGCAGCTTGAACTGGCCGTCATAGCATTCGCTGCCTGTGCTATTGTCATCCATGTTCTATACTGGTCAAAGCCACAGCAGGTGAAAACTACGACAGCTATCTTGGAATATGAGGGCCCGATTCCCCAGGATGTGCTGAAATCAATCAAGTGTGGACATGTATACCTAGCGCACTTCCTCATTGCGGATGATTCATCCAAACCTAGACATGGGTCACCGATACGCAATGACTCCATAGAACACCACGTTGATGATGTTGCCGAGTTCTGGGTTTACCTTGCCATGATACTAGCTGCTATGCTTTTTGGCGGTATTCACGCTGGGGGATGGAATTACTATTTTCCCACGAGGATCGACTTGATTGTATGGAGAAGTGCAAGCATGTGGACGGCCGTTTTTGGCCCAATCTTGATTTTGTCGGGGTTTCTCCTTATGTTCTTTGGTATGGCTCGGTCGTTCTTAACTTTTATTCAGATCTCAATTTCCTTATATGTTATAGCACGTCTCGCTTTGCTTGTTGAGGTTTTTCGTACGCTTGTCTTTCTCCCCCCTGATGCTTTTATTTCCACTTGGGCGTCGAATATCCCCCATTTTGGTTAACTCATGATTTTGTCTCACGTTGCTCTGAAAAGATGCCTTGGTAGATTCTTCGTCGAAAAATGTTCTGATGTTGTTTGTAAAACCTACTTATCTCATCAATATTAATGGAAGAAAGGTCAAAATATAGCGAGGTGCTGTTTCTTAGATTGAGAAGCATTTGTATCCTAGATTAGATAAAACTTTCCTCGAAAGAGATTATGTGGCAGATTTTTTTTCTTCACTTATCCAAGTCAATGATTAAACCCTATCTGTCAATATAATTCCAGGAGGCAATAAGCGCACGAAAAACATTTTCCACCTCATCAATCACAATCTCATCAGCTTTCGGTCCCAGGATTCCCTTCTTGACAATATCCAATCATGCCCTAAGTCCAGCGCTAGGCAAGCGCTGGGCTTCACCGGGCTCGTTGGGAGGCATGGAGAACGATTGGCCAGAGGCGGCATGGTAGTACGTATTTTTGTAGCTTTCGTCGCGACAGAACTTGACCGTGTATGGTGCATTTGCCTCGAGCGGAGCTGTGAGAGGCATTTTTCCCCCTATCGCTTGTTTTAGTAGAGGTTCTAATCATAGGTACGTATGCTAGGATAGCAAGCCTTCCTAGAAAGAGATGTACCTTGGGTAGAATGGATTGTATGCACTGTGACTGGAATTTCAGTGTACTTTTTGCCCTCCTGAGCACTCAGATTGACGATTCCAGTACAACAGCAGTGGCAACGATGCGGTCACCCGCTTGCAGTTCTGATCTCTTCGGGCCACTGTCCGCTAAGAGCTTAGCTGTTAAAGCACCGGTCGACAAGATGATCTTTTCAGCAGTCATAACCTTTCCGTTGCCGAATCTGACTCCCGCACAGTCTCCGGCATCATCAAAGGTAAGTGTGGAAAGTTCACCCTCGACCTATTTGACTCCCAGCTGAAGCGTGGCATCAATCATAGCTTTCAAAGCCTTTGAGGCTTCTGCCCAACCACTACTCGTTCACAAACACATCTTCAGCATCGGCAAAATTAGTGTTCTCGAAGAATCCTCCATATCTTTTCTTCAAGTCCGTAACCGAGATTAGTTCGGAGGTAATGTCGGTTTTTAGCTCTCGATAATTTTTTTTATCATTTGCTTACCGAGCCCGGCGTTGTCGATATTGGTCAAGCCACTCTCGTGATAGAAATGATTGTAGAGAGGATCTGTGCGCCAAAGCTGAATGGCTTCCAAAGCTTTTTCCATATAGAACATGTCGCCATGTCAGCACGAACAACCTTGTTCCAATCCCACGAGGCGGCAAGTGGGCGTGGATACGGTGTCCTGTCAACGAGACTGATCGCTGACCCTGGGAATTTCTGGGCTAGGTGGTACGCGGTCGAAGCTCCAAACACACTAGCGCCGATTATGAGGAATGCCAACGAGCTTGCCATAGTTCGGTGGAAGAAGGAAGGTTGGAGAGAGTATGACTTGTTTGAGATAGAAGCGATTCGAGCAGGACCTCTGGGGAGATGTCTAGGCAAAGCAAACATATCAGCTAGTATTTAAGGCTGACGGTCCATGACCCTGTTAAAAGATAAAAAAAATCTCTCCTCAAAATAGATTATGTGGCTAGATTCTCTTCACTCATTCAAGTCAATGACAAATCTTTATCTGTCAATAATTCCAAGAAGCAACAAGCGCACGAAAACCTTCTTACAGAAGAGAGAAGGAGGCGGTCTAGTTGTTGCTTCCTTGACCTACGACTCGAGACTAGATTCACGCTCTGTGACTTTGCTACGTCTTTATGGATGATCAATTTCATCTGAACAACTAGAATGCATGTACCCAATTCTTATGGAATATTAAATCACAGATCCGGATACCTCGCATTGCTGGTCTCCTGGTGCACGCTATTTTTAACCTGAACCTGAGGATTTCGATACTTCGCTTGTCAAGCTTCATTTCTAGTCAGATGTGAAGCTCAATTGACCTATGAGTTGTCACCTGTTTTCTAACCGCCAACCGGGCTCTTGATATTCTGTAAGAACTTTTTCTAAGCTGTGGTACTTTACACAACGATGTTACATCAATTTTTTACGGTTGAAACTCTTCCTGCAATGACAACAAAAGCCTAGAGGTTTGGATCCGCTGAGTCCATGAATTGATTTGAGTTTCTTGAAAGAACTTTTGACAGACCCATTTAATCTCAAACTAAGAAAACTACTTCCTCTTGAGCGCATGTACCGCCCCTCATTGCCGACTGTGTACGCAGAATATATTTATCACGTGATTTATTCGACGCAATCATTCTGGGATGAAAACAAATGAAGTTCTCAATCTTCGTTACAAAATGAGGAGCTCTTATATTCTTATGTTTTTAAAGCTGAAATGATCTGAAAACTCAGATATGTTGAGCTCTCCTCCATTCTCATCGCTCATGCTCACGTTTTGTCGTTCATTCAGTTTATTACGTACAGCGTTAAGTGCTGATATAGCCCTAGCAGGGGCTTGGCGTTACACCCTAGGCATCACAGCCTCAACGCATTGTAAAGAAGATGAAAATAGAAAAGGAACGTGTTTTTCATTCGAGAGAGCTTCTAGTCTTGAAGTCATATATTTTGGTTGTGAATTGCGAATTCGTAGACGCGTGGAAATATTTACGATGCTATGTCAGCTACTTCAGCGCTGCCTCGGCAATTAAGTTCTAATTAGATCACGCTTGGACCGGCAATCTCAGCTTCAGGAGGGAAACAGCTTCATTCCAAGACATCCACAACTTACAAGACTTTAAACACGCATTGCACTCTGTAAGAATATGTGGAGCTAACGAACCTTTTCCACCATTCTTGCTTGAGAATGAGCTCCGCGCGAAGAAACCTTTTATCCGGTGATTCGACAGATGAACCCGCTCCAGAACAAGCATTATGGGAGTCAGAAATAGATAAAGGAGGTGGATATGCGATGGCAGATTTGAAAGGCGGCTCCAGCTCAGCGACAAAAGAGCTACCTTCAAAGTATCAATCTCTCCCCAATAACCCAAAAGGCGTCGTGGATCACACTTCTTCGAGTTTCAGCACTGTGAGGCGCACCAGCTTTGGCTCCAATTTGTCATCAACATGGCTGCCGGAGATTCTGTGTTGTGTTATTGCTATTGTTGTAACGATAGGTTCGTTTTCCAATTCTTTTCGGTTATTATACTAAGAGTCCCAGCGGATGTGGTTCTTTTGAAGCTGGAAGACGGAAAGCCATTCATCACATACCGCGGTTTCACGTTGAATTCCTTAGTTGAACTCATAACTGCATTGGCAAAACTTGCGCTCATGGTACCGATTCTCAGCGCGCTCGGCCAACTCAAATGGCTGTGGTTCAGGAAAGAGGCACATCCGTTGGCAGACTTCCAACTGTATGATGAGGCGAGCACTGGAGGATATCAAACTCTCAGATTTCTGGGAACAGGGAGAATCATTGCTAAATCGCCGATCGCTTGGCTAGCTGCAGTAATTGCTTTCAGTGGCTTCCTAACGTCTTTTATGAATCAACAGGTAATTGGGCTGAGATCTGAGCTGGCGGAGTCGAGCAATGGGACAGCTACGGTTCAGAGAGCCAAGACACTCTCTAGACAAGGACCTAATGGCTTCAATCCAGGTACGCTATCTACTAGACCTTAATTAGATAGCTCAATATTCCAAGGTGCTCACTGTGTTTGCAGAACATGGAGACCAGCTACGCATCCAACAAGCATATCTAACAGCCGCATATCTTGGACCAGATGATAAGCTACCCGGTGTAGATCCGATATGCTCATCTGGCAACTGCGACTGGCCAAACTATGGATCACTAGGAATTTGTGCCGAAGTTGTGAATATCTCAGCTACCACAAACTCGACATTACTATCGGTATTAAGACAATTTTTACTTTACGATGCAGATGACAGTCCCTTCTCTATTTATTTCGACATGCCGGCAAATGTTACATATTACCCCGCGATCTTGGTGAACTCGCCATGGCCATTGACTGAATTCAAGGCCGCTCCTACGGAACTGGTGTTTACTCAATATGTCATTGCGTACACGAATAGTTTGGTCAATCTAAAATGGTCGCCCTCGGATGCCGAACTGTTCCAATTTATTGGATTCTCACTCTATTACTGTACCCAGTCATTCTCATCAACGGTCAATGACGGGATCGCTAATACCACGGAACTAGCTTCAAATAGTTCCATAATTTCAACCAACAATGATCCTTCTCTCAATTCTTGGTGGAGCGGCAATATCGTTGCTGACACCTCTTGCCCGAGCAATCTGTCAAGGAGTTCGGTTATACTTGGAGGGCCCCAAGGCTTGGAAAGTGAAACATACTCCATTGATTGGTGCACTGGAGTTCAAATGTCGTCGCTATTTAATACCGGCACTCAAGGAGGAATTCTTGAAAGCTCGGATTTCTCGACCAATAACGTTGTCGGACAAATCGCGTCCGCCATCGGTCTCGCATTGTTTGGCGATTTTAATTCCGCAGGTATCTACAGCCCTGAAGCTCAGTTTCAAAATATCACCTTCATGATGGAGAACATTGGGCGAAGTTTGACCACATTGTACGTCCCCCCTCATTCAAAGATCATCACAGCAGAAGAAGGGTCTAACCAGCTAATCCTTTCTGTAGTCTAAGGAAAAACCCCACTTCTGTTCAAGAAGACAGCGCTGCCATCAATGGCACCGTAAACGTTATTCAGACAACCGTGAAAGTGCGGTGGCAATACCTCTCCCTTCTCGCCGCCCAGATATTCTTCACCATCATCGTGCTAGCTTTCGCCATCATCGCCACCTCTCGAGCAAAACTGCAGATCCTGAAAAGGCACCCTCTAGCTACCATGTGCGTATTAAACTCGGATATCCAAGAGGAGCTTGGAGGCATGGAAAATCTGGATGTCATGGACCAGAGAGCGAAAATGGTTCAGGTACAGTTCCGTTCGATTGGAGCTGGGCAGAGAAGCGTCCCCATCTTGGATGTAGTTCAGGATGAGGGGGAGTAACGTTAAATGAAGGCCGAAGTTGATGCGATTTGAGTTGTCTTGAAATATATATGTTTACTTTAAGCGCTTATGTTACTTTAAATTGATACTGTGCGGGTAGCAGTCTTCGCAAGATACCTGGTTTGAACGTTTAAGATCTAATTGCCCCTAAATATCCCTGCCTTGATCACTTCAGCGTGGATGAGAATAATGAGAATTGATGTTCTGTAGTACGACATATCACAATGGGAAAGAAGATGAACCATCACAGATGTCTAACATTTTACTGAAAGACATTTGATAGGCAAAACCCGAATCAACTAAATTACTGATATAACACGCTGTCTGTCCAAGTCTGTTCATATTGAAAGTGGAGCTAGGGGCTTTCAGAAAGATTCTTGGAGATTATGAATAGTTCCAATTCGAGTATGCTTGAAAAGACCATAATGATGTGAGATGAAATGCCATGTCGAGAGTTTGAAATTCTCCATAGCTCAAGCATTCGGAAGATTAAGCTACTAAAAGATTAAACCTTGCCTCCCAAAAAATTGGCCCGGTCTTTCAATGTGTTCACGGTATCCACCTCACTACTGACACACGACCCCCTCAACACTACCTAGGTATGGTCCTTCAAGGTTGGCAAATGACGTGCTCCTGTACGAGATCAATCCCTTCTCCTCTACCTTACTCTATGCCAAAGCAATGCCATCAAACCCAATCGGAACAACTCTATTGTAGGAGAAACCACAAGTCCGAGAGCTAAATCTTGGGTTCCCGCTTCGTCACTCTCAGCCACATGTCACTCTGAATAAAGATTCCTGCGCTGAACGACTTCCATGGCTCCTGAGGGTTTACAATCGTAAACTCGAAATTTCGGAGCAGCTAAAGATGTAAGGATCGATTAGTAAAGCTTTGCAATGTTTCCTGAATTTAGTCTCAAGTCGTACGCCAAGTCTAAGCCACGCTTTCCATCTAGTAGTCAACAACTCAAGATAGGGTAGAGCAAATTAAAAGAGCATCAACATACCTCAACATATACCTTATTAAGCTCTACCTGAGCAACACTTTTCCCCAAACATTGCCAACGCCCATAACCAAAGACCAACTCTAGATCCGCCTCTTTCTTCTTAATCTCCTCTGGGCTGCCATTCAACCATCTTTCTGGCCGGAACATCCTGGCGTCCTCACCCCATAATTTCTTATCCAGACCCAACCCGAATGCGCAGTATCCAATCTTCGTTTTCTCTGGGACGAAGTAGCCGGCAACGGTATCGCCGCCGCTGGGGACATCTTTGAACATGAGTCCGGTAACGGGAGGGAAGATACGGAGGCCTTCCTTGATTATGGCTTGCAAGTAGGGGAGTTTGCGGGCTTCTGCATCGGTTATGGGGTTTGATATTTCGGCAGACGAGATCTCGGCGAGGAGAGTATTGAGGACGTGTGGACTGGTGATGATGTGGAGCATCGTTGCGCGTATCGCACTTGCCGTCGTATCCGATCCAGCCAGAATCTGCATGAGTGTTTCGGATTCCGCTTCTCTTTGCGTAAGACCGTGGCGCACGAATGAGCCAAGCATGTCGCGTTGCTCTTTCTTATTAGGACCAAACCTCTCCCCCACAACTTCCTTCGCAATGCCCATCACTTTCCCGAGTCCATATATGTCCTTATCTGTCGGTAACAGACTCTTGAATATTCTTGAATGGAGGATCTGGGCCAGCCAGGGTAGAGCGCCCACAAGGATCATCACGGGTATGGTATCCTCGGTGGTTTTTATGTAGGAAAACATGTCCTTGTCATTTGCAAGATACCCAAATTGCCTTCCAAAAGCAATATCCGAGATGACGTCAAGAGTGAAGAATTGTGCTTTTTGTGCAAAGTCCACGGGTTTGAAATGTGTCTCGGTTGAGAGGTATTTGGTTTTAATGAGATATATAAAATTTGCGATGTTGTTGTCGATCGAGCCTTCGAGATGTTCGTTTTCTTTTCCGGAATACTGCGATGAGTAAGTATTGAGCAGGAGCGGGTGGGGAAATGGTATAGGAGCATACTCCAGCGGCCATTTTGGCTCGAAGCGCACCATGTTTCTCATCATTTCTCTCAGAGAGCACATTATCATGAGTAGGATCAATTCGCAAGGCATCGTACCAGTTCGACCTGCGATAGGTAGACCGGACAGCTTGCATCTTTCGCAAGATATCCGGATCGCTAGTGATGAGTTCATTCGGGCCAACCCGTACCAGAGGTCCTGTCACTGTTGTCAGTGTCGGAGACTCGATATATATCTTGAGGCTTTGGTTTTATCGCACCGTATTTCTCACATGCTTCAGCTGTATCCATGTGTATCCTTCCACCCTGAGTATGCCTGATCAGCCATACCTCTGAGAGCCCCGCCGCGAAAGGTCCGGGGATATGTCGCAGTCGAAGCCACGTCCTTGTTCGCTGCGTAAGCACAAAAACAAATAATACCACTGCAACGAATAATGGCACATTATACAACACCGACATGTTGCATACAACGGCAATGATTCCTATTTTGGGCAAGAAGTGATAGAAAAGAAGATGGAACAAGTGACGACATAAACGAGGAAGGAAGACGTGAGCCGCGGGTGATAAGAATATGAGAGAGAAGGGATGCATTGATACAGAGAATTGGCCAGTGAGGGAAGGGGGCTCTCCGTCCCCGGAGCACTGTAGATCTGGTTGGCTCTTCACCGCCAATACCTGCCATCGTCTTCCAATGAAAGACAGCGCCAATCAATCCCCCACGTAAACACACCCCTGCAGCCAGCCAGCAACTACCGCCTATGCCGCGTGTGAGATAAGGGACGTTACACAGCATGGTGCGTTCAACTCCAGAACTCGATATTTGGCCTCACTCACTCTTGTGAACAATGGCATTGAAAAACACAACCAACATGTCACAATCCGAGGAACAAGCGCAATCTTTAAACGAATCGCTCCAAGATGAAGTAAGCATTCGGTCATATCTTTCCAAAACTTCCAGATTAATGACCGGTGGACTCGTCTCTCAGTTTGAAGACGATAATCATGATTTTGATCAGGATTCTGCACTAGGATCGAGTATTGGCGAAGTAAGCAACTTCGTTTCTCCGTCAAAGCCTCTCGACAAATATGAACCCAACTTACCTTTTCTCCCCTGGATCCAGAACAATGATTTCGAATCAACAGCATCATTATCGTCTAGTATAATGAGATACCGAGAAGAAAATGGAAGAACTTACAATAGTTTTGGAGATCGAAGTCATCATCCCTTCTCCACTTTCCGACGCAATGCTAAATTATCGCAGCGTATGTTTTACCAAATGATGAGGTATAAAAAGTTCCTAATCTTGATCTAGTCAGCGCAACACTGATACTTCGCTAGTTAGAGAAGGATCGACTAGGTAGATGACTTCGTGGTCACTCGATGATCTCAGGGCCTAATAAGCGGTACAGATTTGCAGCACCATCTTCTCCAACTCACTTTCGACGGAAAATTGACAGTCTGTCCTATTGATGATGGGAAAACACACATGGTTCTTGATGTTGGAACTGGCACTGGAATCTGGGCCATTGATTATGGTGAGCATCTATGTTCTATTTCAAGATAGATTCCCACTTACCGAACATGAAGCCGAAGAACACCCAGAATCACAGGTATGAGCGTAGCCCCTTTCAGATACATATTTATTTAAACACGAAACAAGCAAATTGAGTATGTAAAAGGTTATTGGTGTAGACGTCAGCCCGATCCAGCCTAACTTGTAAGTTCTGGGCCTGAAAAAATCCGGACTCTGTTTCAAACTGGCTTGGAGGTAGTTGACGCTCATTGCAGTATCCCCCCAAACCTCCAATTTGAGATTGACGACTTGGAACAGCCATGGGCTTTCCCTCAAAAGTTTGACTTCATCCACAGCCGCATGATGACTGGTTCATTCGGGGACTGGCCAAGATTTATCAAGCAGACCTTTGAGTACAGTCCATTCCAGCTCGATTCCCATCCAATGCTCACTTTTGTTGCTATTGTTTGTGCATCTATACTAATGTCCGACACAGCAATCTTACCCCTGGCGGTTACCTCGAAATTCAAGATGTCTCTTTTCCTATCCGCTCGCTGTCCTCGTCTCCGCTACCACCCAACTCCGCACTGCAAAAATGGGCGAATTTGATGTTGGAGGCGAGCGTGAATCTTGGCTGCCCTCTCGATACGGCCGACTCTTGTAAAGGTTTCCTCCAAGAAGCTGGATTTGAGGGTGTTGTAGAGAAGGAATATAAATGGCCTATGAATCGGTGGCCACAGGATAAAAAGTTGAGAGAACTTGGTAGGTTCTCCATTCTCGGACGTCTATTTTTTTGGAGAAGGAAATGGGATTCAGTTAATGTGATCTCAGGGATGTGGACACTGGAAAACTTCAGCTCCTCACTGCTAGGCATCAGTGTCGCACTATTCACACGGGGTCTAGAGTGGAATACTCAAGAGCTGGAGATTTTCCTCGTAGATGTTAGAAAGGAGATGAAGAACACCAAGTATCATGCTTATTGGCCCATGTGAGTCTTTTCCTTCACTATAAACTTATTAAACGATATCTAGGTCAAATGTTACGTAATTCTGCCGACTAACTTTTGATTCTCTAGATATGTGATTTATGGTCGAAAACCGGCGTAAGTTGTTCAAATCGGAATAGACGTAGGAAAGGAGTTTTGAAAATATAGATCAGGTGCTGGGGAAGATGTGGCGTATTGATAATTGGTTTCCTAGAGTGGAGTTAAAGAAGAGATTATATGGAAAAAGGAGACACCGCTACAGTCCTCGAGTGGTCGTGTGACAAGCAGCGACTAGAGATATCATGTGTTACAGATGTCAGGTGGCCAGCACGGAGGGACAGAACTTTATTTCCGACGTGTAGAGAATAAGGGGCAGATCCAGAGTCAATTCGGACAAGGAGCAGAGAGAAGCCTGCTATACATAATGCATACCTCACTCCTGTAGACTTTCTTTCCCTATATTCTTCTTTTCCTTCGTAGCTATCCTACAAGTCGAATGTACTCAGACTCGTTACGCGCTCCTATATGCCTCCTGACTAGCCATATTCGTACTTGTGCCGTTACAGGTCGTACACGAAGGGAATGCGCTGTAGCGAAAAAAATATCATTTATCCAATTTTGGGGAACTCTTACCTACGTTAGATTGTTCTCTTGAGAACTCGGATATATCTACGTCGGCGTGTTATGCTTCGGATTTCAGCATGTTGTGAGGATTGTGCCCTCATCCATGTTGCTTCGCAGCCTAGGAAATGGTAATAATAATTCAGTTGTAAAATACGCTATAATGATAAATGAGAGCAATCGATCAACTGGGCAATGAAGTCCTCAAACAAATCACTGCCTCGGAAGCTTTGGTATATTCGCCTTAGTACGATGCCATCACAGCCTAACTCATCAATTTCCCCCAGGCTTAAGAAACACCTAAAGCGATTCAAATCTCTTGCTCTTTATCCCGACACAGCTGACAAAAGAATTTATAAGCACATCAACTTTACGCTATTAGAAATCTATCCAATTGTGCATCGGATTTACTCTTTGGACAAGGTCGACATCGGTACCCTCTCAGTTCCAAATCTTCACGCAAATGTCCGAGTGCTTCGCCACCCATTATGCCATGGGTGTAGCACTCGCCAATAAGAATGTACCCATTTCCTTGCTTTTAAAGCATATGGGATACGGGGGCGCCAACCAAGATAGCAATAACGTCGTCAGATTTTGTTTCTGGGGTGCAAGACCAATAAATCCTGATTTCGTCATCATAAATCTACGGCCGAGGCAGAACTTAATATTATCTAAGCTAAGATAGGGTTTGAAGATTCCCAAGGGGGGAAGTGTAGCGTTGGTCAAGGTTGTGCCATCAACGTATGCAAGAAAGAGGACAAGATTGGGTCCGGTGAGGATACTGTGCAGTATATTCCCATATCTGGACTGTAAGAGACGGGTTCTGTAGGAACCTTACCCGTGTCTCTCCGTAATTTCGATGCTCGTGTTTCCCATGTCCCACTTAGCTTGAAAGAGATTAAAGTCAGTTTAAGTAGCCCTAATCAAACGAAGCTGAATTTAACTTACCAACTGCCACCATTGGTTAAGTGTGGGGACAATCTTGCCTTCCGATATTGGTGCCTGGACTGGACACAGTTCTTGTAGTGACTCAACTACGTCAAAGCTTATCCCAAGACAGCTGAGCTGAAGGTGATCGGTGGAAATGCGGGGTCCGCAAGCAACGCTGCCGCCAGCGTCATAAGTTTCACGGTATATATTTGATAATCCTAATGAGATCAAGCCCGGATCTTGTTGCCAATCAGGAACCCATGAAGGAAGAGAGCTCCGAAGACCGTCGTGATTATTGATTGTTGCTACTGCCGAAAGGATTTTGAGAGATTTTTCTCGTGACATAATAGATGTAGCCACATATTTGTAGACAGTATCAATAGATTGGGTGTAATCTACCATCACACTCAGCTTATCCTCAGGTGAAAGAAGTCCAATCAGCCCGTAGGACTTTGTCCCGAGGATCTGTAGCGCGACTTAATCTGGTATCATGAAGTTGCTGTAGTAGAGAGGAGCGTTTGAGCGCTATAGGATCAATGGATAAAGTTGGAGGAGGGGTAAACGAGGACCGGAGGGTCTCAACGTTGGCAGTCCACCAAGCTGGAATACAGGTCCATGGAATACATATTAACCCGCAAATAGCAAGAGCATGTTCTGCCAATGCAACCTCTTGCAAAACCCAGATTCGGTGAAACCAAGGACGAGTTTCTAGAAAACTGGTAAACATCTTCAGGCCGATACAGCAGGAATGCATATCACGCCTCCAAGAGTAATCTAATCTAGATGCTTACGACGCCTCGTGCCTCCAGTAGTCGTGAATGCGCTAATTTCGGTTTAAAGTTCGAATGAGGCTATGTCTTTACGACGTGGTAGTTGTGTCCGATCTATCATGTGACTGGAGCACCGGCGTGTCTAGATCCACAAGATGTGTCTCTAATAATTCACGTGGCCGCGCTAGCCGGAATTCATCTTCAGCTAACGTGGACCTTACTCAGTTTTACGGAAAACACGATTATGTAGCCTTCGAATATCTATCCTAATCCTCAACTACACCTTCTAAAGTCAAGATATTGAAGACCTTCGTGATTAAATGTCTGAATCACCTAATCCCGAACACCCCGACCATCAAAGAAAGCGCGATAAAATAGGCGCCCTCCTGTGAGTCCCTCCACCCCACCTCTCATCACCTTCTCACACCCTCTAGCCATGAAGGATGGGACTACTCCAAAGACCACGGCCACGATGAACTCGTCAAAGGCAAGCTCGCGCTCCAACACGGGCTAGGACTCGGCCACAAACCCAACGTGATCCCCTGGAGCGAAGCACGCATCGATGGACCCTTACGCACCGTTGAAATCGGCTGGCATCCCGTCGCTGGGATGGCCGGAAATTGGTTCGCTGAGAAATCCGGCCTCGGAAAACTCATCACGGAGAAGATCGGCAAGTATCCAGATCCCACGCAACATTGGGCGGTGTTGGTGGGGGACTACGTGCATGAGCTGTGGATGGATGAGGAGCTGGATATTATTTATATCAATGAGCGGTTGGAAAGGAGCGAGTGGCGGACCTTTGTAGTAGGGAAGACGAGGTTTTCGGATGAGGCGTTGAGGCAAGCTGGTGAGTCACTTGATGGTGAGAAGTCGGGAGAGGAACTGGGGCTGATGATCGGGTGAACAGGTGAGATGGTGATTCACAATATGAGGGAGCAGCGACCAGCATATAACATCATTTCGAATAACTGTCAGAATTATGCTGTTAATCTCTTGGACGCAATTCAAGTGGGTTCTCACCAGCAGTAAGTCAACCAAGACGGAGATCCTGTCTTCCAATCCCGAGCATAATCTCTGTCCACTTCTTATCAAAACTGCCTTTAAGCACTTTACTAATTTTCTCTCTTCTAGATTTGCGACGTCATTTGCTGTGTACCAAGCAGCCACTGGGAAAGGAGCCATTAAGGATCTCTTCGAAGATAAACATCCCGAAGAACAGCAAGAAGGCAATGCTCTCCACAGAGTCGATACAGTGGGCAATGCGCAGCAAGTTATGGAGGACAATACTACCAAGCTGGATAACCACAAAAAGTTCTTTAGCTTCCACTCCCATTAGTGAGAGTGGTACTGACTGGCCTGGTAAATTGACTTTTTATTACTTTTCATTAGTAACGCAAATTTTTAGTTCCAATATTGATGATGAACTCCCAGCAGGTTTAAAGAAATGTTCAAATCCAAATTTCGACGTGGATGAGTTGGTGGGGGAGTTACTAGTTGATCTGAGGAGTTGGTCTCATTTATACCCATAACTTAGCCTGGTTTAAATGGCCGAACCTCTCGCTTGAATTTCATACGTGCTCTGACTTTTTTCCATGCTCCTTTTTGTACCCACTTGAATATCCTACACCTTTTCTTTGCCGCCTTCTTTACTTGCTATATTCCTTCCAACACCCCTCCGAACCATAATCACTCTTGACACCCCAAGATCCAGCCCTTCCCATAGCAACAACAGGACCTCCTTCTATCCCACTCCATCAACCGTCTAATCATTTCCAACTTCCTGTCTTCCAGTTCTTCCAACGCAAGAAGCAGTCTGCTGACATCATTTACAGCAAGGAGACCTTTTGCGATCAGCTGCTCACAAAGGAAACTTTGGCGAACTGGAGGTTAGATCAGACAGGGACAAAATCGTGGATTGGGGTGTTGGGGACGAATTGGTTCCATTTCCTCGCGTTTTGAGATTCTCTCGCAAGATCTGGTGGATAATGAAATCATGATATTAGAAAAATGTTCAGATTTATATTTAATGGCTGGAGAGGAAGATTCATGCACATCTGTGATCCAATCATACTCTTTCGAAATGACTCCATTCTTAATTCTATAACCATTCATAGAAGATCCTCAGCTACGACTCTGATCTTCACTTCCTCAGGCCTTCATACCTTCAACCACATTGAAAATCTCTATTCCTTACCAGCAAAACACTAATTAAATCCGTGGCGCAATATCAACCTCAAATAATCTCACACAGCCATACATGAACATACACCAGAGATGGCCCATCCTATCTTCCGACTCTCTCTCCGCCCACTTCTCAGGCTGTTCAAACCTCGCCGCCCCGAGCCAACTAGCTCCACACAACCAAAGAGGCGCTCGCGATGTAAGTGTGGGAAGAGTGGTGGTAGATATTGGATCAAACGCCGGAGATGAAAAGAACGTGTTGGGGATGGAAATATTTACAACGAGAGCTTGTGGTACAGGATACCTTTTGTGAATACTAGGAATTAATTCAATTTGGTACTGAAATTGATTCGATATTAACAGCGGAGTTTCAGTCGCTTCATGAAGGGAAATATTTGATGGTTTATCTCACGGTCAGGGTTAGTATAAAGGACCATGAATAAATTATTACTGTAAAGTAGCGGTCATCACCCTAGTTTGCCATCATTGCTGGGGTATTATTCTGATCGGCTAAATATTTTCCTTAACACCTAGGTACCGAGTGATTTCACTTCTTTAGTGTATAATCGTCTTATTTGTGATTTACTCTCAACTACAGTGAATAATGAAACTCTGACTTACTTTCCAGTATTTAAACCCCCGAATTAATTGATTCCACCAACAGACCCACCTCCGTCTCTACCCCTCCACAATCCACCTCTCACAAACCCGCTCCGACCTCCAAAACAAAACCAGATGTCGCCCGCGATTCTGAAATCCATCCTCCTCCTCGAACTCATCGCGCTTCCCCTCTTCTGGCTCTGCAGTTTTCTGATCCCGTACGAATCACCGGCGCGCCAGCCGTTGCATTCGCCACAGCCACAGACGCGACGGAACCGCAGGCATGAGAGTGGGCATGACCATGAACATGAACATGAGCACGAGGAAGAGAATAGAGAACGCGGACGGTGAGGCACCAGAAAGTGGTTGATAGAGATGGAGTGTTTGATGAAGGCGGGGCTTGATTGAATTATGGATGACGAATAATAAGCCACAAGTAAAAAGAGGCGCTGAAAATATTGAGAAAGAAGGAGCATGGAATTTTGGGTGGCGTCGATTTTGGAGAATTTTGAATTTTGGCTTTGGATACTGAAAAGGTCTCTATTGGAAAAATGGCGATAGGAGTCACGGTAGGGTGATTGGATTTTATTTTACGCTAATCTATGGATTCGCTTTTGGTTTGTGATATTTTTGTTAGTAAAGGATCCTTATATTTGAGTACCGAGTAACCCGCCATGAACATAACGCAAGAAGCGCATACTTCTCATTGGTATCTAAAATTATTAGCTAGTCATGTAAAGGATTCATGTGAGCTGAAAGCGGAGAAAATATGAACGGCTCTAGGAATATCGGCTCTTGGTTGAATATTGATATTTTCCCAAAGTAGCTAAGATTCAATGCTGCAAAATGAACGAATGATGCAAAACAAGAGCCACCAGCAAACAAAAAAGCAAATATACCTCCCAAATGACCGTTCTAGAAACTTTTCCAAGGCCGCCTAAAGCATCGCTGAATTTCCCAACCCAGCATCACCGCCCTCAGCTTCATCTTCTCTTCCCACCATCATCCAATAAAGCCTCGCAAATACACTTCCTTCAAACTCCAATAACTCCCACGGACTCCCCTGCTCGACAACCCTGCCGGAATCAAGGACAATGACACGATCAAAATCCATGATGCCATCCAGCTTATGAGCGACACTAATGATTGTATGCTTAGAGAAGTGTCTCCTGATTAGTGTCTGAATGAGTTCATCGGTGTGTTTATCAACGCTACTCGTCGCCTCATCAAGGACTAGTATGGTGCTTTTGCGTAAAATAGCACGAGCGATGCAGAAGAGTTGTTTTTGGCCGTGAGAAAGAAAGATGGAGTCGATAGAGGCATTTAAACCCCCCTTGGAACGGATAATGTCCCATAATTGCACAGATTTGAGAGCAGAGACAATCTCTCGGTCTGTAGCGGTGGAGCGCGGGGAGGCGTTGAGGCGCACAGAACCGGCGAGGAAGTAGGCATCCTGCGGAATGCCGTTGAGGCGGGATCTTAGAGACTGTCGCGGAATGAAAGAGATGTCGAGACTATCGACAGTGATAGTGCCGCTTGTGATGGTGAGCATGCGAAAGAGAGCGAGGAGAAGAGAAGATTTGCCGGAGCCGGTGCGGCCTACAATGCCGATCTTTTGTCCAGCGGGGATAGTGAGGCTAATCTCTTTGAGAATAAGTTCTCCAGGCCTGAAATAGTGAGCATATATTACTTGACGTAACTTGCGTGACTTACTTGTAGGCAGCGGAAACGTTGCTAAATTCTATTGAGCCGCGATGTGGCCACTCCGGTGGCGGCTCCTGGTTCTCGGAAGGAAGGTCTTCGCTCTCGGCGCTGCTAGTAAACGTCTTGACGCGAGCAATACTTCCGATGTGTGTTTCGACTTCTGTCCAGTAGGTGAGGAGAAGTTTGATACTCTGGCTGAACATGATGACATTCAACAACATCACGCCGACAAAACCTGAGCTAATGGTACCTCGGAGGGCGACAACCAGAGCCATAAGAATTACCGCGATGGCAGCAACAATCAAGTCTAGAACAAGTACAAGCCATCTCTGTACTAAAAATAGTTGATAGAAAGGTCGTTGTGATTGATTCAGCATTTCAAAGTTTTTCTTCTCAAGAGCTTTGCCCCATCCAAACGCTCTAATGGTTACGAGACCACTCAAAGCCTCAAGAAAATTTGAGTAAAGAGGCGACTTGGCTTCGATATCGAGGAACCGAAGTTGTCGTGAAGTTCGGAGATAATATCGTTGGATGAAATATAGTACAACGAGTAAAAATGGAAATGCAATGGGCGCATACATGGAGGCAACTCCAATGATGATGATCTGAGCAACGCATAATACCAAAACTGTCTAGAGTCAAATAATTGCAGGGCAGCTTGGAATTGCTTACTAGCAAACGTATTTAGAGCCGCAAGCGGAAGGTCCATATCAATCAACTGTAGATCCTGGCTGAATCGATTGAGTGTGACACCAATATCCGTTGTCGAGAAGAACGACATTGGTGAACTGTAGGGGATATTAGCAAACAGTTAAGGAAAGACAATTTCCAAGCCTACTTCAATACTGTCTTCAATAACAGCCAGTGGAACCGCTCCCCTGAACGGGGGACCATGGTGATAATCATTTGCCTAAGGAAGCGGATATTAGCAAATCTCATATGAATCCATTGCCATAACCTACCAAGAACTAATTATCAAAGAAACCAAGCATAATACTCCAATCAAGGAATAGATGCCCAGGTAGTAGCCTATCTTCTGATTGGGCGATACAGCATTTGCCTGAGCCCATTGCTTTACCCAAATAGCTGCCAGAATGTCAGCACCGTCAGAAAGGAAGAGTATATGAACGTACTTGGGTAAGAGTAGGTAACAACGAAAGCGCAAATGCAAACAATAAAAATAGAAGTAGGGAACCATCCCACAGTGCTGATATAATACATGTACACAGAAGTATCTCCGACACGTCGACTCGCATCATCTTCAGGAACATCTGAAACGTTCGGAACTTGAAAAGAGTTTTCAGTGGCATCATGAATTGTTTCTTTTTTCATGTCTGGCTCATACGAAACTCTTGGAGTATCCTCATCCATGGGAAGTATCTCATCTAGGCCGAGTCTCCGTTGAGTCTCTGCGAGGTTAAAGTTTGAAACATACCCTCCTGTAGCGTTGAGCTCTATGAAAGATCCTTGTTCGGCAACCTTCCCATCCTTGCCCAGGACAATGATGTGATCCGTGTAGGGAAGGCGGGTCGCTATAGGAGGTCATTATCCTTTTCATTTAATAATGGCGATGTAATACTTACAAGCGGAAGAAGCAAGAAGTACTGTGGAATGATGTTTACGAAGAAGTCCACTTTGACCAAGGAGATTATTAAAAACTAGATTCTCTGTATCGGCATCAAGTCCACGGAGCACATCATCCAATATGAGAATATCTCGCCTAGCATATATTGCTCTTGCCAAAGCCTGAAGAAGTCAACACAGTCACGGGTTACTAGACTCGCATCCACTCACAATACGTTGACTCTGTCCCCCCGAAAGTGCAACTCCGGCACTTCCAATCTTGGTTAGGTCTCCTTTTGGCAATTGCCTCAGATCAGCATTCAGCTCACAAGCCTCGACAACAGTCTTGTACCACATTTCGTCGACAGGTGACATGGCAATAATACTCTCCTGGATGGTACCATTCATATGCCAAGCGGTCTGGTCGCAGAAAGCAACCTCGGGAGAGGATATATGGACACTACCGGAGAGTTTCAAAGTTTCCCCAAGCACAGATTTAAGTAGGGTGCTTTTACCACAACCGACAGGACCGATGAGCATCGTAAATCTCTCTCTTGGGATTTTCAGATCGATCGAGTTCAAAATCGGTCGTTGTTCTTTGATCCAGCCAAAACTGCCATTATGTATCTCAATGGCTGTAGATGGTTCAATCGGATAATCTGGTGGAGGTGTACCGGCTTGAATCGTATGTTCCGAGGATGGCGGCCTGCGAGCAAACCTAGCAAATTCTTTGTCCAGAAGATTGAACGGCTCCGAGACTTTTCTATCATCTACGCGAGTTTCTGCGACGAGAAACTCTTGTATTCGTTGGAAAGACCCCACCGAGCCTAAAAAGTTTGCAAGTGACATGATGAAAGAACCGAGAGGCTCCGACAGAAGTTGAAACAGCGAGAGAGATGTGAAAACACGTGCCGTATCCAACGTTTTGCCGTTGCTCATTCGCTTTGCTAGCAAAATGTATGTAGCGAACGTAAGTATGGGTGCGATGACGGGTGTGCTGAAGCCTAAAAGCGAATCAATGAATGTTTTCTTAAAATTGCAGGCTGGTCGCTTACTGAAAAGCATGTTCCACACAATCACGTGTCTGAACTTTTTCGAAATCCGAAGCTCGTCAACTCTGAGGGCTTGAAGTGTCGTGGAAAGAATATCCGTCAAGCCGCACATCTTGATGCCTTTCATAGCACCTAACATGGATGCGGTAGCAGTGACTCGACTTTCAATCGCTTCAAGCCACCTAGCTTGTCGAGCCATAATCAGACCCGATGCCATAATGGAGCCCATCATTGAGACTAAAAGCTTGTTAGATTGACTCATTCAAATATGTAGGATAGATCGTACAAACTGCCACGCCAACTGGGATAGTACATGCTACACCAAGTTCTCTTTGTAAGAGGTAGATTGCAAGTCCAATTTCGATGATGTTTGCCCATAACTCATGTACTTTCTCCCAGCCAGTCGTGATTCTCTCAATGTCAGCACTCATCAAAATGACTGATGTAGATGGATCAACAGAAGATACATCCACTTCCGCAGTTTTGCTATATAGCATGGACACCAAGCCACCTCTGACCATGGCGACAGTTCTGTAAGTCAGATGTTGTACTTGGCCCGTGCAGACCTATTGAGGCCAGGTTAGCTGATTATAACACCCGCACCAATACATGATCAAGAGGAATTCGTTGTTCACACTGAACTACAGGCGGATTGTCTACTCTGATTTGAGTCGTAATTCGTCGATGACGAAGGATAATTTGAGGCCGAGTGCGTTACAGATCGAGGTACCAACTTGGGTAAGATATGCGATGTTGTGAAAGAGTGGAACTTACTGCGATTCCAACGTAGACAAT
Organism: Arachnopeziza araneosa; assembly: GCA_003988855.1. Lineage (NCBI taxonomy): Eukaryota > Fungi > Ascomycota > Leotiomycetes > Helotiales > Arachnopezizaceae > Arachnopeziza > Arachnopeziza araneosa. Next base: position 31,647 of record QYAI01000135.1, read on the forward strand.
TGAATAGGCTCCGACAAGACCAATTCCTTTGCTGGTAGTTTGTTTGGTAACTGGTTGTTGCGATATCGAGATGGCAGAATTTATCAGGAATGGCTGACAATAACTGAAAGCCGTCAAACATAGCCGAGGAAATATGGCCGACAACAAAGACCATTTGACGGTGCCGATTGTTGTGAAAAATAGCGCATTTGGCGATTTTCTAGCTATTAATTGTTACTCTCGATGCTGGAGATCGTGCAGGGAGACGAACCTCGCTGCCAAGAAGCAGATAATGAGCTGTAGACATTCTCAGAGACAAGACGTTGATCGAGCATGAACAAATCATCGACAGCGAGGGTGTGTGAGTAACCGAATTTGAAGAGAGGATTCAGCCACCAGAAGAAAAGTCGGTTGAATGGGCCGCTTGTCGCTTCCGGAGGACATTGCTCATATTCGTATTTCAAACTGTTACGCTTGTTGACTGATTCAAGAAGCAAGGCAACGAGTTTGACTGCAGTAGTTGTGGTGAAAACAATCTGCAAAACGAGGTCGTTGTTACGGAGCCAAAGTGTTCGGGTTCGCGCAACATCGAACAGAAGGGAGAAAAACAGATAAGCACTTATCAAAAACGATGGCTTGACGGATCGCGAGTGCTCATAATAAGACAAAGCTAAAAGAAGGATGGCACCAAGAAGAGACAACGAGTTACTTTGATTTGTTGTTTGAGTTTGGTCTGCTCGTACACTTTCCCAAAGAACAACAATGGCTAATTGAAAACAGCCAAATATTGCGTAACAGACCTATAGAGAACGTCTTAACACCTCAACGTTAAACATATTAGCGGGGAACATACCAGTTTACAATAAAATATAAGGCTAGTGTTGACTTTCTTCGTCTGCCTTCTCAGGTAAAACAATCGTAGCGCGCCTAGAATCAGAAACACAGCCGAAGGTATAATGGATAAAACAATCTCTTCAAACTGAAGTGTGAAGTCAAAGCCTCCACGGCAGTCTTTGGCATGAGGCCCAAAAGAGCTATCGATTTTGGAACAGTGACTGCCATTGTAGGTTGCCATGTTGGTCAATCACATTGAGATGTGAAGAGAGTACGCGTCTTTGCAATATGTATCGATGCACAATGCTCTAAATGTCCGCCAGGGGAAGATATTTTATAAGGTTGGGGCAGGTGTTAACTATCGTGAGCGTGTAGATCATCTTTGTCGGGTTAGCTGAGATGGACCGAACAAGAAACACAATTGAGAAGGAATGGGCCACGGTACCAGAAACTGATCAGGCTGTTGGGAGTCCAACTCATCCATCAATCCACCTACTCGTTCCGGCATCATCTCTAGAAGGCTGATCATCGAGGCCAGTATCCTGAAAACCTGATAAATCCTAACTCCAAAACGAAATAAAGTCGCCCTAGCACAACATCCAAATCACAGGGATTCGATTCAACGGGTGCTAAATCAAATGTTGGCAAAGCTCTGTCCATGGCATCCAACATTGATCGTCTCAAGAATTTCCAAGTAGAGGAGGTTGTAGAGAAAATGTCCATCACAGGATGTCTAGGTGGCAGGGTGAATATTTAATTATGCTCAGATGTCATCAGCCATACGTGCTGGGATATAGAGGAGGATCAACCCCTTGCTGCTGCAGCATCTCTCGTCTCCATTTCGAGGATTGAAAAAGAACCTATGGCGGTTGTTATAACTGAATAAAGATGCAGACTTTCCGCCCCTGGTGTAACGTGGTATTTGTTACGTAAATCAAATATTCATAAAATTCTTGCTAATGAGTATGTCGAGTAGTAGAACTGAGTGTAAGTTGTAAAGCAAACTCTGGACACGAGTGAATGGTCCAGCTAGATCAAGAGAAAGCACGCGAGAACCCGGGATATTTTAGTATACGCAGCAAGCTGAAAGAACCTGGCTCGTAGCTGTGCCCATGTGTTGACAGTTGCTCGAAGACTAGCTTTCGCAAGGAGGAAAGGCTTAGAAGCAGGATGAGAAGGCGGAACACCAATCTGGACGCAACGGAGGATCAAAAGAAGATGCAGGAAGTTCGGAATCTGATGGGAAAAACCTCATGGGGCATTTCCGCAGGGATCATAGCTGAGATCTATTTTAGTAAGGTACAACTCAGATGGTGGCGGCACTTAGTCGTCATAAATTTTCCCAATGTGGAACCGTGGCGTTGAGTGGACCGGTACATCCATGAAGTCACTGGACTCCAAGGTCTGAGCGCCAATAGACTGTAAGGGTAAGCTACAACGGACAGAAAAGACACGCAATAACGCCGGAACGGCTCGCGACGTGTTCTGGAGGAAGATGAAAGCACAACGAGAGTGAGTATGCTTGGGCACCCAGAGAGCTGTGTGCTTCAGGCTAGATACTGCTAAGGAGTAGTCTCAGAATGAAGATATGTTTTGCCTCAGAGCTGCGCTTGCAACGTTGAGGCTTCAGAGGGTGGGCGACAGCGGCGATTTCAGGGCCCAGCCACTCCGGCTGGTGATCTGGAGAGAAGGCCTGGCATGGAACAGCTTGGCATGGAACAGCTGAGGTCTCATCCCATGGCGGATGGACCGATCCGTCCTAGCATCCGCCTTTAGGGTTGTAATAGCCGGAATGCGGGGAGGCATGGTTCGTAAACAGCAGCAGTGGAGACCAATACCGATGCCTGCCCCAATGGTAAGAAGCTATGGCATTTGCGTGCGGACAATTTAACCGTCTCGTCTGCTGCAAGACATCATTGGAAACCGAAAAACAGGCACCGACACAATTGGATATGATCGACGAGGGCAGAGTGGCCGGGTGCGGTCGGGTCATTAGAGCCATTGGTAGCTGAGCGAGGGCGAATAGATGCCCCTGGGAATACGGTTGTAACAGGAGCGTTGAGCGAGGGATTTGGAATTTCAGATGCAGCGCATCAGCGCGGGGAATTAAGGTCCTGCTCATGATCTGCAAAAGCCACGAAAGGAGCCTTGCGCGTTGTCTGGATAAACTTTGTGCAGCACAGTATCGGCTCGCTTGTACCGTTAGCCTTAGGGTCAAGCTAACCCGGTTCGACTAGCGTCACTGAGCCCACAGCGACGACGCGCCTGCAAACTCTTCATCCCATCTCGATTCACAGCGCACTTCGATCATCCTGGCGCTGCACCGTGATGTGTTTCCAGAACGCCTCTTCCTTGCTGTCTCCCACCAGTGCTTCGGTCCCCGAAAGAGCCAAGCTCTCCGCCGTGGGAAATTCGTGATGCCTGCCCCTGTCGCGGGTGTTGAAGGCTTGTCAATGAAGCCGAGAAGGTTCCCAATTTACAAATCAACCAAGACAGGGACACTCCTGAGTTTATACACATAACGGCTTGTGAGCTTTTCAAGGCCTGTGGTTAACTTCTAAAATAGCCACAACAATAAGTGGCAGCGCTTGTAAGGTTTTCAGCACACCTTTCCTATTCGGCTCGATAAAGTGCTCAAAAGAGGATGAAGCATGAGCAATTGCACCATCTTGATCGTGATCGTCTATTCGTGTATGCGGAATATCGGGCAGCCACCGACGACACTCAGCCGCATCCCTCCATCATCGGCTCCAAACGTTTCACCAAATCAAACACTCGCCAGGGCCAAAACTTGCTCCCTTCCCTACCTCCAAGCTGTTTGATCTTCAACCGTGGCTAACCTGGTTCAGTTCAGATTCCCCAGATCTCCCAGATCCCCATCTTTTTATCCTTTTTGATCGGTGAATGAAACATGGGGTCGTACGGCCGAATGAAGCTGCGGAACTGAACAGCCCTCCCTGTATTCCAATCCGTTGAGACTAGAACGTTGCGAGGATGGAGCTGAGAAGCTGGCTGAAAGATCTCACAGCAACCAGTCCATCCCGTCAAAGACAAGAAGTGAAGGAATTACATCTTCCGCCTAGGATGATATTGTGTATGGTGCGGCTGCTCAGTGACGTCGTGGTTCTGTTTATTCAGCATTTCATATCCAATGCCATCGAAAGTTCCTTCCTTATGACAGCATACTCCTGTCGAATCCATTCTCAGGTGTTGGAAATCCCAGACTCTTGAGATTGAATCAGGTTTCCTCGTTCTTCTTTGAGGTCTGATAATGAAAATCTTCCATTTTCAGGAAAGGGGCGAGTTCGCCTTCCCTAATTGTCATGTTCGATTTCTCATGTATACCACGGCTATATCCCATTCAGGTAGATGAGCAACACCGTACATGTTGATTTGGAACCTCACTCGCCTGAAACTTTTCTAGCACTATTGACTTTGTTAGTCGTAAGTGAAGAAATATTTGTGCTTAGCATAGCTCACTATTATCAGACATCATAAACATAAACACAATTTCGCCTTTCAGCCTCAACAAACAATACCATGGCGAGCATAACTGAGCTGAGCGCTGAGGATTTGAAAAACATTCAACAATGGAATGGATCATCCCTCGCGGCTGTTAATCGATGCGTACATGAGATATTTGCAGAACGTGTCCTCCAGGGTCCGTTTGTAGAAGCAATCTGCGCGCATGATGGCAGCTTCTCTTACTCTGAACTCGACGATGCGTCTAATCGCCTGGCTCAACACTTGGTTGAAACCTACAAAATTGCTTCGGAACAATTTATTGCCTTGGCGTTCAACAAATCTGTCTGGAATGTTGTTGCTATGCTAGGAGTTCTTAAAGCTGGCGCGGCTTTTATACCTCTTGATCCTAACGCCCCCCACGCTCGACTCCAATCTTTATGTCAACGCACAAATTCTCCACTACTATTGTGCTCCAGCAGCCATATAGAGAACTTTTCCGGCATTGCCCCCTGCATTCTTGGAATTGATAGCAACTTACTCGCTAAACTACCAAATGCCAAAGTCACCACCCGAGCCTCCGATGTTGAATTTACAAAGGCAGCGTACCTCATATTCACATCAGGATCAACTGGCGAGCCAAAAGGAACTATTATTGAGCATGGAGCACTTGCCACTTCTATCAACAACCATGGGCCGAGAATGTACATGGATTCGAGCTCTAGAGTTCTGCAGTTTGCGGCACACACTTTTGATGCGAGTATTCAAGAAATACTCAGCACGCTTCTTCTAGGAGGCACTGTATGTATAACTGATGAACACTCTCGGTTGAATGATATTGCGAAAGTAATCAATGATCTGCGAGTGAATTGGGCATGTTTGACTCCTTCGGTTGTCGATTTCATCTCACCACATGATGTCCCTGGGCTCCGCACCTTAATTCTTGTAGGTGAGCCAATGAACCAAACACATTTAGCAACATGGTCGCCATCTACTAGGCTTATCAATGGCTATGGACCCACAGAATGCACTATTGCCGCTGTTGCAAATACCAGCATCACAACCGACACTCACCCACTGGACATCGGCTACCCTATTGGTGTTCATTGCTGGGTGGTACAAAGCGAGAACCACGATAAGCTAGTTCCTGTTGGGTCTGAAGGGGAGCTCCTAATCCAGGGGCCGACTCTTGCGAGGTGTTATCTCAATGATGCAGCCAAGACTGCTGACTCCTTCATCCAAGGCCCACAGTGGACTAAGGAAGTCTTCGGGATTGTTTGTACTGATCGGATGTACAAAACTGGAGACATTGTAAGACAGAATGCTGATGGATCTTTGAGGTTCATTGGCCGAAAAGATAATCAAGTTAAAGTGGTAAGCAGTTCTTCGATCCAATTGTTGGCACCATCTGACTGATCGTAAATTTAAGCATGGTCAGAGAGTCGAGCTGGGAGAGATCGAGGTTAACCTGTATATCGATCTCGCGGTAAAGCAATGCTTGGTTCTTCTACCCAAAGCCGGCCCCCTCAAAGGTCGATTGGTCGCGTTGGTGTCCTCCCATAATGATGGAATCGCTCGAGGGGTTATCGAGCTAATGACGACACCTGAAGATTGTCAAGAAATCCGCTTGGTAGCCACAAGACTCCTGGATAGACTCCCAGCTTACATGGTGCCATTCATGATTGGTGTTGCGACAATACCACGCCAGCCTTCGGGAAAGCTTGATCGGAAGCTTGCCGCCACGTGGCTGGAGATGATGAATAGCGACATGTATCAGCAACTAGTTGCAGCTGCACAATTGCCAGATAATCTAATCAATGTCACTGCTAAGCCTGTAGGCGAAGTTGAGGCTTTATTGGTAAATATCTGGGGTCGCGTCCTAAATTTGGATCCCGAAAAGATCAACCTAAACCGTCCGTTCTTGAGTCTTGGCGGTGATTCAATTTCAGCAATGCAAGTGATCGGCCACTGCTCAAAGAACAAACTCGCAGTATCCGTCCAAGATGTACTTAAAGCCAAATCAGTGACTGAGCTTGCTAGCCGCGCAAAGTCTATGAGCGGTCCCATCAGTTACACAGAGGTTGTCGATCAAGATTTTGAGCTTTCACCGATTCAGCAACTATTCTTCAGCCTGCCCAATCAAGGTGCTGGGCACTTCAACCAAAGCTTCTTTCTTCGTGTTACGCACAGAATATCCTTCGCTAATCTTTGCTCGGCTGTTGAGGCTATTGTCCAACGTCACTCAATGCTTCGAGCAAGATTTACCGGGAACCCGGTAGTGCAACGAATCACGGATGATGTAGCCGGATCTTACAGACTTAAGTCTCATTCCGTTATGACACAAGAACTAGCCACCCCTGTAATCAACGAGAGCCAGACAATTCTCAACCCCGTTCACGGTCCCCTCTTTGCAGTAGACTTATTCGATGTTGCTAATGGCGATCAACTTCTTTTCATGGTTGGTCACCATCTAGTCATCGATCTTGTTTCTTGGAGGGTCATTCTAGACGAAGTGGAAGAGCTACTCTTAAACCCCTCACGTGACTGGGTTATCGAGAGGCCTTTTCCATTTCAGAATTGGTGCAGTTTGCAGAGGGACCATGCACAGAACTTTCCCATTGAAAAATGTGTCCCAAATCTGGACATTCCTCCTGGCGATTTCAATTTCTGGGGAATGGAAAATGAACCCAACAACTATGGAAATGTGTCCGTGGAAGGGTTCGAGATCGATACTGAAATTACTACTCAGCTATTGACACAATGCCACACCGCTTTTCGAACCGAGCAAATCGACATACTTCTTTCTGCTCTCATACATTCTTTCTCTGGAGCCTTTCAGAACCGCTCAGTTCCAGTTTACACAGAAGGTCATGGCCGAGAGCCTTCGAACATGGACGTAAATCTGTCCAAGACGGTTGGGTGGTTTACCACACTGTATCCTGTTCATATACCAGCTTCAGCTTTTCGTGATCCATTTGAAGTGGTGAAGTTTGTGAAAGACTTCCGTCGCAGAGTTCCAGACAACGGAAGACCGTACTTTGCCAGTCGATGCCTTACAGAAGCCGGCAAGAAGCACTTCGGTCGGCAGTGGCCACTTGAAATTACATTCAACTACCTGGGTCAATATCAACAACTAGAGCGCAAAGGCGCTCTACTTACTCCTGCTGAGAGTATGGCTGGCGAAGCTCGAGGCTCTGGAGGAGTCTCTGATGTTGGCCATGACACACCAAGATTCGGCCTCTTCGAGATCTCTGCAGTCATTGTCCAAGGAAGGCTTCGATTCTCATTTACGTTCAATCGTAAAATCAAACATCGAAATAGAATTTCTAAATGGGTTACGGGATGTCAAGACGCCATTTGTCTAATTGTGAAACAATTATCACAGATGGCTCCCCAGCCTACTCTGAGCGATTTCCCACTTCTTTCTTTGACATACGAGAGCCTTCAGAAAGTCGTCATGGAAACTCTTCCATCTCTTGGGCTCCCTGATTATAATAATATCGAGAGTATATACCCTTGCTCCTCAATCCAGGAGGGTCTCTTGATTAGCCAGTTTAGAAACGCTTCAAGCTATGAAGATCACGTGATATATGAGGTCAAACTTCGAGCTGGCTCAGTGCCGGACATACCACAGCTCGTGGAGGCATGGAAGATTGTTGTCCAACGTCATCCAACACTTCGTACTATATTCTTCGATCATGTTGGCGATGATGATAGGATTTACGATCAAGTCGTACTGAAGCATGTGACTGTCGACGTATCGATCATGAATTGTAAAGATCGAGAAGATGCTCTTGAGAGATTGAATATCGCACCAATGAGGCTTCAAGACAATAAAAACCATCCGCCGCATCACTTCACAATATGTCAGACCTCTGATTCTAGGATATTCTGCAAAGTCGAAATCAGCCACACCATCATTGACGGCGAGTCGATGTCAATTGTATTCCGTGATCTCGCTTTGGCGTATGAAAATCGCTTAGATGTGGATACAGGTCCACTTTACAGCGAATATGTTGCGCATTTGCAATCCCTGGACGTATCTAATGGTATTGATTATTGGAAGTCGTACTTGACGGAAGTAGAACCTTGCACTTTCCCCGTCTTGAATGACGGTATACCAGTGTCCAAAGTTCTCCATTCAATTCAGCTTAACTTTGGAATCACCGAATTTCTCTCACTTCAACAATTTTGCGAAATGAATGGCTTTACTTTGTCCAATGTATTTCACACAGCGTGGGCTCTTATTCTTCGTCTCTATACAGGCTCTGAGGAAAGTAGCTTTGGTTATCTATCATCAAACAGAGACGTGCCAATCAATAATGCAAAAGATGCTGTCGGGCCATATATCAACATGCTCGTGTGTCGTTTGAAAATCAATTCCTCGACCAAGCTCAACGAAATCGTCCGCCAAGTCCAAAACGACTACGTTGAAAGCTTACCATACAAGCACACTTCCTTAGCAGAAATTCAACACGCTTTGAAATTATCAAGCAACCCTCTATTTAACACCTCGCTTTCGTATCGCAAGCTCCCATCAGCGGCTGATGATGCAAACACAGATGTAAGTTTTACCCAATGCTGTCCTACTTACGATCCCACAGAATACCCCTTATCTATCAACATCGAATCTTCCGAAGACTCTGCTGCCATTGATCTCGACTACTGGACTGATCACATATCCGATGGTCAAGCCGCAAGCATCGGCCGAACTTTCTTGCAAGCACTCCAAAATGTTCTCCAAAAGCCCGAATGCACTGTCGGGCAGCTCGACAGTCTGAGTGCGCATGATCATCAACAAATTATGACCTGGAACAGCAAAATGCCGAAGATGATCAATGACTGTGTCCATACGGTCATTGAGGAGCAAGCTAGAATTCAGCCAGACGGCCCCGCTGTAGATGGATGGGATGGCAAGTTCACTTACTCTGAACTGGATACACTTTCTGCAAAGCTCGCCATGCACCTAGCTGAGCTAGGTGTTGGTGCCGGGATATTTGTGCCAGTCTGTTTTGAGAAGTCATCCTGGACTATCGTGGCCATGATTGCTATTCTCAAGGCCGGTGGCGGCGTAGTTCCTCTGGATCCAAAACATCCCAGAGCAGCTCTGGAACTTCGAATTCACGATACCAAAAGCCAAATTGTATTAGCAGCTCCAGATTTAGCTCATTTATTTATCGATTTTGTACGTCATGTTGTTGTTGTCAGTCCAGAATCTATAGACGCACTCTCCGACCACGCTGGCGATGTTCACAGCATCTCAGTTCAGCCTTCAGATCCATGTTTTATCATCTACACTTCTGGCTCCACTGGTCGGCCTAAAGGTGTCGTGTTAGAGCATCGAAATCTTGTCACCTCGGGGGACGCGCATGGGTCATGCTATGAACACGGACCCGGAACCAGAGTCTTGCAATTTTCTGCGTATACTTTCGACAATAGTCTTGAAGACATATTTACAACGTTGATGCGCGGTGGTTGCGTATGCGTTCCTTCCGAGAGCGATAGATATGGCAATCTGGCAGGAGCGATCAATGAAATGGCTGTGAATTTTATGAGTCTTACACCCACAGTCGCCAGTCTTCTGCATCCATCACAAGTTCCTACAATCAACGGTGTCAGCCTAGGTGGAGAGCCCCTTACCAAGGAGAATGTTGAGGTTTGGGCGGACGCGGTGCGTCTCCAAGGTGGATATGGACCATCCGAATGTTCTATCAATGCGACATGGAGGGAATTAGATCGAAACTCCGAACCTACCAACTTGGGACGATCAATTGGTAGTGTGTCTTGGATCGTCGATCCTTCTGACTACAATGTCCTCTTACCAATTGGATGTGTGGGCGAACTTTTGATTGAAGGCCCAATTGTTGCACGAGGCTATCTCAACGACGAGGAAAAGACAGCAGCAGCATTCATCTTTGACCCGACATGGGCGAGTGGCGGCAGTCGGAGGATGTATCGTACTGGTGACTTGGTGCGGTACAATTCTGATGGTACCATAACGTATCTTGGGCGCCGTGATACTCAGGTGAAGCTGAATGGCCAGCGTCTCGAGATTGAAGAAATTGAGCATCATGTTAAAGCAAATCTCCCATCCGGCACTCGTTCAGCAGTGGAATTGGTGAAGTCAGAGAACGGCACCAAGTTCTTAGCTGTCTTTTTCTGTCCAAAAACTCCGACATCTGCTGCTAAGTCTCACATCGAATTGTCGACTATGGACGAGCCCATCAAACTGATTGCTAGCAATCTTGAAGCTGCATTGACCAAGACACTTCCCAAATATATGGTGCCAACTTTATATATATCTGTCTCCTCGATACCTACCACAGCTTCGGAGAAGATCGATCGTCGTATGCTTCGAACTCTGTGTGAGTCTCTTTCGGACAATCAGGCTGCTCAATACAGGCTTGCGAAGCAAAGCACCTGCCAACTTTCTTCTGAATCAGAAAAGAAGCTAGGCCTTCTATGGGAGTCAGTCTTAAAACTCAAACCAGGCTCTGTTGGAGCAGACGATGATTTCTTTGAAGTGGGAGGAGACTCAATTGGAGCCATGAGACTTATGACAGCCGCAAGACAACAAGGTATTTCGATTTCAGTGACGAGTATCTTCCGAAAGTCTACACTTTCAGATCTCGCCAAAGAGATTGAGCAGGAGGTCGGTACAGTGACCGACTTGGGGATCGAAGAACCGGTTGCCCCAGACCCAGAACCATTTTCACTTCTCAAGTCTTCCATCTCGATGTTCAAGACAATTAAGACCGTGGCAGAAATATGTCAAGTCGATCCTGAGTCTATTCAAGACATCTATCCTGCAAGTCCACTTCAAGAAGGCCTCATCTCGCTTGCTTTGAAAGATCCAGGCGCTTATGTCGCTCAAAACCTTTATCAACTGCCCGCTGATGTTGATCTTGCGCGATTCAAGGAGGCATGGGCGAGGGCTTTCACTGATGAGAGCATCCTGAGAAGTCGCATTGTGCACACAGACCAACATGGATTTCTTCAAGTGGTGCTCGAAGAACCCCCCATCTGGGAAGATTTCTCGCCTATGGAGGATCTGCCCTTGGTCTCGCGACTTCTTCCACCATATAATGGTGGCCCGCTCTCCACTTATGGCATTATTGAGGCGTCAAAGGGGAACGCCAAATTTGTTTGGACAGCTCACCACGCTATCTACGATGGCTGGTGTGTTCCATCAATTTTCGAAAAAGTCGAAGAGTACTATTATTCATCTTCCATAAGTGATACACCACAAAGTATCCCATTTTCCAGATTCATTAAGTATCTGTCTGTCACGAACCAGAATGATTCCGATGCCTTTTGGCGCGCGAAACTCTCTGGAACATCGGCAATACCGTGGCCTGTCCTTCCCCACCCGGCCTATCAAGTTCAGGCTACCAGTGTTTTGAAGCGCGTTATCTCTATATCTCGAACATCTGGATCTCGTATTACCTTGCCATCCATCATCCGAGCAGCTTGGGCCTTGACACTTTCGGTATATTCTGGAAGCAACGAAGACGTTGTGTTTGGAGAAATACTTACTGGACGTGATGTTCCGGTTCCAGGTATCGTGGATATGATTGGACCTACCCTGACGACCGTTCCTACAAGAATCGCTATTCAAGATGCTATGAAGCTGTCCAAATTTCTGCAGAATATCCAAGTTCAGTCAGCCGAAGTCGTTCCGTTTCAGCATGCAGGTCTTCAACGTATCAAGCTGCTAGATGAAGACACAGCTGTTGCTTCCAGCTTTCAGAATATTCTCGTCATCAACGGGGATAGCGAACCACCACCAAAGAGCAGCCTTTTCGAGCTTTTGAGTGCAAGTACTGCAGGCACGAATTTTTCATCCTACCCTCTTTCCACAATTTGCGATGTTGAAGGCGGGGTATTTAGCGTTGAAGTTCATTATGATCCAGCAGTGGTCAACAAATGGCAAGTGGAAAAGCTTGTCAACCAATTTGACCACTTTATCCAACAGCTGAATGCACGGAAATTTTGCAATGAAACGCTCGGTCAAATTCAAATATTGAACCCAAGAGATGAAATAGAAATACGAGCGTGGAACAGCAAACCCTTGATGCGGGTTGAGAAATGTATCCACCAGCTTTTTCAAAGCCAAGTTCAACTGCAGCCTGCCAGTAAAGTGGCAATTGATTCGCACGATGCCCAGCTCACCTACGTGGAGCTGGAAAACCTCTCGATGCGCCTCGCTCAGTATCTTGTCGAACAAAATATCAAAGCTTCTATTATACCATTCTGCTTCGAAAAGTCCGCTTGGGCAATCGTTTCTATGATGGCAATCATGAAGGCTGGGAAAGCTTTTGTCCCCCTTGATTTAGCTTCACCAGTTGCTAGGTTGAGGGATATTATGAGCGATATCAAAGCAGACCACATTCTCTGCTCTTCTCAGCATCTAGATCTCTGCCAAAAGTTGACGAAGAACACGACAGTTGTTGATCGTTTTATGATTGAAACTCTTCCAGCAAGTCAAATCAACCTTCCGGCATGGAATTGCGACAGTCCTGCGTATGTGATCTTTACCTCCGGAAGCACAGGAAAACCAAAGTAAGTATGAAAAGCCAGACTTACAACATTCAAACTAATGATAAAAAGGGGAACTGTCATGGATCATTCTGCATTTTGCACAAGCGCTGCTGGACATGGGCCCACGGTCGGGCTGAGTTCAGACTCTCGCGCGCTTCAATTTTCTTCATATACATTTGATGTAAGTGTAATGGAGATCTTTACAACCCTCACCATTGGCGGAACCGTTTGCGTACCTGATGATGAGACGCGCTTAAACAATATGTCTGCATTCATAGCAGAGAAAAAGGCCACATGGACTGCTCTGACCCCAACGTTTATACAAATGCTCAATCCCTTGGTTACGACAAGCCTACGCACAGTGTGTCTTGGCGGAGAAAAGATGTCACAGCATGACATAGCTACTTGGTGCGACAGGGTCAATCTCATCAATGCGTATGGGCCATCCGAGTGTGCCGTAGTGACAGCTGCGCGCCCAAACCTTACCATCACCACGGATCCTACAAATTTTGGATTTGCTACTGGATCTCGTACTTGGATTATTGACCCACGAAACAACAACAGACTCGCACCCGTAGGATCAATTGGTGAGCTCGTTGTCGAGGGACCGCTTGCGAGGGGCTATTTAAATGATCAGATCAAAACGGCAGAAGCCTTCTTTGAGAATCCAGACTGGGCGGTGTCTGAAAATCCTACGATCGCCACCAAAACCCGGAGATTCTACAAGACTGGAGACTTGGTGCGTTATGTTGCTGATGGAAGCATGTTGTTTTGCAGAAGAAAGGACACTCAGACAAAAATACATGGCCAGAGAATTGAAGTCGGCGAAATCGAGTACAACTTAAAAGAGCACGCTGCGATTAGACATGTTTTAGCAATTGTCCCATCAATTGGACATTGTAGTTCTCGCCTTGTTGCTGTTCTGTCTGTAAAAGATATAGAACCACTTGTTACGGTCCCCGACTTCGAGATTGTGGGTGGCAAAATTGGTTCGCCGTATGTGGCAAAGATCAGAGAATACCTTTGTGATCGGCTACCTGCCTACATGATACCATCTCATTGGATCTTAATGCAGAAACTTCCTCTCTTATCATCAGGGAAACTTGATCGAAGACAAACGACAAAGTGGATTGAAGAGCTGGACGAAGAGACTTATAGGAAGATCTGCGACATTGATAGTGAAGAACTGGATGAACCCTCTACCGATATCGAGATACAACTGCAGACAATCTGGGGCGAGGTTCTGAACTTGCCATCAAATAAGATCAGTCTCCACAAATCGTTTATCCACCTTGGCGGGGATTCTATCTCTGCTATGCAGGTTATGTCTCGATGCCGGTCTAATGGAATAGGAGTTACAGTCCAGCATATTTTGCAAAGTAAATCAATCTCTCAGCTTGCACTTTGCGTCTCGCTCCCAGAAGAGCAGGAAATCGTTGAAGAGGAGGTGGATGTTAACTTCGATCTCTCTCCAATCCAAAAGCTTTACTTCGAGGCCGTCGGAGACCGGAAAATGCATTTCAACCAAAGCACCATCCTTCGTTTCTCAAAAAAAATAGAACAGGCCTCCGTTGTTCGAGCAATTGAGGCACTGGTCAAAGCTCACTCCATGCTACGTTCCCGATTCACAAAGAGCAAATCAGGAGTCTGGCAACAACGGGTGATCGCCCTCAGCCCAAATGCCTGCCACATCAGATGTCGAATCACCACCCCTAATCTACTAGAGAAGTTGGTTCGAGAGAGCCAAGAAAGCTTAGACATCGAAGACGGTCCAACTTTTGCAGCTGAACTCTTTCATGTTGGTGATGAACAGGTGCTCTCTCTTGTCGCACACCATCTTGTAATAGATGTTGTGTCTTGGCGCATAATTTTACAAGATCTCGAGGAGATGCTCAAATCAAACAAATTTGAGATTCCGGTGTCACTACCTTTTCAAACTTGGTCGCGTCTCCAGATTGAGCAGGCCCAGAAATCGGTTGGTACAGCAATATCATTTCTTGACGAGGTTCCCACTGCCGATTTTGACTATTGGGGCATGCAAGGCAAATCAAATGTGTATTCAGATGTTGTTACCGAGTCATTTGAGCTTGGAGAAGAAACTTCGTCGAGTTTACTCGGATTATCACAAAAAGCTATGAATACCGAAGCTGTGGACATCTTTATTGCTTCAACTCTCTATGCATTCAAGAAAACCTTTTCAGATAGGTCCACAACACCAGCAATCTATAACGAAGGTCACGGGCGCGAGATTTGGGACAACTCCAGCTTGGATCTCTCTCGTACTGTCGGATGGTTCACAACTATCTGTCCACTCTACCTGCCAAGTATTGCGAACGGAAATATTGATTTGGTTGACGTTGTTCGCTGGATCAAAGATCTCCGCAGCCGTATTCCAGCTAAAGGCCGAGAGTACTTTGACTTCCGGTATCTCACAGATGCTGGGCGTAACAAGTGCAGTTCTCACTGGCCTATGGAGATAGCTTTTAATTATCTCGGAAAGCTGCAGCAGTTGGAGCGTCAAGACAACCTGCTCCAGCCCTTCGAGTCTTTGTCCAATGGCGATTCGGATGTTGGTCTTGATATGCCGAGATTTTCGTTGATTGATATTTCGGTCTCCGCAAAGAATGGGCAGATTCAATTCTCTCTTTCGTATCACAAACAAATGAAACACCAAACAAAAATAAGAAGCTTCATCAGAGGGTGTCGATCATCGCTTGAGGAGGCTGCGCATCAACTGGCTCAACTTAAGCCTCAACGGACTTTAAGCGACTTTCCGCTGCTCCCCCTATCCTTCGATGGACTTAAAAAGTTCGAACAGAAACTCCCAATTCTTGGTGTTTCCTCTCTTCATGATATCGAAGATGCTTATCCTTGCTCTCCGATGCAACAAGGACTTCTGCTGTCTCAAGCAAAGAATCCAGACTTCTACGCGTATTCCAGTATTTTCAAAATCCGATCGTCGAAGCTTGCGCCGGTCAATGTTCGATGCTTACTTCAAGCATGGCAAGATATTGTTCAGCGACACTCAACAATGAGAACAGTCTTTATGGATGGTGTGTGCCAAGACGGAGAAATTGGCCAGATCGTTCTCAGAGAACACCAGCCAGCTGTCGTACAGCTTCGTTGCGAGGACAAAGATGCTCTGAAAGTATTATCCCAACTACCTCCACCAAAATTTGCCATACCTCAGCCTCCACACAGGCTGACTATATGCGAGACAAATACTGGGAGAGTCTATGGACGAGTGGAAATGAGCCACGCTCTGTCTGATGGAACATCACTCCCTATCCTATTTGAGGATCTTTCTGAAGCTTATAGACATCGGATCAGCGATGATCACGATGCCTTGACAGGCTCTGCTCCTATCTACAGCCACTATATCAATCATATCACGAAAAACTCAGCAGCTGGTGTGGATTACTGGAAATCTTATCTTTCTGGCATCGAGCCGTGTCGCTTCCCGCCGGTCAATGACGGTATCAAGGCGGAAAATCACCATCTCACACATTCTATAGAGTTGCAAGATACTGCAGCGCTACGCAACTTCTGTTCTGAACAGGGTGTTACAATTTCAAACGCACTACAGCTAGTATGGGGCCTGATTCTGAAGCTCTATACAGGTTCCGATGAAGTTTGTTTTGGGTATGTGACTTCTGGACGAGATGCGCCAATTGCGGATCTTCAAGACCGTGCTGTGGGCGCATATATCAACATGCTGGTCTGTCGCATGGACTTTACTTCAATTCCGGTATTGTCAGACTTGCTAGCACGTATTCAATCCGATTATTCGAGTGGCATTGAACACCAGAGTTGTTCTCTGGGAGATGTCCAGCACGAGTTGCAGCTGTCAGGCACTTCTCTTTTCAACACTGCCTTCACATTCCAGAACCGATCACATATTGAGAAGAGGTCGGCTGTTCTCGAGTTTGATATTGTGGACACCCATGACCCAAGTGAGTACGATATTGCCATTAATGTGGAAGCTTGGGAGTCCAGGATCGAAATTAGCTTCAGCTATTGGACACAATGTCTCTCTACACCACAAGCTGTCAATATGGCACAAACATTTGAGCACATCGTCAATAAAGTGGCTTCCGCATCCATCGGCCAAGTCGTATCCGATCTTGACGTCTTCTCTGCACATAGTCAAAATCAAATCATGGCTTGGAATCATAGTCTTCCGCAACCAATTGAGAAGCGCGTTCAGGACTTGATTCATGAGCAACAATTAAAACAACCCGTCAGCACTCAGGCTGTATGCTCATGGGATTTGAATTTGACGTACACTGAGCTCGATGAGTTGACGACAAATCTTGCATTCCACCTAGTCAAACTAGGAGTCGGACCCGAAATTTGCGTACCGATATGTTTCGGAAAGTCGACTTGGGCAGTAGTTGCTATACTGGCCATCTTCAAGGCAGGAGGTGCCTTCGTTCCTGTGGATTCCTCGTACCCTCAAAGCAGACTCAAACATATTATCGACGATGTCAAAGCGACGATTGTACTTTGCTCTCAAGAACACCAAGCGAAATTCCAAGATCTTGTCAACACACCATTCGTGATTGACGGCGTCTCGGTTGGTGCTCTGCCTACCAGATCGGACTTTTCACGGCTTTCTTCAGTGACGCCTAGAAACACTGCCATAATCTTATACACTAGCGGGACGACTGGCCAGCCCAAGGGAACGATCACAGAACATGGCTCTTTCTGCACCGGGGCTGTCAATTTTGCGAAAGGAGTCCATCTGTCCTCAACCTCACGAGCACTCCAGTTTGCCTCGCTGACTTTCGATGCGGCAATCATGGAGATCGTTACTACTCTGATAGTTGGAGGTTGTGTTTGTATCCCTTCGGACTTTGAGAGATTCAATGATATCCCAGGAGCAGTTAAGAGGATGAATGTCAACTGGATGTTTTCAACTCCCGCTATGGCTAGCACCTTGATCCCAAAAACTCTTCCAAGTTTGAAAACGCTGGCTATGGGTGGTGAGGCCATATCCGCTACCGATGTCGCGAAGTGGCAAGGGAAGTTGTGTTTAATCGGCGCCTACGGTCCATCAGAAGCGACTGTCATCTCGACTACCAATGTGCTTCTCGATGATGATGGCAATCTGGCTAAGACAGGCATGGATAACATCGGGAAAGCAGTAGCAGGACGAATCTGGGTCGTAGATTCCAAAACCGAAGACAAGCTTATGCCAATTGGCGCTGTCGGCGAGCTTGTTGTCGAAGGTCGAGGAGTTGCCAGAGGGTATCTTAACAACCCCACAAAGACAGCTGCTGCCTTCATTCCATGTCCAAGTTGGTTGAAACATATGGAACCCAGGGAGCGCCTGTATAAAACTGGAGATCTCGTGCGCTATAACTCTGATGGATCTGTGACTTTTGTTTCGCGCAAAGACACACAAATCAAACTCAATGGCCAGAGGATTGAGATATCCGAAATCGAATTCCATGTCAAGGCGAATATACCCGAAGATACGGATGCCGCAGTGGAAATGGTCACAAGAGGCAAGTCGAAAGCTATCGCAGTCTTTCTATGTCCCAAACTCGCCAAGCCATCGCAAAACATTCTCTTGGAAATGTCAGATGATTCTCGAAGTCTTTCACGCAACTTGGATAGCTCACTTGCTGGAACTCTGCCCTCGTATATGATACCCACTTTATTCGTTCCCGTTACCAATCTTCCAATCAAATTATCGTCTGGGAAGTTAGATCGAGCCATGTTACGAGACATTGTCCGCGATATGTCATCCGAAGCGGTCGCTGGGTACCGTCTCTCAAGCAACGCCAACAAGCGAACTCCCAAAACAAATATGGAGAAAAATCTTCAGAAGCTGTGGGAAACTGTACTAGAAGTGAAGACACCAAATTCGGTTGGCGCTGAAGATAGCTTCTTCAGATTAGGCGGCGATTCGATCACAGCAATGAGATTGGTTGTTGCAGCTCGCGCGCAAGGGATACAATTGGATGTCGTCTCTATCTTCAGAACTCCAAGGCTTTCGGACCTAGCCGCTCTCTGTACAGCAAATGATTCCAAAGACCTGATCCAGGCAGCGCCCCAACCTTTCTCCCTTCTAGCTGACGACTCCGTTGATGATCTACTAAATGAGGTCGCTGAAGAGTGCAAAGTCAGTAGAGACATGATTCTCGATACGTATCCTTGCAGTCCGTTACAAGAAGCTCTCATCACCCTTTCTACTAAGCAAACCGGTGCCTATGTTACTACCCACGTTTTTCAACTAGCTCCTGGTACCGATCTGCAGCTATTTAAATCAGCTTGGCTGCGCGTCATCGAAGTTGTTGACGTATTGCGCATTCATATTGTGCATTTAAAATCCTCGAAATTTGTGCAGGCGGTTTTTGCAAATCCAAAGATCAACTGGGAGACAGCGAATAGTGTTGATGAAGCCAGAGAGAAAGGCGAGAACCTTCCCAGCTCGAACGGAGCAGCTTTGACTCGATATACTCTCGTTAATACCGACAACCCTAACAATCGCTTCTTTGTCTGGTCCATCCATCACTCACTGTATGATGGGTGGAGTTTACCAGCCGTCTTGAGATTGGTGGAAACTGCATATCTTGATACTCTCGCGCCCTTGGCCAGCTCTTGCTATTCTTCATTTATTCAGTATCTCACAAATATTGACCTGGGCCAGTCAGATGAGTTTTGGAAATCCAAACTGAATGGAGCTTCCCCAATTCAATTTCCACAAAGCCAGATCGCAGATATGGATCATACTCGAGAGATTGAGCTTGCACACCATTCCATTTCTCTAACTCGGAACACGTCAAAAACTGGTGTGACAGTGACTTCAATCATCCGCGGCGCATGGTCACTTGTAGT
The DNA here is from genome assembly GCA_003988855.1 of Arachnopeziza araneosa. Taxonomy (NCBI): domain Eukaryota; kingdom Fungi; phylum Ascomycota; class Leotiomycetes; order Helotiales; family Arachnopezizaceae; genus Arachnopeziza; species Arachnopeziza araneosa. The sequence goes on from QYAI01000135.1 coordinate 51,309, forward strand.
GGCTGCACATTCGGGATCCACCGATGTGGTATATGGTGAAGTCTTGGCTGGTCGGGATATCTCTGTGACAGGCATCCAAGATATCATGGGCCCAACAATTGCAATTGTCCCACACCGAACTGTGATCAATGGCGAGCTTATCGTTGAAGAATTCTTGACGAAGGTTCAGAAGGCAGCAACGGATACTATTCCTTTCCAGCATGCTGGACTGCAGCGTATCAAGACGCTAGGTCCTGAAGCTGCAGCTTCATGCGAATTTCAGAATCTGCTGGTTATTCAACCCGCCGATGGAGAAGAACCTGAAGCTGAGATGTGGACACAACACAATGATGGATTTGTACAATCAAACTTTTCAACCTACCCACTCATGATTGAATGCCATGTGGGTAGTGGAAACGTCAAAGTTACAGCATATTACGATAAGACGGTCGTTTCTAGATGGATGGTTGACAAAATCTTGTTTCAGCTTGACTCGGTTATGAACCAGCTCACATCAAACCCGATCTCCGGCAGCGCTCTAAAAGTCCGCGATATCGAAGTTTGTAGCCCTCAAGACATAGATCAAATTCGTACCTGGAATGCAACACAGCCAGAGCTTACAGACCGATGCCTCCATGCCGCATTTGAGCAAAACGCTATGTCACAGCCTGATGCAACTGCTGTCTGTGCATGGGATGGAGAACTCTCCTACAAAGAGCTTAAGGACCATTCTGCCAAGTTGGCTCATCACCTTGTTCATCTGGGTGTTGGGCCAGAAACATTCGTGCCAATCTGCATGGACAAAAGTGTCTGGGTTGTGGTGGCTATCTTAGGAGTCCTTATGGCCGGTGGGGCCTACGTTCCTTTGGATCCTTCCTCTCCATTATCACGACACGAAATCATTGTGAAAGATACCAATGCAACGTTGGTATTGTGTTCTGATAAATATGGCAGCAGGTTCTCCAAGTCGGTCAAAACATCTCTCGTCATTGATCGAGCTGCGATAGCAAATCTCGAAAATCATGTTAAGCGTGTCTCATATCAAGTCACCAGCAGCAATGCAGCGTATGTGATCTACACTTCCGGTAGTACTGGAACACCAAAAGGCGTGGTGATTGAGCATCGAGCAATCTCATCGAGTATTTGGTCGTGGAGAGAGAAGCTCCCAATCACACCAAAATCTCGCATGTTCCACTTCGGGTCTCTAGCCTTTGATGCTAGTCTCTTAGAGATATTTGGAGCTCTTACGCACGGCGCGTGTGTTTGTATACCTTCTGAAGAATCCCGACTCAGCAATCTTGCCGAGTCGATCAACGTCTTCAAGGCTACCATAACATTTATTACCCCGTCGCTCGCAAATATCATTGACCCATCCGAAGTTCCTTCCTTGGAAGTTTTGGTTTGTGGAGGAGAAGCTTTGGGCCCCGAGGTCATTGACAGATGGGCCTCTAAAGTCAACCTTATTGGTGGATACGGGCCTACGGAATGCGCTGTCTTCTCAACGGAGAACTCCAGACTTGGTGAGCTTCGCAACCCTTTGAACATTGGATATGCGTTCCTTGCATCACGAACATGGGTAGTTGATCCCGTCAACCACGATCATTTAATGCCTCTTGGAGGCATTGGAGAATTGTTAATTGAAGGAACGAATTTATCGCGAGGCTATCTCAACAATTCCCAGAAGACGTCTGAGGTATTCATCACTAATCCCACATGGTCAAAGTCATTCCCAAGCATAGATTTAAGTTCGGGCGCTATCCCACGCTTTTATAAGACTGGCGATTTGGTCAAATACGATACGGACGGCTCAGTTATTTATATCGGTCGAAAGGACAATCAGGTGAAGGTGAGAGGGCAACGAATTGAACTGGGCGAAATTGAATTTGCTCTCTTGAAAAGCCCAGCTGTCAGAAATGGACTTGTCATGGTGCCGAAATCTGGTCCATTTAAGAAACGGCTTGTTGCGATTGTCTCTCTAAACGAATTCAAGCCCCCTACAGTCGAAGGCCAAGGATGTGTTCTGTTGCAGAACGATTCCGACTTAGCTACAGCAGCTTCTTTGTGTGCTGAAATACGAGGCCGCGTCTCAGAATCTTTGCCAGTGTACATGGTACCCGATTTCTGGTTACCAGTCGAGGCAATTCCTCTTACCTCATCGGGCAAAGCCGAACGGGCAAATATCCAGCGTTGGCTAGAAGCATTGGAACAGGACATATACAGTAGAATTATGGCCAGCAGTGCTGAAAATTTGTCAGATGAGGATCTCTCTGACACAGAGAAGTTGATACAAGCTACCATTGCACGCGTCTTGAACGTTCAAATCATTGAGGTTCGAATGAAGAGCTCTTTCCTCGGTCTTGGTGGCGATTCAATCACAGCAATGCAGCTACTTGCATTGTGTAGGAAAGACAGTATTCAACTCACACTAACGGAAGTCTTGCGGAGTAAATCAATTCGCCAGCTGGCTGCGCTATCCCGTCACGCAGGAGAAGTTACTTATGCAGATGAGAAACTCGACTATGAATTTGATCTCACTCCCATTCAGCAAATTTACTTTAAGGCACAGCAAAATCCAGAACAAAGGAGGGGCAAACGTTTCAATCAAAGTTTCCTGCTCAAGATTTCTAAACCAGTCCCCGTTCAACAAATTCAAGAAGCAGTCAAGCAAATTGCTCATCACCACTCAATGTTAAGAGCGAGGTTCTCAAAGAACTCATCTGGATTATGGCGTCAACAAATTCCAAAAGAAGTCGAAGGATCGTACCGCTTCTGTAATTATGATGTGGATTACGAAGATGACATTCCACAGTGTGTCGATATTAGTCAAAATAGCCTCAACATTCACAGAGGACCAGTCTTCTCTGTTGATGTGTTCAACATGAATGGCGAGCAGATCGTCTTTCTCGTGGCGCATCACGCAGTCATTGATATGGTGTCTTGGCGTATCATTCTACAAGATCTCGAGGATGTCTTAATTTCAGGAAAACTGACTTCTAAAAAACCACTTTCATTCCAAACTTGGTCCTCAATGCAAGCAGAAGAATCTCAGAAGACACCAGGAAAGTTGTTAAAGAGCCTGCTGCCTTTTGATGTTCCTTCCCCCAATGCATCCTACTGGGGTATGAGCGAGAAACCAAACACATATGGCGATACAACCACGCAAAGCTTTTTCTTAGATCCGGCAGCCACTACTGCTGTATTTGGCTCATCTAATGCCGCACTGCAGACTGAGCCTTTGGACCTATTGATTTCTTCGATTGCTCACTCGTTCAGTCGCGTCTTTCAGGATCGCAAAGCACCAACCATCTTCAATGAAAGCCATGGTCGTGAGGCATGGGACGCTAACATTGACCTGGCTAGAACTGTGGGTTGGTTCACTTCTCTTTGTCCACTCCAAGTGGATATTCATCCTCAACAAGATGACGTTCTCGATACAATCAAGAAATTCAAAGATATTCGAAGTCGCATACCTGGGAACGGAAGGCCATATTTTGCATATCGGTACTTGAACGACGAGATGAAACAGAAGTTGGAAGATCATGATGAACAACTAGAGATCATGTTCAACTATTTGGGAAAGACCCAGCAGCTTGAACGTGATGACTCGCTTCTTCGACAGTGGCACTGCCCTATTATGAAGGAGGATGAGAGCCTTCTTTCTGATGTTGGTCCAAGAACTACTCGTTTAGCTCTCATCGAGATTTCGGCAGTTGTCGTTGATGAGAAACTTCAATTTTCTTTCGTTTTCAACCGCCACATGAATTACCAAGAAAAGTTACAACAATGGGTGTCGGAACTAAAAAGCACAATGGAAGATGTGGTCCGCAAGATCTCCTTCCTTAAGGATCAGCGAGTCCTGACTTTAAGCGACTTCCCACTTCTTCCACTTACTTATGCTGGATTACAAAAACTTTCCAGAGAAGTACTACCGTCTATCGGGGTGCATCCTGAAGATGTTGAGGATATTTATCCCTGCGCACCGATGCAAGAAGGCATGCTTCTTGGCCAGCTCCGAGATCCGCAGTTTTACCAATTCCAGACGGCGTTTGAAGTCAAGCCAGCACCTGGTGGACGAGTTGATGCTCAGCGTCTTGCAGATGCTTGGAAGTACGTTGTCAATCGGCATGCTGCATTGCGAACTATTTTTGTAGACAGTGTGTACCGAGACGACGTTTTCAACCAAGTTGTCGTGAAGAGAGTGGACCGAGAAGGCACTGTCGTACTTTGCAAAGGTTCTGATGTGATGAAAAAGGTTGAAGGATTTACAACAAGTGATCAAGGCGATCGTCCACACTTACCACATCAGTTCACGGTATTTCAAACACCCCAAGGCCGTGTATATGCCAAGTTGGAGATGAATCATGCCATCATGGATGCTTCTTCTCTCCCCATCCTATTTCATGATTTGGTAGCTGGTTACGACGGCAAAACCATATCCGGGCCTGCACCACTATATCGCTCCTATATCGAGTACCTCAAAAAGCAGCCACCAGGTGTCGATACTCAGTTCTGGAAAGTATATCTTGCCGGTATGCGGTCTTGTAACTTCCCGCAGCTGAATGTCGATTCTACGAACCAAGTCGAGCTCGGCTCAGTTCAACTCAGCTTTGGCCGATTCCCAGAACTTCAAACATGGTGCAAAGCAAGGAAGTTGACGCTTGCAAATGTTATGAAAGCAGCCTGGACATTGTGTTTGCGAAACTACACCAACTCAGAAGATGTCTGCTTCGGCTATCTTGCATCAGGTAGAGATTTGCCAGTGGAAAACATTCAAGAGACAATTGGACCCATGATAAATATGTTAGTATGCAGAGTCGACTTTGCACAGATATCGTCACTGGAAGAGGTGGTTCAAAAGATTCAAGACGATTATTTCCATGGACTTGAGCATCAACACACATCGCTCGCTCAGATTCAACACGAACTCAATCTATCAGGTGCGAGTTTGTTCAATACGGCGGTCTCCATCCAGGGAGGAGATGCCATAGCTGGTGATCAAGAGTCTTCCATATCTTTCAAATCCATTGCGGCCGATGATCCCACAGAGGTAAGTTGAGTTCGTTTTGTTTTGTGGGCATTCTGACATGATAATAGTATGCTTTGACAATAAGCATTGGAGTTGCTCCTGGGAATGAAGGAGCAGTACTGCGATTCAAGCCCGAATATCTCTCTCGTGACCAGGCCAACTCCCTGCTTCGTGGATTAGGTCATGTTCTAGATGCAATTATCACAAATCCTCATCAAGCATTTGGATACCAGAAGTTCTTCCAGGAGGCCAGCATCAACATTCCTAGTCAGCTCAGCTCAATGGACCAAACAACACAAATCCGTACACTCATCAAAGAGTGTGTCAGTGAAATTTTCGCTCAGATGCTCGGGTCTGGGGTGTTGACAACTGCTAATGCACAAAATGTTAATATGGTCTCGAATTTGGTTGGCCGCCGACTTTCACCATCAATACAAGTCACTGCTCCCATGATTGAACATGAGACTGTTTCAGAAGCTCTAGCGACCGAGTCATCTATTCAAACACCTATTCAAACACCTGCGACAACTAAAGGCCAGGATCCAGTCAATGATATGAGACCACGCTTACTTGCCCTTTGGAGCGAGCACCTGCAAGTTCCGAGCACATCTATCAGAGATGATGATAGCTTTTTCCAACTTGGTGGAGATTCAATAGTTGCAATGAGAATGGTTGGAGCTGCTCGCGAAGAAGAATTGTCTTTGACCGTGGCAGATGTTTTCCGATGTCCAACGTTTGAAGAAATGCTAGATGTAATTAGTTTACCGAAGAACACCAACCCCATCAGTACCGTCAACCAAAGGACTAAACATAATACCACTCCTCCTGCCGTTATCCTTCCGTCTCGACCCACCGAACAACTCATCCGGCGAGGTAGCTCAAATGGTCCTCATTCGCCAGTTCGGAAGCGACCACAAGCTGTTAGAAGAAGCAGTCGAAGAAGCGACTCCAATATTACTGCCGAAGTTCGACACCGTAGAAGGTCCATGTACGAAGAATTCTCGCTCATCCAAGAACCGAACGTCGAGATGTTCTTACGGGACAATGTCTGTCCGAAAGTTGGACTTTTCAAAGGCGGCATCATCGACGTTCTACCTGCAACCGACTTCCAGGCCTTGTCCATCACCGGTAGTTTACTCGAATCACGCTGGATGTTGAATTACTTTTTCCTTGATGGTCGTGGTATTCTTGACTTGAAACGATTGAGAACTGCAGTGAATCAAGTCGCGGATGCATTCGATATTTTACGCACAGTGTTTATTCCGTATAATGGCCAATTCTTCCAGGTTGTTCTTCGAAAATTACAACCGAAGTTCGATGTCGAGACTGTGGACAACCTCGACGAATTCACAGGGGCTTTGAGGCAACAAGACCGTGAATTTGGCCCTCGACCAGGACAGAACTATCTTCAATTTACAGTTGCAAAGCTGAGAGGTACCGACAAACATCGCATTTATATCAGAATCTCTCATGCTCAATACGATGGGGTTTGCCTACCTCACATACTGAATGCCCTTCGAATTGCTTTTCAAGGCGAGCCTATTCCACCAAGTCCGTCCTTCACAGCCTATGCTCGTGAGGCTCTTGGCAAAACAACAAATGATCATTATCGATATTGGAAAGAACTTCTTCGGGGTTCGAAGATGACTGACATAGTCTCTCGACGGGGTCCGAGTTATGGAAGAGGTTCTGATGCGCCTACCATGCTCAGACGAAAACTCCGGATGGCTTCTCTAGCTCCACATGGCATCACATCAGCCTCTATCATTAAAGCAGCGTGGTCACTTATACTTGCTCAAATATCTGCCAATTCTGATATTGTGTTTGGCAACGTTATCAGTGGTCGTAATGTCGACGTACCTGAACTTCACAGCATCGTTGGACCATGTGTCAACACGGTCCCCGTTCGGGTACCATTTCAGGCTGGTTGGACAGCCCTCGATTTACTTTGTCACATCCAGACACAACAAGTCAACAACATGCCCTACGAATCGATGGGTTTCCGCGAGATTATCAAGAGCTGTACTGACTGGCCTGATTGGACAAATTTTACAACCGTATGCCAGCATCAAAATATCGAAACCAAGCCATCAATGCAGATCGGGAACGTCATGTACGAGTTCGGCGCCGTAGGATCACAGGAAGATTTTGCAGATCTCTCCGTTCTTTCCATGCCCCAGACAAATGGCCTCGACACAGAAATCTGCTTTATGTTTTCGCTGTCCAACATTGGGATGACAAAAGCTGCTATGAAAACAATCTTTGATGATCTCTGTAACACAGCCGAAGATTTCTCACGGAATCCAAGCAAACTAATTCCTCCACCTACTAAGATCACATCTATGCGGCGCCAAACACCCGGCCCAGGAGCTATGCATCAATTTGGTGGCTCACCCATGCAACTAAGTACGAATTCACGCAATCATAAGGATCTACTCCACTACTCGAACCTATTAATCCGCTGTTGGCGCCAAGTTCTCGGCGATCCATCTATGAAAATAGGTCCTGAAACATCTTTCTTTGATCTGGGCGGTGACCTTATCGGCCTTTCTCAGGTCTCGGCTCTGCTTGAGCATGAAGGGTTCAAGTTGAGACTCGAGGATTTGATGCATTTCCCTCTTATCACGGAACAGGTGGTGTTGCTTGAAAGGTTCGCGAAGATTGAAGAGGAAGAAGATTTTGGTAAACGAGAAGATGTTGATAGAGAAGGACAGGAAGTAGAGGCGCTCGATGGTGGCAAGAAAAAGGGGGTTAAAAAGGTTCTAGGGTTGGCAAGGAATATGTTGTCGTCGAAGAGCAAGCCTAGTCGGCAGGTGGAAGTTATTAGGGAGTAGGCGTTGCAGTGTTTTTTTTTATTTCTTCGCAAAGTTTTCACCACATATCATTCCTGGTTTGCCTTCAAGTTTTTCTTAGTATATATAAATAGATATTTCCGGCCTCATGGGATTACACGATGTATCTGTAACATGCAGTGTTGTGAAAATCAAAAAGTATAATTAATTGATCATTGAATTAAGCGTTTCCGATGCTTGACCATAATCCCGTCTTGTTTCATCAAAACGAAATTCTGCTATTCATCGGTGGCGAGATATGGGATATAATACACGTGACCTTAGCCACTCAATGATGCGGTTGTTGGTCTTCGCTCTTAGGTAGTATGTATTGCTTTTTGATCCCTACGTTTATTTCCCAAATTCTTTTTCTGGAAGCCTGGGACCGCGCTACAAAAGTCTCTGCATGGCCTTATTCGGTCTCTCCTTCACGATGTGCTAAACTCTTGCCGGCGTCTTATTCCGGTGGTATTACCAAATCAATGGGAAGAAGCGAGATCGACGCCTTGGCAGATAACAATGGAACTCAAGATCAGTCCCAAAGAAATTAGAGAAGGTTTTTCTCGTCTCATTCAATATCGAAACTTGTATTAAAAGCACTGCTTTTGCTTCTTTATAGACGGTCTTGATGAATACGAGGAAACTACCCAAGACGATTATAAAACTATGGTTGAGCTGTTTCTAGCTGGACATCAGCCGCGCTAGAAGATGTAAAGATTTGCGTATCGAGCAGAGAATATAACGTCTTCCTAAACGTTTTCTCTGATGAGAGGAGACTTCGTCTTCAGGACCTTACTCGAAAAGATATGGAGCGCTCGGCAAATGCTGGGCCAAACTTTCGAGAAATTTCTACAGTACAGCGCAGACCCCCAGCTAGCTTTTTTCACTTATGACCCTTTTTCTGATTCGAATAGAGAAACCAATCTCAGTCTGCAAAGCTTTAGAATATCCTTGCATGATATGCTCATGACTTTTAGACCTAAGAAATCACCAGGAGCACAATACCTTGTCCAACAAGGGACAGAGGTAGAATTTAAAGAACTGGTCAAATTCTGGGCGTTTGATAACGAAGATAATATTCTTCGACTAATCGACAGAAAAATCAAGGCACAGAACGAGCTCAACGAGGCCCGAGGCCACCAGCAGCAGACAGAACAAGACAGCAAGGCACCAGAATTGAAACTCACAGAACTTGAAGATACATCGCAACTCGAACCGGAGATGGTCTTTCAGGAACCAGAAGCACCGGGGGAGGTAGAAGAAGTCAGTGAATCAGTCACCGCACAAGGATTCGCAGTCCAAGGATCTAACTCCCTACCACAACTCGAACGGGAGGGCGGTCTGGCAGCGGCGAAAGAAATCGATGACACGGAGAAAGCGGATGGACGGGTCAGCGCACAAGGATTGGAAGTTAAAGGAATTGAATCCTCACCACAACTTGAACGAGAGAAAACTTTAACGGAAAAGGAAGAAATCGATGAAACGGAGAAGGTGGATGAAGCAACCACGACCCTCTTTCGAGACAACAAAGGCTCCCAGCGCTAGCTTGACCCGGCCAACTGGAGTCCTGTTGTTACATTCCGCTTAGGTGAGTGCGATGTTTATTCCAACGCCCGCAACGACCACCACTGACCATGACAAGGAGTTCTGCTGGCTGTGATAGCGCTCCGAGTATTGTAGACCGTGCATCAGCATTCCTCTTCTCTATATCAATCGGTCAAATCCTCGCGACGTTTCTCCACGCAAAAGTTCCCTTCTCGCAACCTACCAGAACACTCCCTGCGTAGTGCGATGGCCAATGACTGGCACCAAAGCGAGATCTGGCGGCACAGGTGCTGGTGCCGTCATGGTGTGGTCATCACAAGTGAACCCGCTATCCCACTTCCTGATTCGTGGCGTGTGCTACCAAGTGCGGCATAAACAGGGTTTAAAAAGCTGGCTAGGGCTACCTCAGTTGCTGGTAGAAAGACCCATCTGTTACGATAGGGGTGTGTAGCGAGGTGAACAGTCGTGAGGGTATTTCAGAGTGTGTACGAGAGGAGGCACTTCAGATAAGCCGGAAGATGGTGCTGTAAATCATCCGTCTCAGCACGATGTGAACTTCAATCTGCTCTCTTCTGCGTTCCCTCTTTTGATCAAGGAGAGATATCCAAACTTCCGATGAGCTGGGTGTAGTTATGTTAGTTTACATGTCACCTTTTGGTTTCTTAAAAACAATATAATTTTCACCTATAAAGTAAATATATAGAGAGTACTTACCCGCGTCGCTGAGATCATCTACTCGGAACGAGCTTGAGATCATCTACTCGGAACGAGCTTAATATCGTCGAACCACGGAGGGAGGAAGTCGACCTACCGATGTCAGGATCATGACTGCAAGATACATGTATCTGCAAGTGAAGAGAGGAGATCCTCCCTCTGAGGATAGATGAGAGATTTCCCAATCACGAGATGGAGAGCTAGTGAGCCACTCCTCAACAGATCATGTTCCGGTTCGGCAAAGGGAGGAGAAAGCTCGTCCGAGGTAGGACTAGTGGTTTGCTTGGCAAGAGCTCATGCTTCTAACTCCATCCTCGCACAAGAAGCATGGGTAATAGAGCACTGCCAAGTTCTCGTTTTCTTCTCATACATAAAGCATATACGATACACATCCAGCACATCCAGCACAATCCAGCAGAATCAAGAGCACATATCTTATACATATACCACACACTCCATCCATCCCTGCTACCGTACACATATAAACGCCATCTGCAGAGCGCACCCGCCTTGTGTTGTATATGCTTCACATCACACTCATATTACAGAAGATAGCCCTGGACGCGTCGGGTGGCAGGGGCTTTCGCGTGCGCTAGAACTGGCTGCTGCGAGCTGCTCGTGTACATCGAGACCGAGTTCTTTTCTTCTCTCGTGAGATCGGTTGGGGGCGACGGTCTTGCGCGTGTTACGCTTTTTTGCGTGCTCTTGCTCCGGGGAGGTTGTGGTTGACGCGCTCCTAGATGTCACGACTTGGATGCAAAGCAAGCAAGTATATACTTCCCATTCTGCTGCATATTCTCAGCATATGGCCTCTGTGATGTGCAACAAAAGCGCTGACCTTTTGAGATTTCCATTTTGGGATGTCACGTGATCACATACATTTCTGCTGGACAGTTCTATAATATAGGTGGTTAGGTAGCAAGAAGCGGAAAAGCAGACAAATAGTGAGAGAATATCATGGTATTATGTGTATGAAATTCTGAAACAGCGTTTATCTATATGCACGCGAGCCAGCTGTAAATACAGATACAACAGTTCGGGTCGGAAACGAAAGAGGTATCAAAGTGAACAAGACGCGATATCAATCATACAGCTTTTTCTGGACTCTCTACCGTCTCACTTCCACTGTTGGTTCGGGAGTGCTTGCCTCCACCCAACCTAGGGTCATAGTTTGGTGTTCCGGGAACTTCGCCAGCAAGTTCCTCGAGAGTCTTGCGCTTGGTCTCGGGGATCAAGAGAGAGGTGAAGACACCGCACAACATGAACAGCGCAAAGATCTCCATGATATGGTTGAGCCACGGGACGGCAGCTTTACCTGAAGCACCGGCCTTGGCACCACGACTCTTGAGAGGGCCGAAGACGCATTGTGCGATGATGGCACCGACTTTGCCGGAGGCGGCGGAGAAGCCGTGCGAGGTGGAACGGTAGCGGGTAGGGAAACACTCGCCCGGGACGATGAAAGTAGTGGAGTTGGGGCCGAAGTTGAAGAAGAATTGAGCGATGACGTAGAGGGCTAAGAGAGCGTGGCCGGAGAGATGGTTGAATGCAAAACCGATGACGACGAAGAGAATGGTGAGCATAGTGAAGCCCATGAGTTGGATGGGTTTGCGACCAAGTGTATCGATGGTGGCTACGGAGACCCAATAACCAGGGATGGCACCGGCACAGACCAAGATGAGATTTCCGACGGCGGTCTTGTAGTAGATGTCATAGACATTTTTGCCTCCAGTCCAGCCGATAGCGCCCAAGATGATGCTGTTATTGAGCGACAAACCGTAATAGGCTACATCGAGGAAGAACCATGAGCCTGCTGTGCCGAGGAGGACCTTGCCATACTTCCATTGGCTGTAGTGAGCGAAGAAATCACCGAGGGAAGCCTTGGGGATCTCAAGAGCAGGGGCGGCTTCAGCCATGGCGGTGACTCGGCGGATCTCATCTGGGTGACCTTCTCTCTTGCCAGTGAGGTAGGCTTGAGCGTCATCACCGGCTTTCTCGACATCACGAGCGACATCGAAGGTGTATCGAGGGGTTTCTGGGATGGTGAGACGGTAGTAGAGAGCGATGCACCCAGGTACGGCACCGAAGCCGACAATGATCCGCCACATCTTGTCAATAGCAAGTTGACAGACGCCAGTACAGGTAGAAGCCTTGGTAGCGGACTCCAGAGACTCCTTGAACCCGGCAGTGACGATCAAACAAATGATGGCCGCTGTGAATTGACCAATGCCCTGCATAGCAAACACGGCGTTCATCATGGCACCTCTCCATTTGGTGGTGGCAAATTCAGACGTGATGATGGAAGATAGTGGATAGTCTCCTCCAATACCGATACCCTGTTGAAGTCAGCGTAGACCTAGTTGAGTCTCGAGATGGCTTACCATCAATACACGCCAGAAGATGATCAGGCCCGTCATCGAGATAGCAGGAGAAGGAGAAGAAAGAGCTTGAGCGAGAGTGGCGAAGATGATAATGATCAACTCGAGTCCGTACATACGCTTACGACCAACGACGTCGGCAAGATAGCCAAAACCTAATTGACCGATGACGGTACCACCGGAAGTAGCAACCTTGATCGCGGTATCTGAGTTGGGAGGGATGGTTCCCTTGGCCGCCTTGTTCTGCCAGAACACTATGCCCAACATCGAGGTCACCAAGTTGATGGCGAAGATCTATGAAGGTTAGTTGGGGTTCTTCTACACCAAGGCGACCAACATACATCGTAAGAATCGGTGAAGAAGCCGATACCAGCAACGACACAAGCACGGACATGGTACCAACCGAAAGGTGCCTTGTCAATCTCGGCGAGAGCCAGTCGTCGACGCTCATTGGGATCGGAGATGTGAGCAAAGTCGTTGTTGAAGTTGTGGAAGGCGGCGTTTCCACCAGCGGTCTTGTTGACGGTCGTGGTAGCCATAGTAAGGGTAGTCGTCAAAGAGAGTAATTGACTGCCGAAACGTTGCAGGAAGGGGGAATGTGAGTATCAAGACTGGAGAGAGAAGAGCTGGAGGGGTGATGGGGTGATGGGTGATGGGTGAGACTCTTATACAAAGGCAGCGACGGTACAATTGGGGTGGAATGCTTGTTGGTGGCACCGACGCCTGTACCTGGGTGGACATGACGGCCAGGATGAGGATCGGAGCTTCCTCCCCAGCGAACCAGGGGATCGATCCACCACAGCCGCTACGCTCTGGAGTTGCAGGGGAAGTGCTACGCAGTGCTACGCAGTGCGTGTGTACATTGTGACCGTCCCGTGATTGGTCAGGCTTGTTTCGACACGGGATCCAGATGCACGACTTCTGTGTCTTCGGTGGAGCCTCAGTGGGATATTGTCATTTCTAGGGAGCACGGTAATCAGCACCTCCCGCCCAAATCTCTGCTGGGACCACAATACCTTCCCGCTCTGCTTTGAGCAGGTAACAAGCGCTCCAGAATTAGTTTGAGCCCAATCGTATCCTACCGCCGAAGCACGTTCCTCGGCCAGGATTCCGTGTTTTTTGGCTGCCATCTCGAGGACAATACGCAAAATGCGTCTCCTCCCTCGAAAAGGCCTTGTAGCCTCAACTTCCCCTGAACTCGGGCATGGCCGTCTGCCTCCCACCAGGGCAGAGTTGAAAAATGAAACGCAACCAGCATGGCGCCGCTAATCCAGTGCTCACCTGCACCCCAGCCCCAGGATCGATGCTTCCATCCACCCCATGCGGCAACCTTCGAGAACACGAAGAAGCCTGCGGGAATCAGCCACCGATGCCATCCCAGGACCTTCCTGTTTGGCACGACGGCCCTCCCCACGTTTTGGCGCCTCTCGTCCATTCGTTCGGGCAACGTGCGTGGCTCCAGCTGAGCGCTGTGGATTCCGCCTGATTCAAGGGGAGATGAAGTCGCTCTGGCAGATTCGTGTTCGGCCTGCTGAAGCAAACATGTGTATGTTTATCGATTGCCGCAAGATTTCGATGGGGTGCATCTCCTGTGTGAGGGCGGTTATGCAGCTGCCCGCTGTTTGGCGTTTTATGATGAGAGAGGCGAATTGAGAGCCGCACAGTGGAAAGTCTCGAGGTGTCGTTGAGATTGGCCAATCAGAGAGCGGAGATGAGGAACGTGATTAAAGCATTCGACGGCAGTCACTCCGCATTTTGGCCCGCCCTAGCGGCCTCACTACTCAGCCGCTTCGCTGACCTACACATCAAGAATTTACGACAATGGGAAGTCTTTTGTCGAGACCCTTCCGTATTAAGGTGCTAGATGCTAAGTTATAAGTAAATACGAATCTTACAGAATAAGCGCTGAAATCTCTGCCCAGAATCTTCACAGCACTACCTATGTTTTTACTGAATCATGTTAAATCTAGACAGGATGGGTAACTCGATACAATCTCGGGAGCATCTCAAGAGCACCTTACCAAAGAATCCCGCTGCCTGCAGAGCCCCTAATCTTATCAGCGACAATGCCGACATCCGAAGTCAAGTAGCAGCGACACTATTCCACAGGCACCAGGTAGCAGGTCAACTCTCCCACCCATCCATTCCCTTCTTCCTCCTCCCTCCTCCCTCCTCCCTCCAACCTCACCTCCCATCTCCAAATCCCAAAATCCCAAATCTCAAATACTCAAATCCCCAAACCAAAATCCCTTACCCTCAAACTTTTCTCTGCAGATGGCGTCTTGCACACGCCGCATCACGCCAAGAACGTCCACACCCGTGCGAGGCGAGCGCCACCGACCCGAAACGGAGATCGCCTCATGGGTGTGGCGCTTCCCAGAAAATCCTTCTAGCTCCCTCGGCTCTGATGGTAGCATCGAGTGCGAGTGGGTGGAGATACGCCGAGGAGAGAGCGAGGAGACGAGCGACTAGGGATTTGAGATTTTCTAGGCTGGGTACTATTGTTTTCAAGTAAAATTCTAAGCGCTTGGCATTTGATGGCGCCGCACGTGGTTTAGCTCGAGATTGGAAAAGTAAAAAGTCATGCTATCACCTCGCAGCATATCGATGTGAATGATGTCCTGTATTGTACAATCAATCCACCTCTGCTCAGAGATCTCCACACGGCGCCGTCATCGATATCAACCACACGCTCTGGACTCCTCGTCACAGGAAATATATTTCTAGTCATTGGATCCGCAAGTTGCAACCGTACCGTGCTGTGCTGTGCTGCATATACCGAGAGGATTTACTGACCCTAAATATCATGATTATGATCTGCGTGAAGCCCTCACAACACTCTAGTCGCGTGTAGAATCATGGTAACCCGAGCTAGTTATTGCTGTGGTGTTGAATTGTCCGTTGATATAACCAGCTCCATTTCCGTCTTTCTTTGGCAGATATATGTAGACAGTGTCTGGTATCTGCATCCTTCTTCGCAATTTGATTCATGCTTTGAGTGAAGTTGGGGTCAGCTGATTTATGATGTTTTGTTGTAGCATGGTTGACTGCTTTGAGTGATGAGGTTTGGGATATGTTGTTATTCTGATTATGACGCAGCGGAGCTTTGAGAAACTTCTTCCAGCTCGCGTTCTGCAGAGCGTTGGGTCCTGTTTATTGATTCTTTCTTTTTGCCATCCAAATGTCGATTTATGGAGTTACTAAGAAAAGTATCTGATATCTAGGCTCACTTGTTTCGAGATCCTGATATCCTCTTCTTTCTTCATTCAGAGAGGTGCGAGGAAGATTTTTGTAGGATGCTGCAGGTCACGTGCATATTCGTGTACCTCCATCTGAGATGTCCGAAGACCATGAGGCATACGTTCATCTTAGGAAATATCCGGCGGAAAAGTCACGTCTCTGATGCTCCTCGGACTTTGGATCAGGCTGCCAGCTTCCGGCGAATACATCACATACTGACGCCAGGCATCGATATCAATGGTGGAATGATCGGTCGATCCCAAGGGGAACAGTCTCTCAACTTCGACCACCGGATGAGGCGTCCTAGGGCTCTTAGGCAGAGCTGAATGCGTATGGCTATCATCAACATTGTCACGACCGTAGATGGAAATATCGTAAACCACCTCGTCGATAGCAACCAATGCAGAGACTGCTTTACAGAGCAATCGAAAACGATCTGGGAAGTGCGAAAGAACGAACGTGGAGGCAGTTTCCTGTGCCATAAACACCCTGTGGGCTTCGTTGAGCAGGAAGCCTACCCTATCCCAGTTTTTGACTCTCGTATAATGCTCACAATGCCAGAGCATCCGGTGGAGCTTGATCTCTGCACAATTTTCTATATCCAAGTTTCTTTGGCTTTCCTGAAATGCTTGCTCTGCTTTTTCAAAATGACCTAAGAAAGAGTAATATCCTCCTAGAAAGGCGTGTGATCTTCCTCTGCGCAGCAACATGATTTCATCCTTAGCCTCGAAGCTTATATTTTCAGTGGAGAATTCCAAAAGTGGAGCTAGTTGCAAGAGTCTGTCGGCAGGTCCGTCATGCTGGCGATCAAGGAGATTTTGAATCGGCTCAAAGGGTTTGGCTGGGGGAGGGAGATTCCATAGGATGCTCTCAAAGGGGCGGCATGGAACTTGTCGGTATTCTTCAAGCCTCTTTCGGATCAAACAAAGTTCACGATTGTTTGATCCCAGGATCGGTTTCCAAAGTTTTAATGCCTGTTGGCAGATGATAATTTCGGTCAAGCCCTGAGTAGTTCCGACTACACCCAAGATAATGTGCTGTAATTGTTCTGTCGATTGTTCATCCGGAGGCAGTGCAAGATAAGTCCGCCGCTCAATCATTAAGCGTCGAGACAACTCTTGTGTAAACCGTAATGAAAGGGTCTGCGGACAACCTGGTTGGCTTGCAGCTTCCGTTATCGCGGCTGCATGGCGCCGGCTCACTGCATACCAACACCGCCTGCCTTTCCAGGCCGCTATTTTTGCAGCATCCCTTTCAAAAGCCTTACTAGCCTCACTGTAGCGTCCTCGGAAGACCAAATCTATTGCGCCACTATTGAATCGAACCATTCCGTCCAATGGAGTGCCGAAACTTGACCGATTTAACGTTCGCTCGAAAATCTGCTGAACTTGTTGACTGATTCCATGCGAATTTTCCATTTTGTCATTGGGGGTTTGGCATCTGGATAAGGCAGTATCGGCGCCTCTTTCTGTCGAGTGAACCATATGACTATTTGATGGTGTACCATAGAGAATGTTGGACGGCATGCCTAGTGAAGATATTAGTTATATTCGCGAAGTAAATCTGGAAGATAAACCTGAAGACTCTGATCCAGGTATTATTTCCTCCGCCCTGTTTCTCTTCTGGAAACGATCAAGCTTTACAGGAGCGACTACTTCATAATCAACTCCGTTGCGAGAACGTTTGAACACCGTCTCCTTTCCTTGCTCATCTTCTCGCCTTTTCCTCTTCTGTACCATCTTCACCATCTCACGACTCGGGATATATTTGGCGAAGCCCCACTCATCGACTTTCCGTTTGAATTGTTTTTCTCTGAATAGCTATCAGCCTACTTCAATATTTTCCAAAATCTATCCATGCTGACAGCGAGCTTACCCAGCATCAAATCCATACGTATCTCTCATAATTTTGGCTACTTCGGTTATTGATTGATCTTGATCGATGTAGAGAATCTGGATCTGATTCTTTTGGGCTTCCCAATCTTGAGGAGAAATTCTCTTGTAAGGCCGACGAATCGGAGGCGGCATTGGGCCTCCAAAGCCATCGTTTAGGCTATTCTCGTCCATGCTGAGATCCTCGCACGGAAAGTGTGTCTATGAAGAAATGGAGTGTGCGGCTACTTGTGAAAGCTGAGGAATTTTTGAGTTGACATAGACAGGAACTTGTTGCCTTAGGCTTAAGTCCGCAGGAATTGCTGCCTGTAGGTCTCACTTTGGATCAGCCACCAATTCACGCCTTATCTCACCTGGTCCAATCGCTGCTGACCGCTTCAACCTGCCGATACCAAAGGGACATTCGGTAACACTTACCGTTCTCAGTCTATCGCATTTTCCTCTTTACCTCGAATTGCCTCGTCCACTGCCTTGGAAGGCGAGGTTCCCGGATGGGCCAAAAAAAGAGAGCTAGCCTCATCGAGTTGCTCAATTTCTAGAAGAGCTGAAAATTTTGGAAGCTTGGACAAATGTCCCTTTTGTTCCTTGCTTGACCTCTCACCGCTTCTACCACGTGACTTTGCCCAGGTGATTCAGACACATTCTATGCAATACACGCTTCCGGAGCGAAGAATTGACCAACAGTGGAAAATCAACATATTTCGGTTCGGCACACCAATAAACGAAAAGGACATTCGTCACCGGGCTTAATCCTACGGCAAACTTGGACCTCTGACTCGTATGCAAGTGACTGAGAGACATTGTCTAGAAGCTGATTTAGTCTGTGTGGTCCGATCAAATCATTATCGAAAGGAACATTTGACAAACTCTGCTGGAGTTCATGAGCCACATCGTTTTCCAAAAGGACATCCCGTAGTGGGTAAAGATAGTTCTACTCATGCTATAAAGTGAATAGAAATTCTATATATTTCGACTTTCCACTCATCTCAGCTCATTCTTTCTTCACTCAAGCACAAATTCCTCTGCCAATCGATAATATATCTCATTTCAAGCTCGTCTCTACTACTCATTAGCGTTATCAACATGGTCTCCAACACGAAGAATTTCCAAAGCTCTCCAAGACCCAAGACCAAAGGAAATTCTTCGCCAAAACCACAGAACTCGTATGCCGATCAAGAGGGTACTCCAAATGGAAAGTCAGCAAGCGACCACCAGTGCCACGGTCACACGTTGAACTCATCTCATGTCCTTCAAATAGCGGCTTCCGAAGAGCCTCCAACTTTACTCACCAAGCCTCCCAAGCCTCCCAACCAAAGCTATGGATACTGCTCCAACTTTTCCACGGATGTACCGTCATCGCAAAACCACACGTCTGTCTTGTCACACAAGAGTCTCAGCACAAAATCCGAAAGCGTTCAGCGAGTTGACTCTCCAACAAAGCCGACAGACTATCAGAGTAAAACTCATAATCTGCCCATGATGATGGAATGCTATAGCCCCATAAAGCGATGGGAAGCTGAAACACTGGTGGAGAGTGTGTGGTCTACTTTCGTCGCTTTGGAGATTGGAGCTCGCCCAATTGGCGAGGAGCTGGATATTGCGACAGAGATTGAGATTTACAAAACTTTTGAAGGGTGACAGGGTGACAAATCCTCCCCCTTTTCCGTCTTTTGGATATTTTAATTCCTGGCTGGTTGATATTCAAAATCAGGTTGTAGGATATGGAGTTGCAAAATAGATAATGAAATTCACACTTCTAGGGAAGCCTTCTTAAGATAGAAATAATCTTTAGAGAAATATTCACTCTCCTCCTCTTGTTACATATGTTAGCTCTGTAATATTGGGTTTTTCGCCAAATAACTGTGAGAAGATCTTCTCACACATCTACCACATCTATGGCAACATCTTCTTCCCCTTTTGATGATTCTCTTTGGAAATCTGATAGCTTGTAAAAGGCCTAAAGCTTTATCACAGAGGCATTTGCTCCCCAAGCCAGTGGACTTTAATCAAAACTACAGAAAGTGTTACAGGCATAAACCTACACATACAAATCACGTGGTTAGGACAGGGTCACGTGCAGGATCGCAAGCATCGCTAATACGATCTGGTGTGATGAGCAGGATATCACGTGAGCTGAATGTTGTGTGTGGACAGCTCGGGCATAAGAACCTCATTTCCGAAGTGTGGAGAATAAGGGGCACATTCAGAGTCTATTCGGACTAGGGCAAGAGAGAAGCTTACTGTAGATAAGGCACACCTCACTCCTGTAGTTTTTCTTTCCTCATATTCTTCTTTTCCTTCGTAGCTAGCCTATGAACCGAATATACTCAGACTA
>QYAI01000136.1:0-69447 GCA_003988855.1 Arachnopeziza araneosa
TTAGCTATACTAATTATTTAACTTTGTTTTACTTTAGTACTATAGCAGCTTACACTAGCTATAGATTAGCTACTAAACATCTTTAGCAGTGTTAAAGCAGAAGTTCGAGAAAAGTAATAGCGAACAAGGCAAGAAGCAACGACAGAAGTAGAAACACTAAAGGCAATTAGTAGTATCTTTCTTATAAGAACATAAGAGTTTTTTCTTTAGAAGGGCACTTCTGTTATGAGATTATTTACTCTTACATAACTGTTACGTGCGACAGTCATGTGACGAGGCTAGGACGAGGCTAGGCGGACATAAATAGCTGCTTCTCATAGAATTAGGAATGCATCCTTTTACAACCACACACCATAATTTTGTTCCTACCAACCAGGTTGGGAGAAGTGATAGAGGGCAAACAGAGATAAGGAGCGAGGGGAGGTAATTAGAAGAAGAAGAAGAGCCTGAAGAAAAGAATATGGAGAAGGTAAGGAGTAGAGAAATAAATAAAATTGCTGTCTTGATGCCTAGGGGGTGGAGGGCACCTAATGTCTGCTACCGGGACATTTGTTTCAAGGTCTGATGTACGGATGATTCCCGCCTTTAGAGCGTTTTCTACGGCCCGTGCCGCCTTAGCCACGAGGTAAGTAGCGCAAGATTTTGGTCTGGAGATAGCTTAGAGTCTTACCTACGTAGCCCATCGACGAGGATCCATTTCGTGATGGTAGTTAGCGCGATTTTAGGCTATATTTTTATATGGGAAACATCGATTATTACAGCACTCTGTTGCATTTAGAACGAGGTAAGGGTTAATGGAAGATCTCTTTAGGATATAGTTTATTCATAGACAAAGTTTGAAAGCTTTCTAACAGTTATTGCTGTCGTTACGAAGAGAGAAAGCCGAAAATCGAGAGTCGCGGAACTACCATCACGAAATGGGTTAGCCTCGCATGCGCATGCTCTTCACTTCTCGATCATGCCTACCTATATATCATTATGACCTCTACTCAGCGCATGTATCAAGACTGAACTGGGAGAACATGAAGTACCCAGGTATAGCGAGCATTCTGACTTACAAATGTGAGTAAAGAAGATTAAGCTGTGCAGGCATAAAAGCTCCTGTAAAGCTACGAAGCATTTAGACTTTAAGGTACAGGAAAATTTCTAATTCATCCACTAGTAATCAACTTTTCCATCTCTGCAACATCTTTAACTGCAGTCGTAAGGTTTTCAAACCCGTTCTTAGTAATAAGAATGTTGTCTTCGATTCGAACGCCACCAACTTCCCAGTACTTATTCAGCACTTCAAAGTTGATGTAGGCTGAATGAACAGGGTCTGTCAAGTATGGCTCGATAATAAAACGGCAAAAGTAAATCTAGAAGGTTGGTTAGATATTGCTGTCAAATATTGTAAAGGAAGACTCACGCCTGGCTCAACTGTGATGATAGATCCCGCTGGTAGAGAACCTCGGACTCTCAAATATCTGAAAATGGGATCTTTGTCGTCGTAATTTGCGTGGCCACCAGTATCATGCGTGTCCATTCCCAAATAGTGTCCCAAACCGTGTGGAAAGAAGGCGACGCTAGTTCTCGTCTTGAGAATATCTTCCTTGTTGCCTTGCAACACACCTAAATTTAACAAGCCCTCGATGGCAATCTCGTGGGCGGTTATATGAACATCGTCCCAGAGCACACCTTCTTTGAGCATATTTATGCATACATGTTGCATTTGTAAAACAATGTCGTAAATTGCTCGACTCTCAGTGCTGAATTTTCCGTTTATTGGAAATGTCCTTGTCTGATCCGTGGTTAGCAGTTATAAGCCGAAAACGATGAACACTTACAATATCAGAAGTATAGCAACCATACTCGCCCCCTGCATCTAGCAAAATGTTAAGCTTTCCCGCCAGAGGCTCATTGTTCTTCACATAATGCAACGTGGCGGCGGCCGTTCCGCTGGCCACAATAGAATGATAAGCCTGCTCCCTTGCTCCATTTGAGATGCACTTCTCTATAAACAAGCCCTCTAACTCCCGTTCATTCTTGGCGTGTTTTGCTGCTTTTAGAACTGCTGTATGTGCAATGGTGCTAATAGCATTTGCCTTCTTAGTAAGGGCAACCTCAAAATCATCTTTTACAACTCGACATTCCTCGATTGCTTCCTTCAAGAGCACAAAATCTTTGTCGTCAAATTCGAGAAACGTAATGTGGTCACTGACTTGGTTCGCAATTGTCCAAATGGCAGAGTGAGTTCGTGGATGGGCAAGTACAGCATTAACTTCATCAGTCGTTCGTACAGCGTCAACATCGTACAAAGAGAGTGCTTCGTCTTCCGAGAGTGGGAGGCCAGACCAAATTACGCTATCGGGATCGATGGGCGGGATGAAGAGCGTCGCCGTGTCAGTATCGATGTCGTATGTGTAGTAGCTATCTGGGAGTGCACAGCCCGTCAGGTAATAGAAATATCGTCTCTGTCTGTGGCGGGGTCAGTGGGTACGAGTGAAGTGGGGTGAGAGCATCAAACCTGAACGGCACTGACTCGTCGTTGTCTTCAATCATGCGGGTCTTTTGTCCCTCTAGATAGAGGATTCCATTTGTTTTAGGATTCTTCTTTCTCATCCAATCGAGGACCCGTTTCACGTGGGTTTTCGCGGGATATTTGCCCGCCAGAACAGCTTCAACATGATCCATATCACGAGCGAGGAATAGCCCACAAGATCTAAACTAGGAGGATAAGCCGGATTAGGACAGGATCAATGAAAATACGGTAATCGCAAAAGGTATGTCTGGAGTGACGCTTTCAAGGAAATCCTGACTTTTGGTTCTTGGATCTTGATGTGTTTCTGTTTGGTGTCGAGTGTCGAGGTACCTTGCTCCGGGGGTTTCCTATGCCGATATGCTTACAACAGGGATTCTGGTACTAAAGTCAGAAATGGGGGTGTTCACATCAGCTTCCTCGATATATGATGTCGAAATCTTCAAGAACATCAATATTCAATCCTCACAAGACACCTAACTGTATGTATCAATCCCATTTCAAGATCTCGAATCCATGTTCCCTCGAGGACGCCGCAACTGATAGGTACTTTCCAAATCTATGCAATCCTAATGTCTTTCCAAACGCCAATGCTAATCAAGAAGGTTTACCAAGGCCCCACCAAGAATTAGGTATTACATCGGTCGATTTCCGATCATATTCCTCGCCACTGACAAGACTGCTGTATCATCTTTCCAACAGGAACTTTGAGTGGGCTTCAGGCCCCATCCTCACAACATGGGAGTAATTATACAGGTACCCATGTGCCTGTGCTACTTCACGCATCTGCAGTGACTTCCAATACCGTTTCCTGGACCCCCACATGCTGTCTTTTCTTGGGTTTTAGAGGCATTCTGGGCACGAAATTCATCGAACCTTGAAGAGATGATATCTCTTTTAAACTGATGGCGTGCTCCAAAAGTGCCTCCTTGGATGTGTTGAACTCAAAATTAGTGAGAAAGCAAAAACTGATCTCGAGCCTGGCCAGTTCGTGTCCACTCACTCCTCCCACCTTCGAAAAACGTGAATGAGCATAGCTTTGATCTTCAAGGGCTTTCATAGCCACCCGAAGCCCTGCAAGTATCAGCCGGTGACAGTTTCGACGTGTGACTGGAATCGCTTTCTCGTCAACTGCGAGCTTATGTATATAACAACTAGTTGCGAGGTAAACTGCCGTAGACATGGGGCAGAATTTGTGTATCCTCATCAGATAGTCTTCCAAAGATATCGATGGAGGATGTTTCGAATAGAACTTTCTCGTAATCGCACTATGCTGTACGTTTAAGGGCTCTGCATTATCCCCAATGATGTAGGGATCTGTTTGTGTGAAGCCGGAACTCCCAACGGGTACCTTTCTGAAACTCACACCGTCGATGTCATCAGAACCGCCACTGGAATTTGAAGGTGTGCGGGGCCGCTTTTGTAGTTCTGCCAGGTTCTTGTACGAATTGCTTCGGATTATGTTCTCTTTCTCAGCTTGCATTCCTCTCATATTCGTCGGCGTGTTGAATGTTGGAGGTGGTGTTGGAGGAACGTCGCCCGTAATCTTCACTAATGCCTCGATACCCGCGCATAGCAGTTTGAGGGCCGTAACAGGACCGAGAGTAAATACATCGAGGCTGTTTGGGGACAGAGGCCCAGTATCGTACCCAGCGGAAGACTTGATGCCTACGGAAAGCCCGGTATCCGCTGATGGGTTGGGAGGTGGTGGAATTTGTAGATTGGTCTCGGTCGGCGGGGAGCTGCTGGCAGCACTTGCTTGACGGGCGAGAGACATAATGATGGTCTGGAATTATATTCTGCTAGATGAGGAATACAGTGCCAATCTTGCATGTGAAGGGAGTATTAGCTCGGCCAGAGGCGTCGAAGCTGTAAGGTAATCGAAGGACCCCAGAAGCGCATATTCCTGGCAGATGTTGTTAGAGACGTAGAGAGATCAGTTATCAAGCTAGATTCTCTTGCGGCTATGGCTGATACGGTGTGAATCAATTGTCCCAAGGCTCCGAGAACTACCTAGGAAGGTATCGGAGTGGGTAGCGCCGGGTAGATGGATGGAGACTGGGAGATCCACAGTTCGCCGTTCTTTCGAACACAGGAGGACGAAGATTTAAGTAGTTGAAGGTTGGTAGTCTCGTCTCGTCTCGTCTCGTTCTCAAAGCACGTCTCGTACCGAAGTCAATGCTGGCCGGTACCTGAATGCGATGCGGTGGAGTTTAGGCTGATTAAGAAGCCTCCCAAGGCGATGATGTTAGTAAGAACGGGCGTCGTGGGAGGGAGATGGTCTGGGAAAGCCAGAAAAATGTAGCGATTGGCGTTTCTTATGCTTGAATTTCTTTTTTTCGCCGCTGCCACCGGCCTGTGATCTTCAACTCGTGGAGCGCTGTGCCTATGAAGGCCGCCGTCTCATCAGCAGGTTGACGTCCCACTGCTTACCCCGCCGCATCGCGCATATCATATCACCAAAACCCGAGGATTCGCCCCACGTCGCTGGCTGGTCCTTTGAGTCTGTTGGATCTCTGTCCTCTCTCTTCTGTGTCGGCCAATAGAGGATAGGCCTATGACCGAGGTTTTGGGAATAATGGTGAGCTGTCTGTACATGACCATTACTGCTACCGTCCAGGACCATGCTGTCCTGCAGGCAAGGCCGGGATAGTTCCGAAGCTCGAGGACCCTGAAAATCCCGCCTAAACGGGAGGGGAATGAGAGCGAATGCAGATGCTTCCATTTCCACCTGGACGTGTGACCTGCAAGCCTTGCCTAGAGTCGCCTTTTGTAGCGCAGAATCAGAGAGGGCTATTGGTGCTGGCAATGAGGGTCCAATAGCTGATCTAGAAGCAGGCACCGGAAGTAATTTCCCGTCACCCGTGAAGCACTTCATGAGAGATGAGAGATTACTGTGGGTGCATTGAATTGAAAGGAGCACAGGCACCGTGTAAATTTTCGCCTGCTTTAAGTTTGATTACGAGAATCTGTAACCGAGGCAGGACAGACAACAGATGCATTGAGGTCAACTCTACCTTATTCACAACAGGAGAGCTTCTCTCCGAGCTTGGGCTATGTTCAATCATTCACCTTCCCAATAGTTTCATGCAAACGCTACCGTTTGGGTTTGATGAATATTGTCTTCCTCTCCATGTGATACTCCGCCTAGATCTTAACAGCCTGACACGACTACCGCGTCGATCACCGCAGTCACACCATTCTTCACACTTTCTACCGCTCTCTTCAAGACTGCCTCTAGCTCGCTTGCCTTCGCAACTTTCTCCGCAAAAAGGTTTCCACCAGCTGCAGCCTTGGCAATCCCAGCATAATCTGGTACAGGTGCAAAGCTGATGTTGAGTTCTTCATTTGTGGCCTTGGAGCCCAACCCGTCTGGATGAACTAGGAGCAATGATTTCTTCGGTGCGTTCCATCCTATGGGGGATGATTAGCCAATTTCCTCTGCAGGTGAGCCAATTCCATTTACCTTTATTATTCAAAACAATGGTTAAAATCGGAATTTTATATCGTTGCGAGATCCAGTAAACACTACCCGGAATCGAAAACAGGAATGTTCCATCTCCAACAATCTGGACAACAAATTTACCCTTTCCAGCTCCGTTTTCATATTCACTCGCCAACTTGATTCCAAGTGCTCCGCCTCCGGACCAACCAAGTCCACCACCGCCGCAATTAATCCATGATCCTGGGAGGGTAGCTTGAATATTATCTGCCACAAATACTGTATTTGTTACTGCCTCGATAGCGAAAATGCTATCTTCAGGGACAATTCCACGAAGAGTACGGCAAAGATAGCCAGTTCCGAATGTATCATCCTGCTGCGGCCCTGCTATGGCAGCAATAGTAGCGAGGCGTTTCTTGTGATCTTCTGCCAAGTCTTCCCATTTTTGATTGTACAATTGGGAACTAAGTTTTTCCGAAAGTTTGGAGGAGCTGATAAACTTCACAAGTTGTGTAATGGACGTGAAACTATCAGCACGGTATCTTGCAACAGCGGCAATATAGGCAACGGGCATTTGTTGTTTCATCGGGTCGACATCAATGTGGTATACCTTGGCTGTTTTTGAGGGGTGACATTGGGTATTAATCCATGGTACATCTAGATCAATCTCAGCATATTAGCAAGGTAGAGCAGAAACTCAATTACCGCAGTCAATGACCAGAATGACATCCGCTGTCCTGATGGCTTGATCGATACCATATCTCAGACCGAGCCATGCTCGGTGATCAGCTGGGAAGCACATGTCGCTGCCCCCGGTGTCCAAAACCCTCAATCCTTTGATAGTATCCGCAAGTTTAGTAAGTGCTCCAACCGTCTTATGGTTTCGTCCTGAGTAGCCTGTAATAATCAAGGGTTGCTCGGCTTCAACCAGGCTTTCTGATATAAGCTCCACTGCGTCGTCAGTAAGAGCTGAGGGCTCAACGGGATTCCAAAATGCCTGGTCAAGTGCGTATGGCGATAAATCCTCTTCCATAACTTCTCTTGCGCCACAAAGATACACTGGACCGGCAGGATCACTGCGTGCGAATTGCAGTGCTCGGTTTACCATTTGTTTAACATTCTTTCCGGTCTTAATTTCGGCAGTATACCTGCAATACTGCGCTACAATCTGTTTTTGATCTGGTACATCCTGGATCCAATGAATATATTCCGTTCGAGATCCTCGCATTTCTCCCTCTATTGTATATGGAGATAGGCCAGCGAAAATGAGAACTGGCGCACGTCCGCAAGAAGCATTATGTACTGCAGCTCCTAGACCCTGAGTTCCAACATCGACATGAACAATCACGCATTGAGGTTTGCCAGTGAGTCGAGCATAACCGTCGGCCATAGAAAGAGCGACCATCTAGCAAGAATTAGTTAGGCATTAGGGTAACGAGAGCGGTACGTTCTTCGTTGGGACAGGTAATCTGGCGAGGGAATTTGCCTTTCTTTTCATTTTGTCCTTTTACCATGGCTTCGATGATGGACCTGATTCCAAAAACTTATAGTCAGTATCTTTCATTCGCACATTCTTGGGCGAGGGTTGGATATCCCCAATGATGAAACGGAGCGGCTTGAGAGAAGAGCAAAAAAGGGGACTCTGTACGGATGATCGGATCCAAGATTCACAAAGCAATGGGTTACTCCAGCCTGTGTTGGAAACGTCAGTCTCTCTCTAAGTCAAACGGAACTGCTCTCCCTACCTCCCATAGTGCCTCGAAAAAGGCAAAAGATGCAGTATACATTTTGAGGAGACGAATTAACAGACAAAGAGAGAGAGGGAAGTTTCAAGAAGGCTTCTCAGAAGAAAGCAGCTGTTTTAGAGAGATGTAGATGGTAAGTGGGGAGGATGAAGTAATGGAGGGGTTTGCTCGGGATTGTTGAATTCTTAAGCCGCGCTGAACAGCTCCAAGCACGAAAGTGGCACTTGCACGCGGAACTCTTTCCTCTTCCTCGGTCGGAGACTCAAAGAAGGGTTCGTTGTCGAGAGAAGATGTCCGATCCCCGAAGACTTCTTCAGAACTTGGTGGCATTCAATTGATGACCAACTAGGAATGGATTTGCTGGTGGGACGACGGTGAGGGACTCCCGAAATCTGGGGTCGGCTTACCTTCCTCTTCTCTACGCCCCACCAGCTGTGGAAGCTTTCCGCACCGTTGAAAGACGGCCGATCCAGTACGGCTCCGAAAGCAATTGCCCATTTATAGCCGCAATCTGATAACATGACAACCCAAAGGCAGGATTCTCAGATTGGTGATTCACATGTGAAGGCTTGCTTATTTAATTTCAGGTGAGATGTGGTGCACAGAAGAATTCCATTTGCTACTCGGCCATAAAGAACGATTGATTGCCATCTAAGCTAGAAGATTTTCCTACTCATATCGATACACTCCATCATCGTACAGGACTCGATGTCTTCGAGTTGCTGGCCCTACACTAAAGCGTCTTGCTGGCAACTGCCGCTCCTTTAGTCGTTGTCTCAGGGCAGCTTCCTCTTCGGCCTCCCTCCGAGCTTTAATCTCTCTGTCTCGAACATCTAGCCGCCTCCTGATCTCTGCCGCCTCAACTATTGCTCTTTCTCCAGCATCTCGTTCATCTCTAACAGCTAGTGAACTCATCATGGCTGGGAGACCCTCGGGTTGATCAACAACTGGCCTGAGGTATTCTCTCTGTCTGAGGGGTGCAGGAGGCACAGGAACTGCTGGCCTTCTTCGGATCTCCTCATCTTGCGCTCTGATACGTTCGTCCCGACGACGCTCGGCTTCGAGCGCAGCGATGTGCTCTTCACGTTCTCGTTCTCGACGTTCTAAATCTTCTGCTTCCCGGCGAGCCCGTGAGTCGAACGATGTGTGTGATGTGGAAGGCGAGTCCCATGATACACGATTCCTGGAAGATGATGCACGTCGTGGACGATCACCTACAACTGCTCCTACCGAAGGAGCACGAGGCGTGGGGATAGGACGTTCATCAACGATAATAGGACGGCTGCGATCTCGCGGGACACCGTCAACGATAAATGGGGGTGTCGATGGTGAACTAGGGGCAGTGAATGTTTGCTGGAAGGTTTGTGGTGGTGTTCGGGGTGTTGGAGGCGAGTCGACGATGATAATACGCTCTTTGCGGTGTTGACGACTTGGGCGAAGGGGCGGGAAGAGCTCGCTGCGTCGCTTGCTATTGCGACGTCGTACTCTCCCCTCGTCCGAACTCATGTCTCCTCCTGAAAGTCGGTGGTGAGAGCCGCCCGAAGAACGAGGAGGAGTAGATGGGAAAGCTCGTTGATTCGTAGTCATCATATACTCGGTCGACGGCTCTCCAAACTGAATCTTTCGAATGGGATTTTCAAGGACAGAGAGCTTTTGACATGGACGGCCAGGCTGGCCAAATGCACAATATTGAGTCTGCCGGAATTCGGTCGAGGACCCATCAGGATAGGAGTCAACGTAAACGTTTGTGACACACATTATGACGGTTGAAGAAGAGGAATGCTCTCTGGCTGGAAAATGGGTATGCTGATATGTCGAGTTATGTGATTCTCTGACAGTACCGTGACGTATGTCTTGTCTTGCGAATTGGTATGCTCTCGGGGGGTTGTGGTTTTCTTTATATAGGAGTCTCGATATCGGTGGGTGAGACTGATCTGTGGCTGGGTTGAGATTGCCTATTGGACAATTCGCTCGGGTTTCTGTCAGTCTCCTATGTCAGGAATGTATAACAGTCGCACTTGAATGTCGATCCGATGGACTAGAGACATGGAGATGACATGTATTCGAGTGTATATATGCTGCAGGAGGGGAGAATACTGATCGGTGTGCTCGTGTGCGCGACGGTGTGGGTGCAAGGCTCGATATAGATTTTTTTTTCCCTCTTCCTAATAGGGAATAGAATCTGAGTAATGCAAGGCTGCGAGATGCGGCGATGAATGAGAAGGAATAGACAATGTGATAGGAAGGGAGAGACGCAAGAGCCTGAGTGGTGGGCGAGCTTCTTATATCCTTTTTGCAGAGTCAGTCATTCGGCAATGATAAATGATGATCCTGGACAGGCAAGCAGGCAGACGGGCAGGCAGTGACTGGAATATCAACCAGCCCTGAGCATATTGGGACATGGCGGCACCCGCAACCGGTCAAGTGCGGTCAGCCACCACCAGTCACAGCCTGCGAACTCATGAGGCTGAGCCACTGGAATGACCCTGTTCGAGGGAAGAAACGAAACGGAGGGGGGGCATTTGCAGTTGCAGTTGCAGTCTTCCCCTTTCCTTTTCCTTGTCATTCCTTTCCCTTCCCTCCCGTCCCTGTCGGTCTGTCTGTCCACCTGCAAGGAGAGGGCACAGCGACAGGGAGGGTGGGCAGGAAAGTCCTTGGAGGCGACGAAACACTCCGAGTCCAGAAGTCCTGCCCATCTGTTTCTGACCCCGTCAAGGCATTCTCGGTCAGTGTGGAAACCCTTTTCTGCCACATCAGGAGATCTGGTCAGCGTTGAAGGGCTTGACACCCTTTGCGAAGCTGGAGAGGCCGCCTCCAACTGACACTGAAGCCGAGCATGTCAGATCTGAAAGGGGCGGCGGCAATCTTAGGCGGCGCATGTTGGCTGGAATGTATCAGGAATCGCCCTCCTCTTTCCGGAATCTAGGATGTTTGTTAATGGTGAGGACGCATAGTAAGAACAATAATGCTGCAACAGGCAATAGGCTTACTAGGAAACGCCCTAGTGAATTATCCGACGATTCCTCGGCGCGTTTCAAGCAGACTGAATCCTGCCATAGCAACAAAATACCCAAAATGAACAAGGACTTCTAGAAGATTATTCTTTATTGTTTCCTGCTAACAGACAGACCGTCCGTTTCCCAAAACAAAGCTTGTTTTCCTTTCCATGAGTTATTTTCTCCCGCATCCCAATGTTCCGTGCAATTTACAGTTGACTGTACTTTTGCGATGGCATAGTCCGATTGAACATGTTTCACCACGAATAAAGTGATTGTACTACACACCGTGTCTGGGAAGATTGAGTGTTCGGGTTCCTCCTACCAATCACTCACTTGGGTCGCTGAACCTTTGCGACAGGCCTTTACCATCGCCTCCCTGTCATTCCACTGGAGAATTCCCGTACCGGGCAGTGTCCTGTCATCATTGTGTATTGCTGCGCCGTATGGGTCGCTGTGTGGGCGATTTTATGCTATTCTCAAGCTCATGGCACCGCCAACGCTGCTGATATTGTAACTCTGTCACTTAAGAAATTATCGTTCAAGATTCCGCGACTATGTTGGTGTTTGAGTCGAATTTTTAACGACTTTTTCCAGACGTTGGTGTTTGGAACTGGATGTCCACTACATTGTGTAAAATGTTGGTGTTTGGAATCGTGTGCCTCCACAGTTTGTAAAATGTTGGCGTTTAGAATCAAGTATTCTCTCGATATGATGAAAATGTTGGTGTTTGAAGTCGAAAGCCTCACTTGAGACGAGATGTCTGTAGCTTATACTTATGTTTATCTTCTCTCTTTTTAATAGAAGCATACCTTTTAACCTTCCTTCTTCCATACCGTGAAGTTGCAGCTGGGTTCTCCTTTGAAACAATCTTGAAGTTATATTTGCTTTACGTGCCATCAACTCCATCCAATCTCAAAATGCTTCTTCGACTCTTCATTCTCAACAGCCTTTCTACAATCTCTCTGGTATCTTCACTTGCGTTTTCGACCCCAAGTTTTCCAGTTCCAACTCAAACTTCAAGCCTCGAACTATTCTCACTTCACTCTCGTGAAGAAGCGATGTATACTATTCAGGCTGGTGACACACTCTTCAGTATCGCATCTCGCTATGATACTACAATCACTAACATTCTCAACGCAAACCCTGGAATCGAAACAGATACATCGTAGATAGGACAAGACATCAATCTCTCTATCGCTCCGGCAGCAGCAGTCTCATCTTCTTTCACAGGTCCCGCTCCGAGCGTCTCTGGCGCTGTAACAACTGCCTCTTATACAACTACTTCTGGCCTCCCAGAAGTCTCTTCAGATTTTGGATCTGTACCAACTGCCTCTAATGCAGCTCCTTCTGGCCTGGTCCCAGAAGTCTCTTTAGATTTTGGATCGCCGACTTCTTCCGAACTAGGCGCATTCGCTACTCCCAGCGGGATACTTCTTGTTCGAGCTGCTCGAATACAATTATGGTAGAAGGAGTGGGGTGGGGAGAGGGCGCTAGCTAGTATTTTATTTTGCTATTCTCTTTTGTCGATGATCTGTATATTATTCTAGTATTTAAAAGGATATGTAAATTATGTTTTGTCTCTCTAAGCTTAATCTGGCATCCAATCTCTCCTCAAATTAGACGGGGCTGGAGATTCTCCGGACAGAACCTTCCAAATCTAGTCAAAAGGCAATCAATCGCACGGAGCGGCTCTCTGACCCTGCTCAACGGTCAGAAGAAAATATGCGGGTGCGGTTGCAGCGCGGGAGCGTCCCTGCAGTGGAGAAGCCTCCCGCTCTGGGGCGGTGCAAGCTAGCTGGCTAGGCTGTGCTAAGCTCAACCACACCGAACCTCATCCTTCGTATATTCACGAACAATGATCGAATCATTCAGCACTGCAGAGGAATCAGATCGTCCGTATGGAGACGCCGAACCACAGCCACATTCTTCACACCAGCCATACATGCAAGGTGCTCACTATCACATCGCTTGTCTTGCACCTCACCCATGATCATCGAGTCTTGACCAGTTGTCAGCATGCAACCCAACTATCTGGTGATCATGCCATTCGTCGCTCATCCAAGACACCGCATCCTCACGCAGGTACCCATCGGAGAAGATTGTGGGTGGGTGGTGGCAGCTCAACAGAAACATCGGTGGTTGTTTGTAATCACCGCGTGTCATTTCCAAAGATACATCGGATGACTGGTTCCTCTTCTGGCTTCTTCCCACAGAATTTGCAACATGCTCCTGTATCCTAGTCAAGCTGGACTTGATGGAGTCAGCCTTACGAGGCTTTCTCACGTTCGGAAACCTGTTTCAACACCGTCCAATCTCAGGACTGCTCCTTCATCGACGCGTCCCTCACGTAACAACCTAACAAATCTAGGCACAACTATCTTGAAATCGAGTCATCGAGATAAGTCTCCTCTACTTTATTCTTAGGCACCTACTATCATGCCGAGTGGAGCAGGATCATGTCCCTCCACTCAGACCTCAGGCTAGTATGCATAGCGTTGGAGTCATTGCTAAATCGACGACTATCTAGACTCCTGTCAGGCACCGATAGCTTTGCTCCAATAATCTTCGGTAGCGGTGCTTGTGATCTTATTTATGCTAACATGTAACCCCTCATCTTGAATGTCTGCGACAAATGTAGACTCATGTGCTTCCATACCACCAAGAGACTCCTCGCATTTACCAGGCACCCAAAATATATAATAGCAAAAGATACGACCCACTTGCGGAAAGGACATTGAGCACTGTATGTCAAGTGTTCAAAGTCGTTGGTACATACACCATTCCTACCAGGTACTCGATTAAAATATCTGTTTCTCCTTGCTGGCTTATGAGGATCTACCATGGGCGCCCTCTTATGGACGATATGCAGTAATATTTCAATCACGTTCAAAGGACAAAATTTCATATCTTACTGAACAATGTCCCCATAACCTCCTTCGTGTCCTTGTTATATTCCTTAACCAATCCCGCAATAGCTTTGAACTCGGGAATCCCCGCGTCTCCCATACACTCATACAACCAGCTCTCACTACTTGTCACCACTGCCCCTTCCCTCCGTAGTCTCTTTAGCGCCAATGGGATCTCCTCTTTATTGCACGAACTGACTCCATCTGCTATGATGTAAACCTTATGTCCATTGGCTAGCAAATCGAGGGTAGTCTGCGTCACACAAATATGACTCTCGATCCCTACGATAGCGACTGAGGATGGAGATGCGGAAGAGAAGTGCGAGGAGATTGGAGGAATCCACATGGAGAAAGCGGTTTTATCGGCGTGCTCGACGAAGGATTGAGAAGGAAGCTCTGAGCAGATCTCACCAAGGCGAGCACGGTTTTGGGTCGTGGCATAGATGGGGATGGAAAGAATGGAAGCTGCTTTGATGAGTTTCTGGGTAGTGGTAATTCTATCGGAAAGTCATTCCTAAATTTAATTTGTATGTCGATTGTAGCATACACTTTTTGGTACTCCCATATAGCTGGACGGAATTTCTCCTGTACATCGCAGATGCTAGAATGAACGGATTAGTTGTTATTGAGAGGTCGGAAGGAGGGGTTACAAAAGGGCTGGCCTGACTGGATTTAATCAGCAGGCAGGAATTGTTATCAGGAGGAAGACATACTTATCCTCTTGGCTGGTTCTGACATGATTACAATTGCTTTAGGCATTCAATCAGGATGTGTTGGGGCCGTAAGTTCAATTATTTGAACTTTGTGATACTGATGAGGGGCAGGCCGAGGATCCTCACACCCGAGCACTCGGCTAAGTTTCCCAACAGGCCAGGGGTCTATAAAGCGAATGGGACTCAAGGATTTGATGTATTTACTCGTTATATTTGTTCCTACTCGACGAGAGAATTCAAGTATTCTAGGAAATCAATTGGTCTTGATGACGCCATTCGAGATCTACAAAGTTCAAATTTCAACAGGCTCTACTTTCGCCCCGTTGATCCAGCTTAGATCCCCTTCAGTGGTCCGCTTCTGTATGTTGTATAACTCATCAATCAGAGCAGGAACAAATGTGCCGGGCCCTTTCACATCTTCTCGACTAGCGGCAATCTCTGCTGCTATCTCATAATGTAACAGCCCAGCTAGAGCAGCAACAAGCTTGTCCTCCTGGTGGATTGCTAGCATCACCGAGATTGTCGTTCCCAAGACACAACCGCTGCCTGTGATCTTACCTAGAAGTTCATGGCCATTTGAGACAATATAAGTGCGCTTGCCGTCACTGATGAAATCAGTTGCGCCCGTCATTACCACAACATTTCGTTCTCTGGCAGCTAGGTCTCGTACCAATGTAGCCTTTTCGAGGTTTGTTGAAGTACTATGACCACTGTCAACTCCTTTCTGTTGGACGATAGACCCAAATATAGTCTTGATTTCTCCTTCGTTGCCCTTGATAACGTCAAAGTAACCTGCAGCTAGAAGGGCCTTGACAGCTGCCCTTCGTACAGAGGTTGCTCCTCCACCTACAGGATCAAATACAACAGGCCCACCTGCTAGATTATAAGCCTTCAGCGCCTGCATATAATTCTGAAGACTATCTGGTGTTACTGTTCCCATATTGATAACCAGCGATCCGCCGAGCTTGGATAAATCCTTTGCTTCCTCACCATAATTTGCCATTATTGGCGATCCCCCAACAGCTAGTGCTACATTGGCAGCAAAATTTTGGACCACAAGGTTTGTCATATTGTGAGACAGTGGGTTCTTTTCTCCTGCAGACTTGACAATATGAGGAATTTTCTTCAGTAGCGCCGTTGGGTTTTCTTCCTCAGTGTGAGATTCCAATCTCGGAGCAGCAAACGGCGGTAAAGTACGAATGAGAGACAAAAGGTCCGAAGCAGCCTTTTGTGGATCTGGAGCGGCTATGATAGCACTGACAACTGCTACGCCATCTAGACGTTTTGAGATATGAGAAGACTGGAATAATACACGCTGAACCGTTGAGGCATTGATTCCACCAATCGAGACAGTCCGGACGTGTTTCCCATCTTCAGCTATGGCCTTTAAGATCTCTTTCGTTCCCGCAGTTCCAATGATGTCGCGGGTGTTAGTCTTGCTAGAAATTTCTTAGTTTCCATGCTAATCTCTCAATTGTGCAACCTACGTTGGAGTTGCAAACATCGTCCCTATACCGAGATAATTCGCGCCTCCTCTACAAGCTTCTCTGGCTTCTGTGACATTTGACACAGTAACTCCAATGATAGCACTATCTCCAAGAAGAGACCTAGCCGTCTTTAGATCTGTTTGGAATCAATTCCAAGACCTCTGAGGTAAAACATCTTCTCACGTACCCAGGTCATCTTGACCAATATGGACTCCTTCGCAGCCAACAGCCAAGGCTACATCAACCCGGTCATTAATGAGAAGAGGCACATGGTGCTTCCTTGTCACTGCATGTAATTTTTGAGCAGTAGAAACAAGCACTGCCGTATCACTGGATTTGTCCCTATACTGCACGAGAGTAACTCCGCCTTTGAGTGCAGCTTCAACGACTTCCACAAGATCTCGTGTCCCGAGGATGGAAGGCGTGGAATCTGTGACGAGATAGAGAGAGTAATCTACATCAGCAGTGGCCATCTTGAGATTCCTCACATGGACAAGGCGATGTGAGATTCAGACGGGTTAAGATCACGTGCGAGACCATGTAGTCGCTGCTAACCTATTTGGAAGACTGTAGGTATATTCTAGGAGAAATCTGAAGAGTGCTGTACCGTTCAGGTGGAATCTATTTGCATAGAGACTCGATTGGTGAATCAGAAAGGGTTAGGTTTTGGACATGAATCATCATCCATGTGCACGTCGAGAACTTCCGACAAAGCACTTGCTGACACATTTGCGGCCAGGCACGAATTCCGGTTGTAACAGCAGCACCTCCATTTTCTCTCGAAACTTTCTTCTTCCTCACCACCACCACCACCACCACTAACAAACACCCTTCAACCAGAACAAGTCTTCTTCCACAAGACCTGAACAACTCATCAGATCCCGCAGAGGAACACAGATTCTTCTACGACCTTCCACCACACACGAAATCCCCGTTTACTCATTGCAGCGTTCGATACAAAGCCTTTGCCTCCCACATCCAAACTCTGGCCAGTCTACAACGACCGCGCCCTCTCTTGCAAAGGAAGTTTTCTTCCACGAATCTATCAACAAAGCCATCAGCTATTCAACTGATACATCTGCGTTATATGTATCTCACACCCAAAGCCAACGACCTCAGACACCAGCCGCCTCTCGAGCTGCAACCATTTCGCATACCGCGGAAACCTTGTAGCCCCTACTTCAGTAGCAACGGCTAATCCTCATCGACTTCGACGAATGTCGCGTTAGTAACTTACCATATCCATCTCCTTTAGTGCTCCTCTCGCTCACCCACCCATCTACCCGACCTGTCTTATGTCGCATCATCTGGCCGTGTAACGGAATCACATCGTCTCTAGATCCACTCTAAAACACATATCAAGTTCTCTTCAACCTACCGCAACCATGGCTACCATCAATATTCGTAGCGATGTGAAGGATCCCTTCTATCGTTACAAGATGGAGAGGCTCCAGTCTAAGATTGAGGGCAAGGGAAACGGTATCAAGACAGTCATTGTCAATCTCAGCAGCGTTGCTCAGTCTTTGGCTCGCCCTGGTGCCTATGTTATCAAGTACTTTGGTTTCGAACTCGGAGCCCAGACAAATACAAACCCCTCTGACGATCGTTGGATCATCAACGGTGCTCATGAAGCCTCCAAGCTGCAAGATTACCTTGATGGCTTTATCAACAAGTTTGTTCTCTGCAAGAAGTGTAAGAACCCCGAGACCGACGTGGTCATCAAGGATGGACGTATTCTTCTTGATTGCAAGGCATGTGGCCAGCGCTCCGATGTAGATCTCCGCCTCAAGCTTAGTGGTTTCATCCTCAAGAATTCCACTAAAAAAGGAAAGAAAGACAAGTCGGAGAAGAAGGCAGCTCGTAAGGCCAAGCAGAACGGAGGCACTGATGAACAAGAGAACGGACAAGGTAGTGGCAGCGAACAGAATTCCGAAAATGGATCAAACGAGAACGGAGATGTTGGTGTGGAGGCAGGAAGCGATGATGAACTTACTCGCCGTATCAAAGATGGTGCTGCTGATCTTGACGAACCTGTGGAAGTCAAGGATGATGAGTGGACTGTCGATATGTCTGCCGAAGCAGTCAAGGCACGCCAACAGCAACTTCCAGATGATCTTAAACAAAAGCTCGTTCTTGGTGGTGACGAAGATGACGAAGACGGAGAGGGTGGTGGCAACTCGACCTACGATCAGCTTGGAAACTGGATCACAATTGAAGCCGAGGAGAAAGGTGGAGTCAACAAGGTTGAAGACGTTGCGATCTACTTGAAGGCGAAGGAGCTGGGTATTGAGTCCAAGCACCGCACCCTTTTGGTTTTGGTTCAGACAATCTTTGATGACAACATTGTCAAGGAGATCCCTAAGCGTGCTTCAATGCTCAAGAACGTAAGTGTCATAACTCCAAATCTCTAGTTTGAAAGAGTGTCACTCATTGAACGATAGATGATCACTTCGGAGAAGCATCAGAAAGCTCTTCTCGGAGGAATTGAACGCTTCATAGGTTTACGGGGTCAGAAGCAACCTGCTTTCTATGATGAAACCTCTAAGATTCTCTTGCAACTTTACAACAGCGATATCCTACCCGAGGATGTTATCTCCAAATGGGGCACCAAGGCCAGCAAGAAATACATCGACCTCCCGACCAGCAAGAAGGTTCGTAAGTCTGCTGAGACGTTTCTCACCTGGCTCGCCGAAGCTGAGAGCGATGATGATTCCGAATAGATCTAGTTCTTCACCTGTGGCTTGGACATGTTGTATCGATCTAGTTCGGGCTTGCCTTGCAGAAGTAGGGGGTGTTCAGCAAGCTATTCCTCTTGCTATCATGGTTATCTAGTCTCATGGTCTTCTTCCTCGATCAAGTCTTTGTTTTAGACTTGTTAGTTGTTCTGCTCCGCTCCGCTCCTTTAGTTATGCCAAAAGTCTTATCATTAAGCATACAAAATCCATACTTCAACTTCATCTACTTCTCGTGACTATGCTATATTACGGTTGTTCTTAATCTGTTCTGTGGTAAGCGGCTCTCATGCTAAGACTTTTCTACCCGATGCAGCAAATTTAAACCCTTTCGTGATTGGTATCTTTGGGGCTTCAGCCTTACCAGAAATTAGCATCGCCAACCAAACAGCATCTGCGTTCACGACTTCTAAAGCTTCCTTGGTCTCCTCCCGCTCCCACGCCATCTCCCCAAGTAAGTCCAAGACCTCGTCAAAAGCCTCGTCCTCAATCCTCACATATCCAATAATTTTAGTCAACAACCTGATCATAGCTTCCCAGACTTGACTATTTTGCGAGTATATCCCTCTGCCCCCTTTGCCTTTCTTCTCAACTACTACTTTGCTTTTTACTTGGTTCGCGAAGTTGATTAGATCAGCCCATTCCGTTGATATTCGAGTTCCTAAGAAATCGCCTGCGCATCGACATAGTTCAGCTACCGCATCACAAGCTGCGATACGCACGAATGGCTCATCGTCATAAATCCGCTTGATGACAACAGGCCAAATATCATTGACAAGGGGAAGGAATTGGTCTTCATCATTGAAGAGGGCTGCTGATGAAGTGCTGATCAGAGCCAGTAGCTTGGAGCGTAGAAATGGTGAAGAAGATGTGAGGTAGTGCTGGGAGAGCCGTGAAATAGACTCTAGCATGGTGTACGTTTTGGTGGGTCGTAGTTTCACGATCGCAGCAGATGGTGCTGCATCGTCGTCTTGATCCGATAATGATCGCGCCTCTGCTTCGTCTAGGAGCGTTTTGGCAGACTTCCAAGGGGCTCGAGGAACAGCTTCATAGGGGAGAGATTCTTGGGCAGTCGTTGCTTTGGGTGATATGAGGCTTGAAATATCGGTAATTGTTGGTGTAGGAGGTCTGATTTTGCGATGGGAGGTCGAAGTCTTGCCATTGTCTATTTGCAACTGTCCTGATTTCGAACCTACAGAGACAATCTCCCCAAGAACTGAAAATAGCGCATCGACAAGTCGTTGATAACCATGGAAATTATCCAAGGCTGCAAAGATTGAGGCGACTACATCATCAAGGTAGAGAAGCAGAGAAGGGCCGGTAAGTCGTATCATCATCACCAGCACCTGAGGTGCCTGAGGTGATATATCGAAAGTGTTGAGTTTTAATGAGATCGCGTTTACCATGTAGTCCACATTATCAACAATCATTTCACTCGCACTAGCGTACCCACAAGCCGTTGCAACAGTATTGAGACATATTATGGCATGTTCTCGCAGTTTTGAATTCGACGACCCAAGAAACTGAGAGATAGGGTAAAGGGTATCCACAAGTTCGATGCGGAACTCCTCCTTTGCACCCTGTGCTGTGACAGCAATAGCTTCCAAAGCAATGCCTTGTAGACGCCAGTCTAGAGTATCATCATCTGTATTTGTAAGCAATGACAGCGAATATGAGAATAATTCCTGCTCGGTGACTATCTGTTCATTCGACAGGGTCAGAGATGACTCAAAGAACTGATCAAGATCTTGATTCGCTATCGCAGAGGATTTCAGGATTTGGAAGGATAGCCAGTACGAAGACAAGACGCTAGGGCCTGAAGCACTTCGAGCGTACTCAAGCATCTCACTCGCGATCTTTATCTGCGTTTCTCTGCTCCCGAGGTTTCCGAGCAGTGCAGTGAGTTGTATTCGAGTATGTTTTTGACTCTCTTTGGACAACAAGACCGGCGGGAACTGGACGGAGAAAGCATTGTCCTTCGTCAATGTCATTACAGCTTCACTGTTCAGATCAAATGCAGCTTCCTCAAAACCCTTGGTGAACGTTTTGTCGGAGTCCAGAGTGACAGTAATACTGTCTCGCAGCGAATTCCCAAGGGCGTCTTCTAATACTGAAGACTCCATGTTTAGAGATCTGAGAAGTCCATGGGTGTCGGTTAGGCGACTGAGAGCAGCAATTTTAGCTTTCTCGTCATTTGCTTGCATGACTGTTGGTAAACTAGTGACCCAGTTGTAGACTATATCTTTGATCACGTCATTCAGGTCCCCATGGATAGACGCAAGATCAACAAGACTTGTTGCTCTTTGGCTTAAACCGTCTCCAAAATCGATGCCATTAAGTGTCATACAAGTCTCTATAAGCATCGAAGTAGATTCTGACATTGTCTCATGACATTCGTCTAGAATAGTGATGCACAGCTTGTTCAGTGCTGTACGTACTTCTACCGACTCATGATTCCGTAGTTTCACGACATTGGAAATAGCTAGTTTGATTTGGCCGGTAGTTGCCTTTAACCAAGATGCGGAAAGCCTCTTCTCTTCTCCATCACTTGGAAAGGCTTCGCTAGGACTATTCTTGCCAGTCCTGATAGATCGTGTGCGAATATCGCTTAATATTGAGGTCAGGACATGACTAAACACGCCTAGAGCTTTGGTAATGAACTTTCGTGACCTTCGAGTACCTGTGGTAGGGATCAAACACTTGGCCAAAGCAGAGATTGTTCCCGGAAGAAAGCTAGAGAGTGCTTCTTGATCCTTGACGCTTCGCCATACCTGCTCCAAAGCATATAAAGCTTGCAGCTGTACACCCGACGAAGCGCCCTCAGACACCCCATCTAGTATTACTGTTACGCAGTGACCTAAAGCTGGTAGAATTTCCTGACTAACTAAACTAGTAGTCGCTCCAGGAGTATTTGCCAAGTCGCGAAATAGAGCTGCGATAGTAGAGTATGTCTCAGCCAACAGCTCCTCTGGAGCTTGTGTGGGCTCTTTTCCAGGTACTCCGCCAGCGACGAATGTCAGCAAGATCAATAATTGCTTAGCCAGATCTAAAGGAATGCCTTCGCGCCAACCGTATTCCAGCAAAATCCGAAGGCATTTTATGTTTAGCTCCGACAGTCGATCGGTGAACTTTTTTTTCCTTCTTAGGATTTGAGAGAGCGGGAAGAAGACGTAGTCAGCTAGCTTCGCATCAAAGACGCCATCTGTTCGCTGACATTTTTCCTCGAGGACCACAAGCAGCTGTGATGTCGACTGTATCAAGGCCTTGGAGTTGGTACTACTACCATCGTCCCGGAGGGCTAGCTGACTGAGCTCGACACATTTTGGCTTCAGCTGTTGATTTATCAGAAATGCACTACTTTAGAGGGTTGCAATACTTCTTGAAAGAGCACATTCCTGGCAGAGCGAGCTCTGGAGTCCATGGCAATCAGGGTTGCGACTCCATAATACTGAATGAAGGCATCCGGTTGTCGCGAGGCTGAGACGCCACGGCGGGGTGGATCCAGAGGAATATAATTAGACACCAACTGATGACTACGTCTACTCTGACCTCTCATTGGCTACTTTACGTCTACATTTAAGTCTGGAGCAGAGACTTCAATCGAATATAAACCTTGTAGAAGATTAACTGGACCAACCTGGGGCTACTAAATTCATGAACCGAAAATGATGTTGAG
Organism: Arachnopeziza araneosa; assembly: GCA_003988855.1. NCBI lineage: Eukaryota > Fungi > Ascomycota > Leotiomycetes > Helotiales > Arachnopezizaceae > Arachnopeziza > Arachnopeziza araneosa. The sequence goes on from QYAI01000136.1 coordinate 22,219, forward strand.
TTATGAGAATAAGCGACTCCGAGTTTACGATTGGGAAGCTGCTAGATACTCTTGTAGCAGATCATCCGGGCAAATATTTCCAAAGTCAATGTGCACATTCTGTGAATTTTACTTTTTTCATTGAAGACTACAACGCAAGTCATGTCACGTAATCTCTATTCTCGGTGACATCAAAATATCTGTCCATGGCGAGGTTACTAATATTTGTAGTGAATTTCCTTGTTTCACTCTGCAGATGTGGCAGCCGTCTTGGGTTTACCTGCATTCATCCACGCAAATGCTGAGCCCCCCCCGACTGGATTTGACGACCTAGGAATTGTTGCGATGGCCTTTGCGACTTTTTGCTCTTCCGAGTTGACCCTCTTGGGCTCCCAACGGTAAGGCATGTTCTCTTGTTTTTCAATCTGGCTCTTTCTCCTAAATTCGCTAGATGGTCGAGTTGGAGCAGGTTCATACGCAACTCCAGTACCGGTGGAGGAGCGAGCCGGCGTTGTAGGAGGTACTGCTGACATAGTTGATTTAGATGAAGGTTTGAGAACTTTCATACTTCGACCCGCTCCTCGAGTTGCTCGTTGATATCCGCTGGTAGTTTCAGTTTCGGTTCCATTCGTCAGATTCCCTTGACGCCATGAGCCCCAAATACCACCTGATGATTCATGTCGGACTGTGTCGGAGTTTGCTATCTCTGATGGCTCTGGTTCGGTGCTAGAGCTATCGATATTGTGATGCTTCTCGGAGTCAGAGAAGTTCCCGTTTGCCGAGGTGCCAACAGATTTCACACTAGAGGCTCTGTGGCGATTATTTGGAAAACCGGAATCTGTTGGGGACAATGTATTGGCTGAGTGCAGCGATGGTTGCTCCGTGTCAAAAGTGCTCTTATTCTCTTGAATCTCGTTGCTGAGTGCCGCAGTGACCAAATCAGAAGTAGGGACGAATTTTGGCTTGGATTCTGTAGGAGTAAATGAAGGTGCAGTCGCTTTAAGTTCGTTCTTCTCTGGAGGAATATTCGCCGTACATAGATTCTTGAAGGTGTTCTCATCTTCCGGTCGAACAAAAGGAACTGAAATCTTATTTCGATCATCGCCATACAATGTCATCAAATTTTGCGAGAAGAGAATATCTGCGTTGTGTGCTCGCAGGGTATCGCTACCCAGGAACACACGGATGCCTTTCTTCAGTCCATGAGCAGGACGTTGAGAGACCCCGATTATCTCGAAATCCGCAGAGAGAGTGGGAAGTTGAGGGGCTGGACTATTTGATCGCGAGGTTGCGTGCGTGATGATTGCTTCTGGAAGATAAACAGGAAGTCTGATGGTATGTCGACCAGAAGCATCCTTCTGTATATGATCTACTAGACCTAAGTCTTTCACAAGAGCGAAATCAAGAATCGATCTTTGGGATCCAGAGCAGACAGCTGCATAAAGAAGAGCATTATGTGAAAAATTGGTTGTCAACCAGCAACGAATAATGGAAGGAACAGTTCCTAGAACAAACAGCCCAGGGGGAGGTTCAGGAATATCGAGTGGGGACTCGTCATCTTGACCTCCAATCATAAAATTAGTATCTAGGCCAAGACTACTTGTCCGCCCAGACAAGGAATGAACAGAATGACCGGCTGAACTATGCCTGCCGTCTGATTTGTGCGATAATGAGCGCTCCGTCATGGGATGACTTCCAAGTCCACTGCTGGGACGTACAGGACCAAACTCTCCAGAATTTCGAGAACCAGCAGCCCAATTAGAACCTTGCAAAGCACTGACATCGAATCGAACACTATTAGCTCGTGAAGCTCCGCGTCTTACTGGCTCCTCATCAGCTTCCAAATGAAGCCCCCCGAGTAGATTTTGTCCTTGTTCATCGTCGAAGTCATCAAAGACGTCGTTTGTCGGGTTTTGTATCGGGCCTGTAGCGAAGAGCAATTAACAACTCAGAACTTGTTTATCCTTGGATTGGACTGACCTTGCTGAGGTGTACCACTCAAGACGCCTGGGAAGGGAGAACCACTTCCCCAAACGGACTTGAGCGCAGCATCATCTGCCTGGCGTTTTTCCAAACGCAAAAGTCTGTCTGCATGGTTAAGTTGTACGGCTTGAACGTGCTTAACGTCCATCTGAACATGGTATAAATCTTCTCGAGAAGCGGTGAACTGTGGATCCATGCCAAACTTTGTTTGAGTGAGACAATGACTGATTTCGTAAATATCGGAGAAACCAGATGCGAAGACAAAATACAAAGCCAGCCGTCAGAAGGAGATGTTAATGGAGCCAATACTCTGCTGTTTGTACAGTCCGGGAGCCGGCCTCGAAACGTAAGAGATGGTGTGCAGGTCTGTATTCCTATTGCACTCCTGGGAGGACGGCCAAGTTGTTGATCCAAGAGGAAACAGCCCTGTTATCTCATCAAACGGTAGCTTAACTCACGACAGTGTTGACTTCCAGAGGTGGGTAAGTCCTGCCTGCTGTGGCGACCAGAGACTCTCTGCGAATGTCCTTTGAGCGCAGGTCACAAACGCCGCCTCCCCCACCACATTGACCTACAACCGATGGCCACTGCACTCTTCAGTGGCCCCGATATGTTTATACCAGTTCTGGCACGAATGGATAATTCCCTGTTATGGCAAAACAAAAGGGAAAGCAGAGGAACAGATTCGGTTGGGGCGCAATGCGAATGTAGAATAATCGTCCAAGGTGCGAGAGATTTATGGAATGGTTTCGTAGCAGAGTTTGAGGAGAGTAGGATATCGCTTTCAAGTAGGATGGAGAAAGGACTGTGTTGGAGGATGGCTTTGTAGATTGACGTTACAGATAATCACGGTCTCGATTTTATTGGACGCGTTGGTAGTTCAGGCCACCAAGAACTATAGTCGAATCAAGGAAGGTCGGAATTACTCCTCGATAAAGGGAGACGATGACAAGTGCTCGTTGGCCGTTGGAATGTTTAATAAAAAAGTGATGGAATTTCTGCCGTCTTGTATTGACGATGCCGTATTTGACGGAGATTGGTGAAGCTGGGGATTGCAGGGGTCTCGAAAGTCGATATGACAAGACAGTGCATCAACATTTAACTGATCGTCTTGAAAATTGATTGCTCTAAAATCACTGATAATGCATAGTCTCTGAGAAAGGAATATTGTATTCTACCAGCAACAATTTTTCCTTTCCGGGTTTCGCGAAGTACAGCTTTGGACGAACCCCTCCATTCAATACTCTAGACTGACCGCACATTCCTACAATTACTTTTTGTCGATTCTCGGGGCGGCAGTCCAGTGTCTGCGGAATGTTAACATGGTATTAAGACAAAAGGGATTCACTCGACATACGGAAATATCCAAGATGGCTTGTCGTATGGTTCTGCCATCCAAGTTTTCCCTATGACAGGTAGCACTTCATTGGAGAACACATTATATCCGGCACCAGTGAGATGCAATCCATCCACGAGTAAATGCCGTAAGCCACGATTGTCACCCAATGCAAGTGTACCGAGTAAAGTAGGTAAACTCTTATCTTTGTCGTGATCCGGAGTCAGAATACTGGCTTCTCTCATCATTGCAGTCCACAGATCAATTAAGATAACATCCTCAAATTCCGCTGCAATATCGCGGACTGCTTGAGCATATTCAGCAGTGATCGCTTGATGTCTTGTTAATGCTGGGTTGCCCTTCTTTAAATCTTCCTGGTTAAGATGGGTCTCGTTAATTGGAGGGGGGGTTACTAAAAGAATCTTTGGACGATGAGCTGTGATTGAAGGATGTACGAGGATTGCTTTAATGTTCTTTTTGTAATCTTCCAGTGGAACATGTTGACCTGAGCGAGTTCCTGGAAGGCAAGCATCATTGGCTCCAAAGAGGATAAGCTATATGTATCATGATTTGGTACGTGAGGAGTCAAATTGGTTCGGCTCACAAGATAATCAACCTTTGCACACGAAGGAGACGGAATCAGATCCTCCAAGATGACCAGAGCATTAGCCGTGTTGTAGCCACTCTAAGAACTTTCTTAGCCGGGACTCATGGTAAGAAGGGCTAGACACTCACTAGTCCTCTGTTGATAACATCAAGCCTTCGTTGGCAATGCTCTTCTAGGGCAGCGCCAAAAGAAAACCCATCTCGTAAGAAGCTTGTATATTGGACGATGGAGTCTCCGAGCAGGATAAATTGAGGGTACCGTTGATCCATGACTGTAGTGCGAATCAGCTCTGCTGGTTGCCGGTATCAGTCACTTGCGAGAGGCATTCATCCAATCAACCTTGCAGCCTTGTGCATAAAGAAGATAGACGGCGGAAGCGAAGGGGAAAGCCACAGACCCTGATCACCAGCACCAGTGCTTGAAGCGGAATGGGCAACGCCACATGAGGCTGTTTCGGTGCTCATCCGCTTGAAGGCGTCATCCGGGGCGCATCAGAAACTGGGAGGTCTGCCTTTGGACTGTACTCCGTACTTATGTCTTGACCCGTTCAACACTTGCATAAGCCCCCCTGACATAAGCTTGCACGAGGCCACACCTGCCTCCAACGCTTCACTTGGCCGAGACTTTTCCTCGTACCAGCTACCCTCGTGACAATCGTCACTGGTGCAACCTTTGATATACAGACCGAGATGGTGCAGCCATAATCGATTCCATCCCCTTCCTCTCCACGAATTACATGAGCCGCGGATCCATCCGCGCGTCAACAGTGCTCGCTGTGAAGGCTTACTGACTGCTCTGGGCTGTTGACAACCACAACACAGGCCTTCTCCATCCGTGATTCCTCCCATCCCTGGGCGGACAACGTCAATCACGACCCCCCGATGACCCTCCCACCTGCACCTAAACCCCCCACCCTACATCGCAGCATGAAGCACCTATTTCGCCTTTAACATGCCGAAATTACAAAAGAGCTGGTCGGGTCACTCCGCATCTTCACGGACAATGAACGATCTGTCAATGACTCTCGGCCTTGGTGAATCTGCCGATATTTCTTCACCCCCTTCCCCGACAGCTCAGAAGAACTTGTCCCGATCACAAAGTAATCTCTCTGACGAGAGGACACCCCTCCTCCAGAGTGCTGGACGCTCTCGAATCCGAATCCAGTCGGCGACCGAGTCGGGGAATGCAAAGGCACAACTGCCCCGACTCCCAAGCTTTGCAGGTAAGCATATCATCCATACACGTCTCTCGAAGAGAAAAAGAGCTCAGCTAACCCTTCCTAGGAAGTTTAAGCCATACTCGGCACCATAGTCGGGTAGGATCATGGAGCTCAAGGCTTGCAACTGCCTTTGCTAAAAATAACTCGATGCTGGAATCCAAAGGCTCTTTCAATCTCGATGAACGAGTATGGTATGATCAATTCACGTCTACGGACTGGGTACATGATAGCATTGCGGATGCCTATCGAGTCAAAGCTCTCCGGAGCCGAAAGGACATCAAGGGACGTATACAAGCCTTTTTCGATGGGACACAAGGCTGGATCTTATCTGCTTTGGTAGGGTCCTTGGTTGCAACAATAGCATACTGTGTGGATATATCTGAAGCCCCGGTCTTCGACTGGAAAGATGGGTATTGCTCCAAGGGTTTTTTCATCAATGAAAAGGTATGTTCTCTAGCACCTTGTCCGTTCTTTCATCTTTCCAGTCCTCTTCAATCAACTTTCTTAGTGAGAGCTTCTCTCGAGCTCTGAGTTTCTTTAGTGTTCACCTTCTTAAAATCTACATCTCCCTGGCTTATGACACGCATATCGAAAAATGAGTCATGCAGTCTACATGGTACTAACTATATGTTAGTTATGCTGTCCAGAAGGAGGTCGCTGTGATGATTGGGAGTCGTGGTCGAATTTTGTTCGCATTCCAGGGATTAGTCCGGACGTGGTCGAATTTGGAATCTTCGTCTTTTTAGTAGTCTTGTTTTCAACATTGTCATGCCTTCTTACTCTCACAACTAGAACTGTAGTTCCGTCAACTTATCACATGTCGACCCTGGATGAAAATCTTGCAGCCACAAGTCGTCATCCTCCCCAAGACGACGGGACGGCCAGTCCAAAACAGGTTGTCGATAGCGAGGTTTCGGCCCCTATGATCTACTACTCAGCTGCCGGTAGCGGAGTTGCTGAAGTGAGAGTTATTCTTAGTGGGTTTGTTTTGCACGGATTTCTTGGAGTAAAAACTCTTGTAGTCAAAACTCTTGCCTTGGTTTTGAGCGTTGCTTCAGGCCTGAGCTTAGGCAAAGAAGGCCCCTTTGTTCATATCGCAACCTGCGTAGGCAATATCGCGTGCCGCCTGTTCAGTAAATACGATAGCAACGATGGGAAGCGTCGAGAGGTTCTTTCGGCTGCTGCTGCGGCTGGTGTAGCAGTTGCTTTTGGTGCTCCAATTGGGGGAGTCCTCTTTTGCTTGGAAGAAGTTGCGTATTTTTTCCCAGCGAAGACTCTCTTCAGAACATTCTTTTGTTGTATTACAGCAGCTCTTACTCTTAAATTCCTCAACCCATACGGCACCAACAAGATCGTTATGTTTGAAGTGAGATATCTTACAGACTGGGAGTTTTTTGAGCTTGCTGCGTTTATTCTCGTTGGTGTTCTTGGCGGTGCTGTCGGTGCCATCTTCATTAAAGCATCAAGATCTTGGGCTCGGTCATTCCGCAAGATTAGGATTATCAAAAGATGGCCGCTTGTTGAGGTCATGTTGGTTGCGTTAATCACTGGGATTGTTAGCTACTGGAACATATACACAAAGGTCCCAGTCGCTAAATTGCTCTTCAATCTTGCCAGTCCTTGTTATCCAGATAAGGTTGACGATCTACATCTCTGCCCTGATGATATGGACGAGATATTTTCAATTATCAAGAGCTTGACAGGAGCATTCTTTATCAAGGGACTTCTCACAATCATAACTTTTGGAATTGTAGGTTTAGAGCTCGCTTCTAATTTACAGCTACTTCTAACATTTTATTGCAGAAGGTTCCTGCCGGTATTTATGTTCCATCTATGGTAGTTGGTGGTCTGATGGGACGAATTATCGGGCATTCAGTTCAATGGGTCGTTCTTCGATTCCCAACCTCGCCTATCTTTGGAAACTGTGCTGCATATGTTGACGGTAAATCTTGTATCACTCCTGGAGTCTACGCCTTGATTGCTGCAGGTTCGACTATGTGTGGAGTGACACGACTGTCGGTGACCCTAGCAGTAATCTTATTTGAGTTGACAGGTTCTTTGGATTATGTCTTGCCATTTTCACTTGCAATTCTAGTTGCGAAATGGACTGCGGACTTGATCGAGCCCCTCAGCATATATGTAAGGATCGCATTCATCACAACTAAATTTAAACTAAGTGTTGTAGGATCTACTCACAAACTTAAATTCTTACCCATTCCTTGATAATAAGCACAAACCAGTGTTCACATCAGACTTAGCGGATATAGTTCCTCGGATCCGCCGAGAAAGGCTAATTGACATTACAACCTCGCCTTTGGTGTCGGCCAGCAGTCTTCGTAAGAAACTGGAGATACTTCACAGAGCTGGAGAGCTCGACGGAGGACTTCCAATCATTAGAGATGAAATTCTAGTTGGGCTTATTCCGGCTCCAGATCTAGAATATGCGCTTGATCATCTCGAGGATGAGCCTGGAAGTTTGTGTTTGATGACCAAAGTTTCAAGCTACGACTCTGATAATGATGCTTATTCTGATCCAACTGATTTCACACCATGGATTGATCAAGCCCCACTGGCACTTGATATCCATTCGCCAATGGATCTGGTTTACGAGTGTTTTGTCAAGCTCGGACTTCGTTACGTTTGTGTTTTGAAGGAAGGGCGATTCGCAGGTTTGGTAAGCCTTTCTCTCATTTTCTCATCGCAAGTTAGCTAATCTAGAAAGACACACAAGAAAACCTTTGTAAAGTATATGCGGGAATTGGAAGAAAAGGAAGGCCACATATCGTAGAGCATTGCATTTTGCATTGGGTTTGGCGTATCACAACACACGAAATTGTATTCTTGGCATAGGATTACTTGGAGAAGATTTATTCATACCCATGGTTTGTTGTAGTATACTATTGTTTAGCATCTCGAGGGACTGCATATCACAGCATCATTGGCGTTAGTCTGGGCAGTTGGAGTGGCCCAGTGGTTTGTGTAAGAGAATTTATTAGCATAGGTATCCTCTATCATTATTCCGCTAATATGTCCAAACCGGAATGTAATTAACGTCAATCACTGCGTACCGGAAAACACTGCGTGGTAGGAACAATTTGTGATGTGGTTGTAAAAAGGATACATTCCTAATTCTATGAGAAGCGGCTATTTATGCCCGCCTAGCTTCGTCACATGACTGTCGCATGTGACAGTCATGTGAGAGTGAATAATCTCATAACACTGCGTGCCCGAGACAGATTGAAACAGTTGCAACAACTGGGACTTTTGTGCTTTGAAGGAGGTGTCGACTTAATGGATGCCCGAGTCCTCTATTTGCGCGACACATGATTTAAGGCCGTGTGCGAACTCTTCTTCACATATTCGCGATGTCTCCTTGCTGGACATATCTACAGTGAATGTCGAAATTGGTGTTAGTCTTGAACAATGATTGCCTTTGATTGAATCCCTGTAATTCTGGAGCGCTAATACTATTGAGCTATAAGAGCCATATGCCCTCGTTCAGATGCCTTCCTGACTGCTCGCTTCAGTCGATAATCCTTCATCTCTATAGGACTTGTCCGCCTTCTCTGTCTTCCTCCGCATCCTCCGTTCCTCCTCTATAACCTTCTCCTCATCCGACATTGTGAGCTGCTCCTCCGGGGTTCTCCGGCGATACTTCCGCTTTATTCGCGCGGGCTCCACACCCTGTAGTAGTGTCGACTTGTCATTCCACTTTTCTGCTTCAGCCAGCAATGTGCACAGTGTTTCAGGACGAACTATAATAAAGCAATTGGGAAGCCCGTTAGACAGTGCTTGGACGGCGAAGTTATCAAGAGGCAGCTCGAGGCCTGCTGAGGAAAGGATAGGGTTGCCTTCGGCGTCTCTGAAGAGCTACTCTATGTCAGTGATGTCACCAATCGTCGAGGAACATATGTACCTCATTGTCAAGCTCCTGGATGACTTCGCCCTCAGGCTGCCCATCGTGCCCCGGCGATGTCTTTAATCGCCAGATTAAGATACTGGCTTCCTTTGACTTCTTGTATTCCAAATCAATTCCAACCATTACCCTGATTCCACCATCCGATGCAAGTAGGTAGTTTTCAGCCAGGTCAATTAAACTCTTCCGCTTTTGCGAATACGAGACTTCAATTACGACGCCAGGCCATGCAGCATCCTTATGATGGAACCTTATATCAGGCACATGTTTGAATTTTTTACCGTCGTCTTCGAAGTGTATTGCGCCGCTCACTGAACTGATTTTGTCGATGAATCGCCGCGTCTCGACTTGATTCTTTTTCAGATTCTCGAATTCCTCCTTGATCTTCGTCACTAGTTCAGCCGCAAAGGTGTCGTGCAACGTCGTTGTCATTCGAATAATGAGTTTGCTACCAATAGGATCGTAATCATATCTACGAACTACTATTAGCATCTTACAAAGATCTACCGATTGTGTCCATCACTTACCTGACCCTATCATTAACGTATCCCCAAAGTTCCACATCGTCTTTTAGTCGACGTTGCAGGTCCTCGTACTCCTCACTATTGAGCTTGTACACCGTCCAGGGTACTGATGGTGGATAGCCTTTTTGACAGCTCTTGAAGGCGCGAAGGATCGCTGCGACACGCGCTGAGAATTTGGCGTCAGCAGTAGAGGGTGGTGTCAGAGGGCCGATGCTTGCTGGAGGTGTGGTTTGCTTAAATGATTCAAGCAGCGCCATGGGCGTTGCGTTGAGGAAATCTGGGGTGGAAAGATGTATTTGGATGATGGAGAGGAGTAGGAGAACCTGCACAACCAGTGTTGTTGTGCTGGGGCGCCTCGGCCGGGACCGAGGCGCAATTGAATATGCACCATATCACGTGAGACAGCCTAAGAGATTACTAAGATGGAAGTAAGCGCACGAGCCATAACAGCCACAATTGGCCTGTGTGCCTAAGGCTTAACATTTTTATTCCAAATTACGGCGTAAATATTGAGGGGTCGGCTTGCGCTAACCAAAATCGTCATTGGCTTCATTCCGAAGTACAGATCTGCGTGGCGATCATGCAGGAATTGCGCGCCACATCAGCCACAAGACGAATAACGATTTACTGCATGGTATATGGCCTTAGAGCTCGGATAAGAACCCTTTGTTAAGCATTGGGAGTATTATAAGCTCGGTGTCAGAGCTGTAGTAGAGGAGCTCTACTACGCTATTAAAAAGAATCTTTGCAAATCAGCCAGGAGGGCGACAATAACAACGTGATATTCTAGTGGGAGGAGCATTGGGTGTCCGGCAGTGGCCACAGAATATAACTCGTGAACTATTTTAGGGGATATCAAGGTGTGCATAGATTTTGAAATAATTAAAGCCAAAGTACCTTTTATTTTTTCCGGCACGCAGTGTTTTCCGGCACGCAGGGATGAACGTTATATCATCGAGATTAAAGTTAGTATGTATTCTCCCAGTCCGCCCCCATCTCAAATAACACCAGCCCATGCAATCAACGCCCTACCGCTTCTTACTCTATAAGTGGAATTCCTACCCAAGTCCTCTCTCTATACCTAACATACTCCTGCCCAAAAAATACAATCAACAACTCTTCTTCGCCTTCAATCCTTCTCTGGAAAAATCTCCATAAAACCACTGCGTAGGCTATTAAGCACACTATATTTCCACAAACTAATTGAGTCCCTACTCCCCACCAAAAGAAGCCAAAATAGCTGGGGTGTCGAAACACAGAATAAATACCCGTGGTGACCAGCTCATGTGAAGACCGCTTGTGATGCGCCACAATGTGGGAGAAATTTGAGCTGGCATGAATCATGGCCGTTGCGCGGACAGACTGACCTAGCACAAGGAAGGCTAGGCCGATGACAAGCATGAGGTAGTGTATGGGTACAGGTAGACGTGGAGACGGGAAGAACAGATGCGAGACGATGCATTCGGTGAAAGCAGCTGTGTGAGCGATGGCGTAAGCAGGCCCATTACTCATGAGGAGGAAAGAAGAGATCTTGGCGTCAGAGGTGTTGGCATATGCGGTAGTATAGAATTCGAGGAAGTGGAATGTGCAGAGGGCGGAGAGAAAGAAAGGGGCGCGCCAGAGAGGATTTTGTTCAAGGGCGAAATACGTAGACAGGGTAGTAGAGAGGGAGAGAACGGTTCCCAGAAGAAAAGAACGTAGGGCGATGCCGGAGAGTGATTTTGCTCCAGAGGGGAGGAACTGCGAGGCGTAGAGGTCGAGGGCGATGGTTATTTCTGTGGGGGCAAATGTGGATTGTGGTGGGAGCGTTGGAGTATGTGAGGGACTGTGACCAAGTCCGCCACGGTTGATGAGGGTCGCTGCTTCGCTGAGACGAGAGCGGGGAGGTTCGAAAGAGGAGGGAGTTTCGCGCAAGGACGAGGCCGACCCGTTTACTTGGGCTGAGGGGCTAGCCATGGTGGGCTTATTGTGATATATTCATAGACCAGAGAGCATTGTAGACTTTCGGGGATGTGCAATTAAATGGGGCTTGAATAAGAAGTAAAGAAAGGCAGTGGTGTTGAGGCTGTTTGTGGTAGTTGACGAGGCTGAGATAAAGAAATGGCGGAATGCCAGGGATGAGATGTGGCTGAAGCGCCGCTGACCAATGAGCCCAATGTGGGGAACACGCATATTAAAGCCTCGAGCTAAGGTGAGGATGAAGGAACTGGGGACTCGTAACGGGAGTAGCCTGTTGTCGTGAGTCTCATATTTGTCTTCCAATTTGCCTCTTACTTGGTGCAATCCAATCCTGTGGTAAAATATGACGCCCATCACCGAAGAAGAAAATGAGAAGCGGATGCTGAAAGGAGAGCTGTTTCACGCTTTCTTACCAGGATTGACTGCAAAGAGAAACCGATCAAAACAAGCTTGTCGAAAATTCAATCAGGCTGGTGATGCTTCAAGACGAGAGTTAGTTCGACTTTGGAGAGAGTAAGAATTCCGATCTATTTATAAACAATAGACATGGTTTGACATAGACAGCATTATTAGTGATAAGACCCCTCTTCCGCCCCCAGCAGCCACGGACGAGGAGGACGCTGTTCTGTTTCAAGATGATCCTTACATAGACAGCCCAGTGAAGGTCGATTATGGAACTAATCTCAGGTAATCATCATGTCTCCCATCTTCAGCTCGTTGCTCATCCCCACAGATTTGGAAAAGGTGTTTATATCAACTATGACTGTACCTTCCTTGACTCCTGCTTGATTACTATTGGAGCTCGCACTCTTGTCGGCCCAAACTGTTCCTTCTATGCTGCCACACATCCATTAGACCCGTATCTTCGAAACGGTATCAATGGGCCAGAGCTTGGAGCACCCATCACGATCGGCGAAGACTGCTGGTTCGGTGGTAATGTCATCGTTTGCCCGGGTGTTACCATTGGGCGAGGTGTGACCATCGGAGCTGGTAGCGTTGTGACGAAGGATGTCCCTGATCTTCACGTTGTGGCAGGAAATCCTGCTCGTATAATCAGGAAGATTGAGCCCACATCACCAGATCCGACTACTCCTTCAGTCAACCCAAAGGTGGTCGCCGCTGCCGCAGGGGGACGAGAAGCCGTATAGAATAGAGTTGGAAAAGAATATTTATAGGCCGCCTTGGATAGAGAATGAAGATGTAATCAAGACTAGGACGTTGATCCATGACCATACAAATGGAATCCATGTTGACATTCTGAAGTAGCCAGCATTGTATACTGCTCCAAGTCTGTCAAAGTATTAATTGACTGTCATCAAAAGGATCTTGGAAAGTAATGCTCTCTCAAGCACGAAAAAATACTCACATAAGACCAACAATGCTTCCTGCCAGAAGAGCTTCAACTCCTGCAATAGCAGCATATACCAGTGGGATTGCCCAAGCATATTGCCAGGATCTATTTCCTTTCCCAATCTGCATCAACACCGCCCATGCTGCTACTATCAAATGTATGACAGCGAATACAATGAGAGTCCAGAGGAGAGTAAATCGCCATATATCGCGTGTATAATACAGATAATTGGCTGCCCCGGGCTTGATATGCAAGGGCCAGTAGAGTGAGGGAAATGAAGGAGGCGAGTAGCCGATGGGTGCTGAAGTTTTTACGTGGATACTTGGAAATCAGTAGAGGCCAGTAACTGGAAAGCAACCCTCAAAACTTACGCCATTGCAAAGCTGTATGACTATCCATAAAGGCTTGCTCAGCCTTGTTGTGTAGAGAAACGATGTTGTGAGGGTGTGTGAGCCGACGCGAAAGGCTGAGATGCCTCGGCAGGGACCGCTCAACGAAGCTTGAAGCGCATCGTTCCTTTGCAACTCCACGCTGTGATGTTGCATTCACGATGCCACCAGATCGCCTTTTAACGACCGTGTTACGCGCATATCAATCGCCCCCAAATCCTGAACAGACTTCTAGAATATTTTCAAGCACAACCTCTCTCCTATCGACACTCTCAAATCCTCTAAATGTCACTCTCCTGACCTCCCACCTGCTCAACGCGCCCGCAATATGGAACGGGACTGATGAGTTACAAACAAGTCTGCGAGTCATTAGTGCCTTTAGCACTGCTGCTATTACTGTTCAAAAGTACCAGCTCGACGGCCAGCCAGGGCCGCACGATGCGTATCAACCAAGACTGGGAGGCGGGCTAGGCTGCGATAACTGGGCTCGAGCTGTGGTGAAGGGTTTAGACGAGAGGACACCAAGATGGCAGCATATTCTGGTCCTGGTTGGAATTCTTGTTGGGATGGAAGGGCAAGAGCGGCATGGCCTTTCAGGGGGGCTGAGGGCCACGCTTGAGAGTGCTATTGTCACGGCAGCGAATCTTGCTCTGGAGACTCCTGGACAGCTAGGTGCAAATTCGATTGTTCTGGCTTTAAATTATTCCTTCCCATTACTGTCTGATGCTGTCAGGAGAGAGCTTGATTATGATTCCTTGGTTATAATTTTAGTCGGAGCCTTGACCTCAACTACGGGTTACCAAGATGGTTTATTTCTCGAAAGCATCGAATATGACGTTAAGCAGGGGCCAGGCAATAAGTTCGACTGGTCACCGCAATCTTCCTCGTTTCTTCAGCTTAAAAAGTTAGCCTCCAGCCCTCTGATATCTACCATGGGACCATTATCAAGACTTATTGCCCATGCTCTAGAGAATTGTAGGTCATCATTAAAGGTTATAGAATCTCTTGGATACCTACATGGATTTTCTGGTGGCCTTCTAGAGAGGTGGGAGAGGAATAAACTGTCCGAGATCGATCCATCAGAAGAAACACTGTTTCTAACTCCGGGGACTCTACATGTCACTTACCCGGTCCTATGGCAAGTTTTGAAAACGGCCATGTTTGCAACGGTTGTGATCCTTCGTGCAATAATTGGGAGGACCGTCATCGATCCTGCCCTCTCCTCGCCCCAACACGCCCCAATTATTGCATCTCAGACACTTCTAATACTCCGCAATATCTATTTCATATCTTCTCGGCTCGGCTCAAACGCCTTTTCAGCATATACATTTGTCAACCTTACACCCATAGATATCCTCACACGGTTCCCTGTTGCCTCAGTCTCCTTCCTTCGCACCATATACCCACCCCATACAGGCCAAATTCCCGCCCGTCCTTTGCAGCGTAATCTAGATCTCTATTACCTCAACACTGTTGAGCATTTTGCCTTGGTAATTTCTCCCGCCGACTGCGAGAAGTTAGTTGTGGAGCCGAGTACACCTTATCTCTCCCCCTCTGGCAACCCTCAGCTTCTTGAAATTTTTGAAGCTGCTCATTCAGCGATGCTTTCCCTGTTTTCAGCACCACAAAACTCGGAACCTACAGCAAGAATCATCCCTTTCTATACAGAAAACCTCTTCGCGTCGTTTCCGAGAAACCTCAGTCCTCGTCAATTTCGCTTCGCCTTTAAAAGCCTGATACAGATCTGCACTCCACCAAACCCATTAGCTGTCTCTCAGCCCATGATGGCCGAGACACTACTTGAAATCTTGTATTATCGGGCTCTCGCTGCACCAATATTACCTCTCCCACCTTCTATCTCAAGGAAAGGCGAAGTTAGCACACAGAACCAAGAGATCCCACTCTCAGAGCAAGCAGTCTTACTTCTTACTCTTCTTGATGCATTACCCAATGTTACTTTGGGGGTCTTAGAAGAGTGGCTACCTCTAGCTGCTAATCTTTTAAATGTGATACACGATAATACCATGAGAGGACATTGTAAAAGGAGATTCTGGGAAGTTCTTGAAAGTGGTGAAATGGATGTGGAAAGGAGCACTATCTGTGTAAGTTGGTGGGCTACAAGGGGTGGTAGAGAGATGGTTTTGGGAGGGCCTTATATGAGTGGTGGTCTTGGAGGTCATAATGGAAGTAGGCTATAAAGTAGTAGAGAAAGATATTTAATTTCTTGGAACCTTTTGGTATCGTATTTTGTGCTATAATTGTCACCTATTTCTATTTTTGCTTCAACAGTATCCCCGACTAAGATTGCTGGGAGTTTAAACATCCATGTCTGAATTGACACTCCTCGGCCTTCAATCTCTTGAGATGTATTTAAGTGCTACACTTTGAAACATTCGAGTAATCTCTATATACAAAAACTCACATCTTTCATGTTGAAGCTGTGGATCAGTTAAGCTACACATGAAATTGTGATTGAATTCCAATTCATTTGACCCTCGTGCGTTGAATTAGAGAAATACTGAATGGGTCGAAAATGGACAGAACCAAACAGTGTAATTGAAGCCTCAGCAGTATCTTTCACATATTCATAATATAATTACCTACTTCTAGTATTTCTGTCGATGAACCAGGGGCATTAGAAGTAGAATTAAGCCTGTTGGTCATATCTTCAGCGTCTCATATGGTATCTCGCTTAAATTCGCGTAAAAGTAAATAAAGGCTTTGGTTCTCTCAACCCAGCTTTGTTTAAATGAACTATATGGCTTTCCACTTGCACAGGAACCTAACCGATGCACCTAGACTAATTTAACAATACATTGAATCATGTGGCAGACTGGAATCCTTCACCGGTATCATTAAGTCAAATATCAGTTCCATAGTTGATTTTGGCTCGACTAAGTCTACAGATTATAGCTCGGCTAATTCCATGGCTACAATATCTGATTTTTTTTGGCTTGGCTTGATCGTTTCTCTTCATGACAATATCTATGAACTAGTTGGCCTTAGCTCAGCCGACGGCTCTCTGTTGGATTTTCGCGCAAGCCTAAGGGTAAGCACGGTACAGTCAATGTTGCAGAAAGTCTTGTTATAAATCATCTTTAGTAATGAAAACTCCATGATGCTTTCAAAGTTGTATAGAGTTCTCCACACAATCTCAAGATGGCGTTCTTTCTTTCTGTGAAGACTTCTAGCGAGCCGATGGGTAAGTTTGGTTTGGTTCTAGTGAATACCGAGGTAACGTCACTACAAGCTTTCTGAAGTGCAAGTGATTCTTCATGGCAGTTGGAATAGACAAACAGATTAACAGTTGAATGCTACTTTCTCGCAATAGGTGTTTGTTACCATAGCGATAGTGGCCTCAAGTCTTTGGTCTTCAAATCCGTAGGAAGGAACGGCGAACTTTCTCACTTTCGTTTACATGAGATATGCAGCATGCTAATGCCGTCCTTTTCATTCCGATAAAAGTATCTAACCTGTTACTAATCTTAACAGTAGACATGAAACAACAGAGACTAAGCGGGTTACAAATTATATCTACTTTCAGTCCCCTAGGTTCCAAGAGCATGGAAGAATGCAGATGAGGAAAATCGGGGCTCCAAAGCTACTCTAAGGTTATAGGACGCATTTATGATAAATGACTCGCTACGTAAGTACTGCATTAGAACTCTTCTCAAGGAAAGTGCATGAATTTATGAGATGGATATCGTCGTTCGATGATTTAGCTTACAAGAGCGAAGATGGCCTTTCTAACAGGTTTTATACACTATGATACAGGCCCTAGTCATACTCGTACATTCGTGTTTCACCACTTTTCATGACAGTTGCCTTCACCAAGATCTTGACCCTTTTCAATCGAAGATCCATTCTCTAAAACATTCCACTACCACCCGAACTCTTTCCAGCTTCTTCTTGGATCCGGCCAATATACTGTCTACTGACAGTATTCCATGCAGCCATGTATTTTTCCATGCAATTCGTAAAGCAGGTCGTCTCGCTGCTGCTCAGGGAGGAGCCAGGTTTAGGCACGCATTTCTCGAAACAATGCTCATTGACTTTCTGTCTTGAATATCAGCAACCAGGCTTCCAAAATTAAAGAGATAATACCTCGATGAGCTGCCGAGCATTCGCCATTGCTGCTTCTTGCCTAACTTGATTCATGACTGCAGCCTTCGGGTCCGAGGAAGATGGCGAGAAGCCTAGGCCATTGGAGAGATTGTCCATATTTGCAATTAGATCGATGCTTCTGACGGAAGAGAAAGTTGTCGTGTAATGAACGACCTTTTCCGATGAGGCTGATGAACTTTTCTCCTAAGACGGTTCGGCCTTGCTTATATAAGTGTTAACCAGGCGCGTTTAGCAAGCGCTAAAGCGGCTAACCACGCTTTGACCACTCTGATTGGCAGGCTGGAAAGGCCAGCTAACGATTCAAAACTTGAGCCCCAGAGCTTCAGTCTCTGCATACTCTCCTTTCTCCTTTCCTTCGTTCTTCGTTCTTGCTTTTATTTCTCAGTCGAGGCGACACCCGAGTCTGATTTGAGTTCTGCATCTGGGTTCATTGGATTGAACAGCGCAATGTGGCTCTCCTCCGTTTCCGCCCTGTGGCTGGCAGCTTGCGCTTTCGCAGCCGTGCAGGATCAAACTACAACAGATGAAAATGGCATAAGGAGTATACCGGTGAGTTGAGTCTTGTGGTTTGTTGGGACTATACGCTGATTATAGAGTAGCTCCGAACCCACTCTCTTCACCAGGTTCGTCAAGATAGCACACGACCGCTGGCACTTATGCTAATTACGAGATAGCCATATTTAGACTCTGATATGCAGAGTAGATGGTTTGACTTTGGAGGCAATACCATAATACGTGCAGACCAGTTAGTATTCAGACACCAAGCGAATTTTTGCATACTAATCATGTTTAAGATATATTCGCCTTACTTCCGATCGTCCTTCACAGGAAGGATGGATTTTCTCCCGAGTCCCTCTTACAGCTACCAATTGGGAGATTGAAGTTGAATTCAAGATTCATGGAGCAGGCACTCTCCATGGTGACGGGTTTGCCATGTGGCTCACGAAACAGCGCGCATCTCCTGGTTCCGTGTTCGGCTCAGTAGACCGCTTCGAAGGCCTCGGAATCTTCTTTGATACCTACAAAAACAACAGACCTGGAACGGTCTTTCCTTATGTTATGGCTATGGTAGGCGACGGAACGAAGACATATGACAAGGCCAATGATGGAAAGGATCAGGAATATATGGGTTGCTCAGCGAGAGGCATTAGAGGAGGATCGACACCGACGAAGGCGAAGTTAACATACTTCCAAGACAAAAGCTTTAAGCTCGAGCTTCAGTACAAGAATACGCACGACTGGGAACTCTGCTTCGAGACCAATGAACCTCCCACCATACCCTCTGTTGCATATTTGGGTTTCTCGGCTGAAACCGGAGAATTGAGTGACAACCACGATATTATCTCTGTTGCAACCAAGAATCTATACGATACGAAATCCCGCGAAACCATGAACAAGCCGGCTGGAGGCAGGGGAGGCAAGGATTCAGGAAAACAAATCAAGAAGCCAAGTGAAGGTGGGAGCTGGACTTGGTTCTTTTTCAAGGTGATTTTATTTTTCGTGGTTGCGGGAGGTGGTTACGTGGGATACACGGCCTGGAGAACGCAGCAAAAGAGGAGTCATCGGTTCTAGAAAATTGAAGAGTGTTGAAACTTATGGAGATAGTAAGGAGAAAATTCTTTTTGGATGCATATTGAACCGGAGCGTGTATACCAGTGCCAAATTTTCGGGACTTGAAGGCGAATGAAAATGTTCCTCTCCAATTTATTTATGACTAGCAGTTACTAGTTACGTCGAAACGAGAAGAAAAGGAGGCGAAGAGATGAGCCCTTTGGGCGGGGCGACTTTTGTTATCGGTATTCAAGTAGGTGACCGGCTTCAGGGGGCTGCAACATAACTGAGTTAGATATTTGATGATTATATAACCAAAATTTATATAAAGAATAGCATGCTGCGGTGAGGAAGCTTTCAAAGTATTACAGTGTCGACTGAAAAATGCGGAAATACACTTGTCTTTATTGTGGTTGAAATGTATAAAGGTTACCACATACATCAATCACTATTAACGATTTGTGTCGATGCTCCAAAAGGGGGACTTGGTATTGCCATTTCGATGAAATCCTCAATGTCTAATTCACTCTGACTGTTAAAGAATTAGGGTTAGAAGCCATAGTGGTTATTTCTTGATTTCGAACCCTTGAGTTTGGAAAGAAACTACTGCTGTGACATTCAGAGTGACCTGGAGCTTGGCGTGCATTGCTAGGGTTGAATTTAGCGACCTAGTGCCGTAGATAACGGCAGCCGCCTTCAACCTGATAAAAGCTAACTATTTCCTTCTCTCTGGTCCATGATTCCTTTAGCCTACCTTACAGCGACTGCATTTCTGCGGCTTTGAGATCCTCCCTCGGCAACTCCCAAATGCATCTGCATCAGACGTGATTCTATTCACGTGACTCTTCTCGACGTCACCCAGCATGCTCGAGCCGGGGCTGCCACCACCCTTCGTGCAAATAGCTGGTCTCTCTAATTTTCGAGATATAGGAGGACTCCCAACCACAAGCAACAATGGCAAACCCGTCGGTACTGTGCGAAAGGGGGTCTTTTACCGGGGTCCCGATACCAAGACTGTCACTCCAGATGGCATA
This sequence comes from Arachnopeziza araneosa, assembly GCA_003988855.1. Classification (NCBI taxonomy): domain Eukaryota; kingdom Fungi; phylum Ascomycota; class Leotiomycetes; order Helotiales; family Arachnopezizaceae; genus Arachnopeziza; species Arachnopeziza araneosa. The sequence continues at coordinate 42,192 of QYAI01000136.1, forward strand.
GCTAAACTCAAGGAATTGGGTGTCACGACGGATTTTGACCTGAGGAGTCAAGGCCAGATTATCAAGTTAGGTGGTCCAAATGATATGGAGGGTATCAAGAGGGTGTGGTGTCCTGCATTTCCAGATGAGGAATATAGTCCTGAGAAGGCGGCGGCGAGATATTTGCAGTATTCCAGCGATGGGACTGAGGTAGGTAATCTCTTATTATTTTATCTAATATCTAGTTCAGAGTATAAATCTCCTCTCGAGTGAGAATTGGTCAATTACTTCTGCATCTCTTCATATTCACTCACCAACTTCAACAGGGCATCGTTGAAGCGTTTACTGATATCCTCACCTACGGCGCGCCGGCTTGTCGCACAATGCTCCTTCATGTTGCTTCCATATCACCCTTATCACCAACAGCATGCTTCATTCATTGCACGACTGGCAACAATCGTTCTGGCGTCTTTGTTGCGGTCATTCTCTCACTGCTCGGCGTCAAGCCAGACGATATCGCCAGGGAGTACTCTCTCTCAGAAATTGGTCTCAGACCGAGTCGTGATGCTGCTGTCCAGAGATTGATGAAGAGTCCTGTCTTCTCAAGTAATCCTGATGGTGGGCGAGCGAGAGCCGAGAGGATGGTGGGTGCTAGACCTGAGAGTATGATTGCTATGCTCGAGATGGTTGAAAGAAAGTGGGGCGGGGCAGAGGGGTATGTAAAGACTGCTTGTGGACTTACTGATGAGGAAGTTGAGAAGGTCAAAAAGATCTTAGTGAAATCAGAATCGAAATCTGGTCATGTAAGGAGGATATCTAACTTTCTTGCGCGGACTTGGGATAATTTCGGGTGAAGATAAAAGAAAGAAGGTGTGATTTGTGGTACCTATGATGTGAGTCGGTAGGCTGATGACTGGAATGAAATAAGGGACTCTGGGGGTTCAAGGGAAGGTACAACAATATAACTGAGATGACTTAGCAAGCATACAGGAAGAGATGGCAATGAGAGAGGCACTGATCTTTCCAAGCGAAAGGGAAACTGAAGTAATTATTCGCAAATAACCCGTTGATTAGACTTGCTTCTGACAAGTTTCTTCTGCTCCTAAACTTTTGTGATCCATGCAAATCTTCTTGGGGTGGCATCAATGTGATACTCCCTCCGGTTGGTTTGACAGACTAAGTACACCATCATCCTCTATACTAATAAGCCTCCACTCTTCCACAATGCAAATACCTCATGCGAACCCGAACATTCCACATCAAGGTTCTACTCTATGTCGTCCTTATACTAAGATTCGAAGTAATGGGAAGCCAAATCTTCCTGCCTAGCCGTTGCCCCCCGCAATTCCTGCTCATCAAGCAAGGTTCATAATCTCCTCCCCCTCTGCTCTCCCTCTTGCTTCACTGCATTTTCTTCTCTCCATCTATACTCAATTAGCTCCTGTTCTCGATTCAGAAATGCAATCCGAGCTCAGAACTCACACTGGCCGTCCAGCCTGATCGAAAGTCAGTCCTGGCACCGCACTCGGTGTTTCTATTCTTATCAATCTGTTATTCCCATTCCCATTCCCATTTCCTTGATGCACCTTCTTTTTTTCTTGCCCTACATATGGATCCGGCCTTCGCGGAGCTAATTGATCCCAGTTTCCGCTGTTGGGCGGAGGGACTTCCATCTCCTTTTCAAGACGAGTGAGGCATGCTCCCATGGTGGATATGGAATGAGTTTTATATTGGATGAAGGCAAAGATGAGTAACCGGTAAAGGTACAGGAAGGATGAATTGATTATGATTAGAAAACGCGGAATTCTGGGGACGTAGAAGCACGATTCGTGTAGTGGGGTAGGGTTCGGATTGATGGGGATCGGACATTAGAGTTGTGGGGTGAGCCGGTGCCCCGGATTTGAATGAGATGGCCATGATGAGTTGGATTAACCAACCAATGGAGAGATTTTTGTGGTTTAAGGAAATAATACAAAAGCGATAAGTTCCCATTCAGAGAGAGCGTGGAGTTATTTCTCGAGCTGCCGCATTCACAAAATATATTTTGAAAGTTGCCATTCGAGACCTGATTGATATATTTGCAAAAAGATCTTCGAGTAAATGTATGGAAACAAAAAACAGTCGAGAAAGCTTGATAAAATACTTATAATGTAGAAAGAAAAAAACCCCACTCCTTGGACAACCAATTTTTTAAGCTTTCGCACAATGAATATACAAAAAACTGAGCGTTATTATTTAAAGAAGCAAGATCATAATGCGTCTGCCAGGAATCGAACCCAGGGCTTATTGAGCTGAATAAACTCGAATGACTTCGAGTAATGGCAACGATATATTTCACCACTAAACCACAAACGCTAATGTAAAACCATTCGATATTTAGAATCAAAAAGAATTTTCAACGATTTCACTGCTGTATAACACACTAGAAGTATTGGCGAAGATATGAACGCCCGAACTTAGTTTGCCGATTAAGGATTCAAATTGCAAGAGAAAATTTTAAGCCTTTTAAATATTGTCAAATGTAAGAATATCCTCTTTTATACCGCAGAATTGATAGTTCAGTTGCTGTAACTTTTAGTGATAGAAGTGAGAGTAACTAGAAGTATCCGAATAGTAAATGTATAATAAATGTTCTTAGAAAATAAGCAGTATTATTTACAAAATAACAAAACCAAACATTTATGGTGGCCTTCAGTGGAGGCTCGTGATCACCTTGAACAATTGATAAGAGTGTTGGAATAAATTGAAATGATACTTAAAGTTTCTCACAAATAAATAAGTATTGGGTTGACAGTCTTCTTTTGTCTCCTCCCGTCGACCCTGAGAGGTGAGCTACTCACGTGATAAGCGGGAAATCTCGGCCTGCGCAAAAACGGCTAGTTCCAAGTTCAACCTCATCGTCGCGAAAGAACACTTCAAGCTCCCGAACCTCATCATCATTGGCGTCTCACCATAATCATAATCACAATGATCGGAAAGACTGTCTCTTCTCTCGCCCGCCCAGCGGTGCGCAGCCAACGAGCTGTTCTCAATGGCAAGCCGTTCGTTCTCAATCATCGAATGCGTCTAACCTCTCTCCCAGGCTCCCTCCCTACCCAACGATTGTTCCACCAAACCAGCTTCCAGGCCATGAAGCTGATGCAAAGTCAAGTCAAGGTGTGTTAGTACTATTTTCACGGGATCAATTGCAGAGTCTTTGCTAAATACAGCATCTCCAGACCGAACCATCCGCAAAGGAGCTCTACCAACAAGGTCTTAAAATGAACACTGCATTTGCAGCTCGCATCAAGAACGCCCTCGCTGTCCCCCGCTCCGGACCCGCTCCTCTCCAATCCGGCATGCCTCAGCTCGTGCCATTCTTCTTTGTCAACGAGGTTGTTTTTGGGTTCACTGGGATTGGTATCTTAGTCTACCTGTTCTCAAAGTACTTCTTGCCAAGATTTGTCAGGATGTTCATGGCAAGAATGTTCATTAGCAAACTATAAGAGAGGATGTGGTGGAGGCAGGGAATATAAGGATCGTTGGAAGGAGCTGTAAATTAGATGGGAGACAGATGGGCTGGTAGTTCAATTGACACCCGTTCCTTTTGTCAACTGCTTTAAGAGCGATATCTGGAGACTTTTCCATTCATGTTGATGTTTGAGATTATGCATGAAATTGTGCTTTCCAGGATGGAAGGTACGGCTCTTCAACAAAGAAAGCATGTTAGCATGTGTGGTTTACGGTGACTATTTCTCATTTCAGCCACCCTAACATTACACTATCTTTAAATGGTCCACAGAGGCAATATTTAGTCCATAGGTACTGCCTGTAGGAAGTTATGACAATGTTGTTTGAATTCAAGGGTCAGCGAATCACGAGTTTCACTGCAGCCTCTAGCGCAAATCCTCCAACATCATATGCTTGCCACGCCAACTTCCTCTTTCTCAAAACCATATCTGACGCTATCTCCAAATCTTAATCCCGAACAATGAACTCTTAAATATGCCTCGACAATCTGGCCCATCTCGGGCCAATACTAACCCATTACGCCCAGCTCACCACGCCAATGACTCGCGCACTCTATTCAAGAATCCTTGGCCATCAGCGGCGCCACCAGCCTGGACTGAATTACTCTCGATCCCGTTCCCACTAGCCTGGTACACAAACGACTTTCAATCTCACAAAAAGGCACGTAAAACTTTAGTCGTCAAGCCCGACTGGGGAATTTCTTCTGTCTCGAAATATGATATCGCGAAGGCCAATTGCGTCATAGGTACCTGGCTAGGTCACGCTGGCTGTCTTGCCGAAGTCCCCATCTCAGAAAAGGGACAGAGTATTTGGTTATTATTCGACCCTATCTTCTCCATGCGAGCAGGCCCTACGCAATATACAGGCCCAGGTAGATTCAATGAAAGTCCTTGTACGGTTGCTGAGTTGCCGGGTTGTGATGCGGTATTTGTGTCTCACAATCACTATGATCACTTGGATTTATTTTCTATCAAAGCGTTGCTCAAGGAATTTCCAAAAGCGAGATATTTTGTTCCCCTTGGACACCAGGCTTGGTTAGAGGCTACGGGTGTTTCTAAAGAACAGATCTCTGAGCTGGATTGGTGGGACGACAAAAGCTTGACACTGAAGGAGCTTGGCTTTAAAAAGAACGACGGATCCATCAAGATAACTTGCGTACCTGCACAACACAACTCTGGTCGTGGTGCTATGGATCAGAATTCTTCACTTTGGTGTGGGTGGGTCACGGAACACTTCACTTTAGACGCGAGAAGATCAGCTATCTACCACGCTGGTGACACCGGCTACCGACGTACTGCTACTTCCGAGGCTGTTTGCCCTGCGTTTAAAGAAATCGGGGATAAATTAGGACCTTTTGACCTCTCTTTCATACCTATTTGGAGAGGTGGGACACTTGGCTTCATCTCAAACCTCGGACTGAGGTTAAGCCATAACGATATCCCTAGTCAATTCCATGGAAGTCCTACAGACGCAGTGAATATACATCTAGACATAAAATCACACAACACTCTAGGCATTCACTTTGGGACTTTTGTCGGTAGTGAGAATGAAAGTTACGAGGCTGTGGTTGAATTTGAGTTAGCGAAAGAGGAGAAGGGTGTTGGGAATTTGGAGGAGGGGAAAGTTGATGAATTTGAGTTGGGGAGAGCTGGGACGGTGGATATTGGGCGAAGTTTGGTGGTCGAGTTAAAATGATATTATGATTTGACGATGGTAATGAGGGGCATGGGTTCCTGCATTTTCGTGTTGCATTTCCCGGTGTTAATTATTGTTCTCGTTTACTTAGGATATTTATCCAAGTCAATACCATGGATCAATCAGGCTATTCAAAGGTTGAGAAGTTCTCAGCCTTGTGCAATTCATGTCTCTCCTCGGTCTTTGTTTTTGTTTACTCTATACAATTATATCTTCACCTCGTCAATCATGAACCATTTATCTCTATTACTTCTGAGCATCGTATTCACCTTCTCCTCGGCTCAAAACTGCACCCTTTCCTTCAACGGACGAATCCCCCAATCCTTCACACCCCAAACCTTCACTACCAACACCTCACTCTTTAACCCCAACTATGACAAAGGAGAAAGTACGTCTCACTATCTCCAAACCCCTTGACACACACATTATTTATTAACAAACCAAAAGACCTGACTTGGTCCCAAATCATCACCTTCCCTTCGGGTATTTCGCCCTCGAAATTTGACCTTCTTACCTCACCTCCATCCAAGCCCGTCTCTGTCTCCCTCTCAGATAAGTCCATCTTCCGCTCAAGCACTGAATTTGAGCCCGCTCTCCGCCGCGCCGAACTACTCGTAAATGGGAAACCGAACACCGTCTCGGGCCATAAAACATGGCATCTCTCTTTCCGTCTCAATCCCAACAGACCACTTAACTTAAGTCATGAGTATGTCCTCGCTTTCCATGAAGCGCAGGATTTTCAGGCGGATTTTTGGAGTCTGAAAGCGGGGACGCCAATGCTGGGGTTGCAGAAGGGGATGCGCACTGATGGGAGCAATATTTGGATTGAGGGGTGGAAGTGGGATGTTCCTACTAAGGTTTTCTTTGTTACTGATTTGTTGGTGGGAGAGGGTGTGTGGCATAATTTTGGAATTGGGTTGGATTATGTTGACAAGTGAGTATTCTTCTTCAGATATCGACTAGATGAAGAGAAGAGAAGTTGATGATTTGTTGCAGCTTGATTCAGATCTTTTACAGTAAAGATAATGATACTCTACTCCCGGCTACGCAACCTACTTATAATAACCTGAGCGGGAAGGCTCCGACGACATTGGGGGAGACGCATTTCGGCCTTCAGAAAAGACCAATTGGCGCTACTCTGAATAATTTCTTATCGGCAGGATATCAGGAGGAGGGTATTGATGAGGCGTTGATATTTGGTGGTATATTCCAGGATGATAGTTCTAGTGGGTGTGTGACATTGTGAAGTATAAGAGGATTGCTACATCCAATGCCGAATATTCAGAGTTGTTAAATTCGAGCAGGATCTGTGAAGAACAGTCCACTCCAGTGTTGTATTGTAGTGTGCCATCAAAGCAGAGCAATACTACTATCGATAATTTCCTGCTATTACCGCTTCAAAAATCCTTTATTCATAACTTTTCTATTCCCACCAGCAAACTTTCCATTTGTACCTAGTCTCAACCCTGACAGCCAAGCCTCTTTTGTATTTCGTGCAATAGATGCGGCTTTTGGCGCAAGATCACGGTTGCTAGATTTGACAACGCGAAAAGTAGTGTTACCCATTCTCCTATCCTTGGGTGCCTTGTCAACTAAATCTCGGAATTTCGTCTTCTTGGACATAGGTTTTGCTGTTTCGGCGAGGAGAAGATTGCTAGGAGCTGTAGTATCGTCATCCTCGAGATACTCTAGAGGAAGGTGGTTTGGGAGTGAGCCCGTGGCAATTAGAGAGGAAATAGCTGGCTCGACCTCCAATGAGTCGATAGATATATCAGCTCCGGGTTTCGATTTCGCGGCTCTAGCTGCTTCACGCTTCGTTAACCTCTCCACTTTTCTTCTCCGTACTTCTTGTTGTTTCTTGATAGCATCCTCTCGTTCCTTGCGCTTTTTCCGAGAGGCAGATAATTGCCTAAGAATATTAACATTGGATCAAAGTAATATATAATAAAGATCAAACATACCCTTTGACTGCATTTGCAGCTTCCCTTTGTTTCAACTTGGCAGTTTGGCCAGCAGCCTCAATAGTCACAGCTTCAGGTGCCTCATCATCACTTTCCTCACTCTCTTCCTCGTCGATAACAATGACTTCCGGGGCTGTAGAAAAGAAAGCATCGTCATTTTCTTCACTTCCAAATCGTTTGTGCTTCTTGGACGGAGTTTTCTCTGGTGTATGTTCCTTCTCACCCCCAAGCTCGCTCTCATTGTCTCGTGGGTCACTGCTTGGAATCTCATGCCTTCGATTTCTGGACTGGTGCTCAACTTTTTCGATAGTTGGGCTGGTTTCCGGTATATCCTCTTGTTCCTCCTCACTTTCATCATCTTCTTGATCGCTACTTGGAATTTCTTCCCGTCCGCTAGTATTGTCTTCGTCTTCTACGAATTCAGCTGGTTCCTTGGTTGGAGACTTCATTTTCTTCGAGATAATCTCTACTACCGGCCGACTCTTCGAAATTGGTAACTCATCATCTTTTGCACGCACAGGTAAAGCCTTCTTCCTCTTCGCAGGTGTCATCTCTTCTTCAACACTATCATCTTCACGTTTTCGTCGTTTCTTGTCTGATCTCTGATTTGATGGGCGCTGCGGTGGCACATAAACAGTGATTGATTCACCTTCTTTGTCTCGTTTCTCCTCTTCCTGGGCTGCGACCGCTTCCTGGTCTGCGATCTCCTGCTTTCGAGTCCTGACCATGGTCTGACTGAGAACGGCTGTCGATAGCGCTTTATTGATGTTTGATGAAGGTCTGGGATTGGATATAAATTCTCTTGCGGAATTTAAAATTCGTGAAAGCATTTAAAAGTGCGAACGGTGTGTAATTGGAGGCGTACGGTGGGGTGCATCTGCAGGTCTAATTTTTGGTATCGTTTTTTCGAAGCCATGGCAGAATTAACCGTATTGGGTTCACCGCCCAATTACCTCCTGAGCTTCTCGAGAAGACAGACATACATATCGAATCAGTTCTCTTTAATATCCTTTCGAAAAATAATTGATCTGGTAGTACAATCTGTATATGCTTAATAATCATGCCAGTCATAGAAAGAGTTATTCCTCGACTCGTCAAACCTTCAACAGGAGTTTGTTTTCGATGCAGACTTCTCAAATTCCGTAGCTTTCATATCAGCAGCGTTGCACTAGCTCGAGCAGCTCCCAAATTGAAGCCTAAGAAAGTCATCGAAGAACGTAAAGAGATTGCAACCATACAGACTAGTAAGGCTTATGGTTTCGAGGATTGTGCTCCACCAGTTGCACTTCTTGAAGCAGCTCATAAAGCTGGAGCCTTGACGATTGAGCCTGAAAAAGCTTTAGAGATCCTGAAGCGCTATCTGGCAGCTGTTCAGTACAAGGTTGTAGGATGGGAACAAAGGCTTTGTAAAGGTATTTCTCCACTCCTGTCATGAAATCATATCTCATCTTCTCTAGACCAAAATATCACCCCATCGACAATAGCTGTTCTAGCTGGTATTCTCCAGCGATGCAAAACACGGCCGCAGCAAATGCTAGGTAGCATGCTTATGCTCACTGCTTCGGAACTTGGTGATAAACCAGCTACTTATCAGATCATCTCTACTGCTCTTAAAAACGGAACCATGGAAAAGTATCAATCTACTCTCCGTCAACTCGGACTCATTGCCAAGAGCGGCGACCCTAAAGCCATGTTCCTGCTTGCAAAATCGATCTACGCTGCTCATGGCGAAAACCAAGCTTTGGAGTGGCTGAGGAAAGCTACGAAGCCTCCCACTGGCAATCTAGAATTTGATGGTGCAGGTGAAGCGTTAGTGTTAGAAGGGCTCATCTTAGCACGAGGAGGAAAAGACGAAGCTGGAGCGAGAGCAGCGTGGGAAAAGGCAGCAAAGGAACTTGATGATCCAACGGCTTATTTTTATCTCTCGCAGCTTGAAGCAGAAGCTGGGAACACAACAACTCAGCAAGTCTATCTGCTCAAAGCATCGAGCGCAGGGATGTCCGATGCGTGGCATAATCTAGGCGTTCTCGAATTAGAGAAGATTCAGAAAAATGGCGTTATGCCAAAGCAGATAGAGGACTACGGCATGGCAAAAGAATGGTTTCATGTCGCTGCCGTGAACGGATTTGGAATGAGCATGTTGAATATGGCTCAGATGTATAGGAGTGTCGGAGAGATTGAGGAGGGTCTGGAGTGGTTGGAGAAAGCAGAGGAGGCAGAAGATCTGGATATCGTGAAGCAAGCTCAGGGCTTAAAGGAAGAGTGGATTTCAATGATGAGTATGCAAATGAAAGAAGGAAAAGTAGGTGCTAAGTCTTGACATGTATGACCATTGTCAGAAATGAACATGAGATATGTTTGGGAGGTTCGTGACTGATCAGATACTTTTTAATGTACAAATTCTCCTTCTTGGAAGCATCACGTTCTCAATGCTCGATAGAGACCGACGGCCCTTGGAACATTACATCCAATATCATTTCTGAGATTATGTCAGGAATTCGTCTCAGGTATACCAGATCTTGCTTCTACCTAACCTTCAAATACTTGCAATTCTCAGAGCGAAAGAGATTCGTAAGAAACTAGATGCAGCATTTCACAGCCCTTATTTTCTATCAATAAATGAAGTAGGGTCGGCCAAGGTAGCTCAGAGGGCGGGAGGCGTTTGCGAAACACATCATAGCCATTCCTTTTACCCACCGAGGTAATCACGACTGGAGATCTAGACCATCCAGCAAGAACTCCGCATACGCAGAGACTCCGTACCGTCTTCCCTTTATCTTCAGCCGTTCCGCGATTTGGCTCACCTGAGGTTTTATTTTGTCCCTGTTGAGGTGGTACTGGTATTGTTGTGGACGGATTTTATGGATGTAGAATTGGAGATCATATCTATTTTACAGGCTGTAAGAGTAGAGGAGAAATGTGTGATAAGCATGAGGGGCTATTACGGAGAGCTGGGGAGCAGAAAACAGTAGGGTTTACTCCCCCGCGTTCTTCTCACCGAATCGCTCTTCTTCACCAATTCCTGCTTCTCAAAACGCCTATGAAGAATGACTCCTTCTTCGACTAAAAGTTCTTCTCCCCTCTCTCTTTTTCCCAATCCGAGGTAAGTAAACAAACAACAGATAACGGCAGTGGATTAAATCCCGCCATCAATTATTCCATCTCGACACACTCACTGTTTAATGACCTTCTACGTACCCAGATGGATTACTTTTAAAGCATATATAACGGCTTCAAGTTTATCATATGCGGTTAGTTGAAATTTCATGGATTTTAACGGAAAATTAATATAAGTATTGAAAGGAATAAGTCTTGCAGAAAGGAAAGGAAAGCTACTCTTGATCGAAAGCGCCGAGAAAAGGTACGGGGGTGAAGGAAAATGTTCTAGATGTAAGTATTGATTAATCTATCCAAGGTAGACAGGGGTCGATTCAAGTCTATTTAAGTTCATGTTCTATAAATTACCTGTGGATATGAAAAGATGTTATAGACATCCTTGTAGGAGATAATGAGACCAATCTTCGATGGCTAAAGCAGCTGTAGCTTATTCAAAGGCAGAACTATAAAATGCCTACCTAGTTATGCAAGTAGGCATCTCAAGGAAAATACATGTTCTGATTGCAGCACTATTCTGTGATCAAGGAAGGAACTTATTGTACAAGTCTCAGCTATCGACAGAGGAAGTACCTGCTGGGGAGCGCATCTCATTACTTTCGTTAGGTATTAATCGAGTCCGTTTTCATCTTGATTGATGCGGAAGAAGAGACAATCGAAACTTAAGATTTGGATTTAATTTACTTTGGTAGAGTTTGCTACGGGAGGAGTATTTCTAGCTTCAACTTCGACTTAGCAATGTCTTGAAATAGTGGTCGTAATAACTTTAACCAAAAAGAAGAGATAACACATTTTCCTCTCCCACAGCCTCTTGATGCCCGTAAGCAATTGTTTTACCAGCGAAAGAGAGTCTTTTGTGTTGACAATTAGGTCCAGGCGACAGCAGACTGTGAGAATCTAGTTCCCGTGGATAGTCCGCGAACCTTTCCATCGATGGTAGTTCCAGCTCAAGGCTTTGGAAGAAAAAGTCTAGGTAATCTAAGGGGCCACCGCTGAACTCGGCACGACATGTGTCATATTCCGCCATCAATTCTTGAAGTTGATCTTGAAACTCTTCCTCTTCTTCTTCTATCTCCAATCGATCTTCCTCGGGCATCCGGCGGCTCGGACTACGTAGACTGATACATGTATGTGTCATTTCAAGCCGATGGAAAAGTTCACAACGCGCAAAAGCACGGGAGTGTTCTTCTACAAGAGATGATGGCCATTGTAGACATGCCATAAACCCTCGGAAACTTTTCCTTTGCCTCAATCGTCGGGAAGAACCTGGGCGATAAAGAGCTGCCACAGGAGTGAATCCTTCTGGAGAACAGCGACAATATGATTCGACAGTCTCGGTAATATCAAATGCCTGTTGTAAGAGGCTACCGTATGATTTTGAATCTGCTCTACCGAGCCAGGCATCAAGGCTCACTTCTGTTGCTAAAAAGTAGCCAGCAGTAAGACCGGAGTCACCTTGAGTTGCAGAAGCATCTGCTCCATTCACTAAGAGAAACTCGGCTATTTCGACATTAGAGGCCATACAGGCCAGCATGAGTGGTGTCATCCCTCTTTCATCTTTTGATTCAATATCACGAAAACCTCCTGTAAACATTCCCTCTACAAAACTTGTCTTTCGGGTATCAGGCCATACACGTTCCCAATCTCGCCACATCATAAAGTCATGATATGGCTTTCGATCGCTTAAGTCATCTTGAAGCCTGATCAAAGTACGCAGTATAACGTTTTGAATGCTTTCATTGCAGGATGGTACTGTCTCAAATAAATCAGGAATTGCCGTAGTCTGAGTTCTAAGTTTGTGGCGAGCTGTTGTGAATTGAGGCACGCAATCACCGTCCAGTAAAATCTCCAGTGCCTCTACACATTCGGATTCGAGAGCGAAGTCAATAGGAAGACAAAAATTCGTGTCTTGGGCATATATGTCTGCTCCTCCAGCAATGAGGAGAGCTACTGCCTCCGGCCAATTTGAAGCAGCAGCTAGATGGAGCGGAGTCAAACGTCGGTAACCTATTTCGACAGGTTTCATGCCTCGATCAATAAAGAGCTGCAGATCTGCCTTCGATTGTCGTATCAAAATGTCGGAGATATGAGGATAACCCCAATCTGAGAAATGGAACGTATTAGCACAAAACTGAAACGAAGTAGCCTCGTTACTTGCTAAAGCTACTTCTGGGACAACATTTCCATAGTAATGAAGGGCTCTCAAACTTGAGTGGGGCTTGAAAATGCCCCTAGAATAGAGATATTTTGACATAATTATCAACTGATATATAACCATCATGAGGGAGCGAAGAAGAAAAACGCACCTTGTTTTGATTCCGGCCAACGCCGCATACACTCGATCATTACAGGTACACTTATGTATTCGGTTGGTAATGGTCCCGACCATTCTAAAACGTCACTATTGAAGTGGTCGTATGGGAATATAGATTCTAATTCGCCTCCTCCTCGAGCCTTTGCCAAGGGGGTTCTATTTAATTAGAAGATGAGTCTTAAAGCACGTTTGCTACATTCAGGCAAGAGCAGTTCTTACAGCAAATTATCATCAGTACTATCTATTTGAACTCCCATAGAGATCAAAACTTTAATTATTTGTGTTCGCATCCACTGCTGATCTTTGGTGGGCAAGTAGTAGGAAAATTGCAACTATTCGCTGTTAAAATTATGAAACGGTTAGATAGCGTACACTTACATGAATCAAGTTATATCCTTTGCAATCCACATCATGCGGAGACGCTCTCCCCAAATTGAAAGCATTCGATAACTCTCTCTGAGCAACCTTAATAAGGGCATCCTGAGTCCTTTTGTCCTGCAGCTGGTGTCTGGTTTTCCTTTTGCGATAGCTGCTGTGATACAAATCTGCGAAAAGGGAGTGGAAAAGATGGTGCTGAATCCTTCTACTGGTCGATAAGGATATACCTAAGGAAGAGCCACCAGCGCCGCAAACAGCCTCAAAACTAAATCTGACCAGGTTCTGCAACAAATTGCTCTGTGTATAACAATGAATTGCCGCAAAGTAATTTGGTGTAGAGTCTGTATATGCTGGACAATTACTTTGATGTATAGTGCGGTAAGCTAGATGTACCTGAGCACACCTGCCGAAGTTCCACAAGTGAGACTGATAATTAGCAGAGCATGAGCATATTCCAAGTGGGACTCTGTACGATCCCTTCTTTTTTTGCCGGAAATTTCTAGAATTGCCAAGATCTGGGGGTATTGTTTGCTGATCTAAAGTTTCTCTCAATAAGCTCGGTGAGCGAGCCATTCGAACTTTGTGTTTGGCTAATTTTCGAACCTCGTGTTTCCATGTCTTCATTTCCTTGGCCTTGGTATGAAACTCAGCTCTCTCGTCTATAAGCGCCCATAAATTTGACTAATACTTACTAATTCATTTAGCTGGGATTTTATTACAAAACTTTCTGACTGAAACTTGTTGTGGTGTTCTTTCATTTGTTGTCCAATAATCTGACAGTTTGATGCGCTGATGGTTTTCAAGCTTTCGAACCCAGATGCGGTAATTGCAGAGGTAGTGTTTATTTCGGTTGACAGATTTTGGAATTCACTATGGACTGTTTGCTCGACGCGAAGCAAATGGCAATCGACCTTATCAACTCCTTCTTGAACACCTCCTACTACCTGGTAGAGGCTATCGACTTGACGCAAAGTTTTCTGGCCCAACCAAATGTTCAACATACTCTTTTGTCGCTCGATCTCCTCCAATGCGCTCAAGATCTTTGTCTCTCTCTTCACGGTTAATATTATCTTCCAGATCTTTTGTCCTTTCCCGTCATCCACATCTTGCAGCATAGTTTTGAGGACATCGTGCAAGGTCGTGCATTGGCGTGTGCATTCTTGAAGTACATCTCCGATCTGGGTCGCAGATGAATCTAGGAGGGGCGGTGACGAAATCTGTAATGGAGAAGGAGATGAGACCGATATGTCTGCACCGGTTTGACGGACCAGTTCAGTGAGTGTAACGAGTTGCTCTATCTGGCTAAGCCATCCTTTGACTTTATCTGGTGCGTCCTGGAGCTTTGATCGAAGTGATGATCCCAAGAGAAGAAGTTGCAACCCAGCTTGCGTACACTGTATCCCAGCCGAAACCACTCCAAGTAACGCGATTGCTTCCGCCATCTTGTTGCTGCAAGAAGAGATAAGAATTCAATGTTCTGATACCGTGTCCGTTACGGCGCTCCAACCATGACAGTGTTTGCAACTATATTAGCGGAGGAGTGTTTGATGGACATTGTTGAAATGCTCAGCCTCATTTCTGTCCGCCATCGATTCTGCCTAACCTTCCACCCGCAAATTGTTTAGCGTACTGGAGGTATCACGGTCTGCTATGCAGCCTTACTATTGATTTGATAGGCCAGAAAGTGTTCGAAAAGACCTCATGATGTGAGAGCCTGATGGCCGAAGAGGTGCTGATTCGCGTGCAGATGTGATTTGTTCGCGTACGGTTCCGCGTTGCATCAGGCAAGGATGCTGAAGACCCAACTGAGCGAGAAGGAATCGGGCACGTCGTAAAAGGAGGCGCAACCAGGCTATCTATTGTGAGGGTTGTTGTTATCATCGCTTAATGATAGGTTAAGGCAGAAAAGATCGCTTCGGAATCCTAACCACCGATAAAGGAAGTGCTTCAACAATAGGCTCAGGATAGAAAGGCGTAGGAGAAGCAGATAACATAGAGGGAAAATCTTTGATTTATTTATCCACCATTCGCCATGAAATGCTGCCATGAACACCATCAAACTCCAGATCAGCGGATAGACTGACCGCACATAAAGACAACAGATATCCTCCAGCCCTTTCCTTATTCCTCCCCTTTCTTCTTCCTACCCCGTCCCTTTTTCACCTTCTTCTCTTCTTCGCTACTGTCCTCACTCTCATTCTTGACCTTGCGCTTCTTTCCCTCTCCACCAGCACCCTCTTGTGCTTCACCCACTCTACCAACAATCTCGGCCAGGAAATCAAACTGCTCGGGACTGCTCTCCACCACGGCCTTGAGATGCTGCGCGCTGACCTTCTTTCCTCCCTTCTCCTTGGCCTTCTCAGCCGCTCCGGTGACCAAGGCGATCATAAACAGCTCTAAAGCCTTGCTAACCGCGACGGGGGTGACTTGCGCTACCTTCCCGACTTCCTCATCAGCCTGCATGATGCGCTTGATGCGAGCGACGGGGAACTTGGTCTTGATCTCGATCTTGTTTGGATTGGGATCGTTGCGGGGAGGGAGGGAGGCGCTCGACATGGAAGATTCCGCCTTGATGCGCTGACCGCGTGAAGACATATCGGGCGGTGTGGGGGTGATGTCGTATGTGGGGTTGAGGTTTTGGTTGTGAGTGCTTCTTTGCGGGGGGTGGGCGAAGTAGGGTGAGGCTTCGTGAGGAGCGTTTGCGAATGAATGGGTGGGTGGAAGGGCGGGGATGGGTGGCATATATTCACCACCTCCAAAGGCGCCGCCAGGGCCAAATTGGTCGAAGTCTAGCGATGCGTTCTGGTTGTAGGAATTGAAGTTCTGCGGCTGAGTGGTGAAGGAGGGGATGACAGGCGAGCGCGGCGCGTAGGCGGCGGATGTGGATGCGGATTGAGGTTTGTAGGCTTGCTGGATCTTGGGTGGGGAGGAGAGAAAGGAAGAGAGGTCGGGGGATTGAGGTGCATATGTACCGTCCGCCATATTTTTATTCTGCGACTTGGAATAAAGGCGGTGGGCGGGGGTTATGCGAGGCTAATGCGAGAGTGATGATGCCCTGCTCAGGTCCTTTGTTCATCGGCCAGAAGTGCCGTCTTCGAGACACCACCAGACTGCCGACGGCTGGCCTGCCCGAATGGGCCTTGACCCAACTGAGGATATACTCCTCCGCCGGGATGGAGTTGAGGTACCAGACAACCACCCGTCAAAGTGCGCAATCGCCAAGAAGGGCAGGCGGTGTGGGAGCGGTCGGGCAACGTCGGATTAATGGTCGGACCGGATGGAAAAAAGAAGGTGAGGGATTGAGGGGGGGGAAGGGGGTCCCCGATGCGAGACGATGACTGGCCGACTTCTTTGTGCGCTGGTTCGAGTTTCACTCGGACATGCATCTGGATTTCGGAGAGGGGCACGCCCATATTTGTAGCGAGAGGACGTGGCCGGGGCATGGTAAGCCACAGCCTGATACGGGTTAGATTATGCATGAAATTTCTCCTGACAGGGGGATCGACGACACCCATCAACAACGCGACACCACAGCGAGAGAGAGAGACTCTTGGGTGGTGGTGGTGGTGGTGGGAATCGCTTCATCTGCGGCCGGTGGCGCTTGGAGAGGGCGCGCTGTATCCCATACTGTACATCTTCGAGTTGAAGAGACAGACCCTCGATCAGAGGAAATCCCGCGTCGTCAGCCTCATCACCCTTGCGTCCTCGCTGCCTCAGCTGATATCCCTTTCGTCCTTTAACCTTCTGATGAGCTGTCATATCTCCGCCATCTGGTTCGGCGCTTCCAGAAATCTTCCGACTTGGGACCCACGATCTGGTTTGCCTTCCATCTCGAGGCAGCAGCTTGGCTTCAGGCAACCATATCGCATGATGATAGACAAAGAGCTTCTACCGAGATCGCAAAAGTCGCGAGTTCGAAGCCTTGCTTTCGGGTGACGGTTTCTGCTGGTGGCTGATCAGATGCGGAATTAACTTGATCTAATCTGATGATGTGATGAAAGGCTTGATATTGGTTGCTGCTGCTTTGGCTTTAGGTGTGCGGTAATATGTGAGAAATGTAGACAGATTGCTGTTTCATCTTATAGAGATCTACTGAGCAAACCTCTGTGTTCTTGTATCTTGAATTCAATCTGCTTCTACTGTACTTTGAGTAGTTGATTTCGTTCGTTGATTTTCTTCTCAGTCTTGTTGCCTACAATTCTAGGGCTAGGATGAATTTCTTTCGCGAGCGCCGTTTAACGTACTAATTTTTTATTTCTTCGCTTTGAAATAGTTCTTGCAGCGTAGAAGAACCTTCTTAGCTAGCAGTATCGAGTTAGACTCAAGCTACTCCGTTTTATCGTTAAGCTACCGAAACTTACGGTCTTCGCGCATTACAGATTTCCTTCTAGAAAGATTCCCTACCGAGAAGGTCCATTCTCGTGTCCCGCATTCAACCCCGAAGATCTTCTTTCTAGAATTTGTTTGGGCGGTAACGGAGAACGGATCCGATGCGTGTCAAGTACGACTGCCAAACTCTGTCGGCCTCTTGGCTCGCTCGAGATTCCATGGAGAACGAAGCCAGCCTTGCCATGCTTGAGTCATCATCATCATCTAGGACTCTTCATGCACTTACAACTTGGGCTGCTCGTCTCGCGTATGGGTACCGGTAGTCCGATACTTATACCTCTCTCACCTTTTGTTGCATTTCGCAATCTGGGTAAATGCGTAATTCTACATCAAACCAACAGACTAAACTTATTCCCCGGTCTGTTGCACTTCGCACCACGTTTTTTGATTTCGTTATCAATGCTATTTTTGGTCTAACGGAGAAGTTGTCAAATAATTCTTCTGCTCGGGCGAGGAAATGATCAATATCTGTGTAGACAAGACATCAACCTGCAACCTAATAAATTATTCCCCGGTTTGTTGCACTTCGCGAAAATGATATATTTTATTCTTTATCTCGTCACATCTGCCTTATCCTTTTAGAGTAGGGCTTGTTGAATTCCCTCTGAGCTACGAGTCAAGTATGCCGAACCTAACCACTGATCAATGTCTTGGTACACCTTCACGGCAACCCAAAAGTCTGATTGCTACTCTCCGGTTTGTTGCGTTTCGCAGCCACGTTTTCTCCATCGTTACATTGCTTTTTTAGTTTATAACAACTTGTTAGATTTGCCCAAAATAACGAGTCACGAAGCCTGAACTTCGATAAGTGGTTTCTCTTTGTGTACTAAGGCGCGTAGTACGCTTGTTCCACTTGGATACCTTGTACATTTACTTTAGTGACGAACGAAAGAAGCTCGGCCCTAGTTTCTGCTTCCGCAGATATGCGTTCGCAAATGACGATAGCATCAAATTGGTGGCTTTCGGTTTAGCTGGCCGCTGAACATTTGGTTGTCTTGGTTGCAAATCGTCGTAAATAATCTTGATTTTCGTTCCGTCATGGTTTGTTGCATTTCGGAGGTTTTGTTGCTATATATAATCTCCTTAAAATAGAAGTTCTGAGCTGCTGAGGTCGGAATTTGGGGTACTCTGTTATCAGAGTCGCTGTTTTAATCTTCTAGCGAGAATTCGCGGCTTTTCATCATTGGTTTATCGAAATTCCAATGCGAGTTTTCTTCTTCACATTTTTTGCTTCTTGTTGCACTTCGCATTCCAAATTTTAAAAATAAGAATCCGTTTTTAGAAACCCTTCGTTAATCCTCAAGATTTGTTGCATATCGCAAGGCTGTGCAAATTTCCCAGTTCCCGCCTCCCATCTTACGCAGATTCCATCACCAGGCCCCATCATCCCTGCGTCGCATTTTTACTTCCTACCGAACCAACCGAGCAACCCGTCGCGCCCGTGGGGATGGAACGAACCACCCCCCAGCCCAGCCTAGCCTAACTCCGCGTCAGCTCCAAAATCATCAAGACACCAGAGTTGTCCCAGATTCAGATTCTGTTGCAGTTCGTACGCTTATGCAAGGATGCCTGGCTTGTGTTCGATCATGTCAGGTTGTGAGGTTTATGAGGTGATACGGGGTTCCTGGCTTTGGAGTTGGGATTTTCCCGAAACTGCCGGGTAATGTTATGGGGATCACAGGGTTGGTGAGATCCTAGGGATGTGCCTCGTGACTTCATCTTATGACCGCAATGGGTTGGGATGGATTGCACGTTTCCTCTTGTAAGGCTCTGAGCAGCGAAATCATCCCATGTTTGTCGATGAACATCTCACGAAACGGCCAGACTCAAAGAAACCGCCCGGGAAGTGGTCATGGCTCCCGATCACGTGACGTTAGTATCCATATTATTTCTTACAGTCCAGCACATCCTTACCTGGGCCCAGCGCACATGTATTCACGTTTCAAATATAAGCCGCCCATCCGCAACGGAATGTCGAATCCGTCAAAACAACGCCTAATCGCAAAGTAACGAGAAACACCCTGCGCCACGTAATGACTCAGATTCGAGTCATGACCACGAGGAGATCGGTTTTGTTGCACTTCGCAACTTCGAGGCTATATAGAGGCTGTAGCCCACTTCTAATCTCCTCTCCTGTGCATCTTGAGCGCGCATCTAGACTTTGAATTGTGTTGTAGAGGGGTACCGACGTGGTGGATGGTTTGGTGTTTTTGCGAGCCGCGAAAGTCGTGGCGTCTTCTGGTAGGATCGCGAAGGAAAGATCGGAGAAAGACTGGATGAACTTGTGGTTCTGATCTTTTCTTCATAATTCTTGTGTCTTCACGATCAAACTTAAGCCTTTCGTGACGTTTCGTCTTCTCACGGCTCAGAACCAGCGTTTTCAGATGACACTATAATTGTAAATCATGTCTATGACTAGTTCCATCAATCATGATGTCATTCTTCCAGAGTTTTATTTAGACATATGGTCCATTGAATCTGTCTCGCTCTGACGTAATGATAAAGTCATGTGCGAAGCACACTTGTGATAGGTATCTACTACCTACATCTTATATGGCTTCGACAAAGTCAGATGAAGAGAGCACCCACTCTAAACATCATGACATGGCTGATCCTGCGCTCACGTAAACTTTTAATCGTTTCAAGTTACTACTCTACCTAACTTTCTCTCGATACGAGAGACAGAAATGTTGATTGAAAGAGATTTATTCATGGATGCTGGTGAGATGCGAGGAGTTGAGGTCAGCTCGAGATAAGCGAGCTGAGGTAAGGTCACGGTGGAGACGTGGACCACGAGAAGTCAATAGGGACGAGTGACACGTATCGCTGCATGTGGAATTTCATTTCAAGATGGTCACGCACTGATTCAGCGAATGATGGATTCCAAGTAGATTTTGTATTGCTTTTACCGCAGATACTCTAAGCCCCGAACATTTTCCCACGACCTATTCTTGTCCCTCCCTCTTCCACCTTTGCGGTTGCCCAAACCGCGAATTCGATCCAGTGAAACATCTTAGAGAGAGCTGAGTCGTAGTATAACTCAGCTCGAGGGCGTAGGAATGGTGGTGATGGTGGTGTTGTTGAGGCCTTGATTGGCCCTGCCGGCTCTAGTCATCCTGTCTTCGACTTTGAGACTTGACGCTGAGATCGGAACTAGTCGAGATGAGATTCTCGCTCAGCATTGATCTGGCTTGGCCTGGATGAGAGCTTTGTCAAGCCCTTTGATGCGTCGACGTCGTGGGGACGTGGGGTGGATAAATTGGCGATGCGATTGATGGGAGGTATCCTCAATCGTCCGCATCAACCGCGACTTCAGCAACCTCGATGACATGAGTCTCGGTCCGGATTTGCACAACACCATTCTGTTCCTGCTTCTTCTCCAGCTTCAATTCTTCCAATTGCACCAGGATGTCGCTCAAGTTCCTCTCCGACTTCTCCAGCGAGGTCTCCTCGGCACGTGTCTCAGCCGAGTACTCGGGGAGAGTATATTCCTCAGCTACATCGTCGTTGTCATCATCGTAGTACTGAGGAGGTTCGATACCCTCTAACATAATGAGGATTTTGTCGTACAGATTGGCGTGACCAACGAGACGACGGAGGTTATGCCATTTGGCTTTCCCTTCGCGATAAAGTTTTTCCTGGGCCACTGTGCCAATGGCATAGATTTGTTGTTCTGAGATTGCTGACATATTGAGCTGAGTCACTTAGGTGTAAGTGTTTCAAGGGAAGGAAGAATATGGAAATTGAAGTGCAGTACTCTGTCCAACATATTTGAAATGAGGAACACAGCCCCCTTCATATGTGCGTCCCCATTCCGAATATCCGCGATTTTACGAAATTCGCAATGCTGGTGTGGTGCAGAAAGTCGTGGCCATGAGATCAGGCCGTCCGTTGATTCCAATTAGCTACGCGCTATGCACAGTCAAGCAGTTACGATGCAGATCGGATGGTTTCGGTGGTTCGGGATTGGATAACTGATCTCACATTCCGCAATTTCCGAGTCGGCAGCGGAAACTTGCCCTTGGCCGCTATCGGTACTTGGCCTGATGATGATGAGACGAGGCGCAGGGCCTGACGTGGAAGGACGAATGAACGTCTGTCGCGGATTGAGTTGTGGAGAAGAAGGGGAAGAAAAACTTCTAGAAGCTTTATGACGAGTGACAAATGGGTGGATGACCAACTGTGAATCTTGATTCCTGATGACTTATCAAACCTTCCCGAGATGAGAATGAGATGGTCAACATGGCTCTTCTTTATTGAGAAGAAGAAGAAAGGTATCATAAGCATCAATGTCAAGGCAGGCTCGTCATTTCTATGCTGATCACGTGCTTTGATATGATCGGCACTCGTATTATGGTCCTCCCCTGGCTGTGCGGCCAACGGCCAACGGCAATCTGATTCAGTCACAATTACCGTCCTTAATCCGCCTATGCCTTCTCCAGTTCCGTCTATATCACACTTCTCTCTGCCATGGTCCCTCTCCTCGCATTGGTTAGTAAGCCAACCACTCCCGCAAACATGCAGGTAGAGAGAACAATCATCCCCAATAAAAGACTTTTCGATTTATTGGACAGCAAGTAGAGACATGATATGGTTCCGATCAGTATAATCGTGCTGAGAAGAATGGATACGTCAATGCTTGCTCGCTGGATGTTCTTATCGGGAAAATAATAAAGGTCCCCCACCTTCGTCTCTTCTATGAGTTTTAGAAGCTCTCTCCTTGACATTTCATCAGTTTCTTGACCATATCAAAAGCAAGTTCGTTGATTACTTCGAACATCCACCCTAAGCAAGACCTCAGGAGTGTATGGAGTTTATCTTCATCCACTGGTGCTAGCGCTACAAGATCATGTTCGTCGTCAAACATGCGAGCGTCTCTTCCCATTAGCTCTAGTCCTTTATCCCTTGAAAACCAACGTCTGACATTTCGCACAGTCCTTGAACTCGGCTTCTGAAGGGCCAGGACCTGACTCTCCAAAATCAACGCCTTGTCTTCAAGCAATCTATCAGTGAGGCTGAAACTCTTATCTCATCATATAACTTACGATATCTTTTCAATTTCTTTCTGATTATTTCCTGTAGCTCACGATGCTTCATAACGCTAGGATCTGTTGAGATGCTGTAGTGATCCCACTTCCGAGCAGCGCCTTCTGCATTGAAGCAAGAGCTTTTAAAATCAGCCTGATCGAGCGCTTCGAGGCTTTCTTTCAGCTCATTTATTTCGCTGGAAAGATAGAGTAAACTCCTAGCGCTGAGGCTCTCATATCTGTTGTAAATGGCTGCATCTTGGTCGTTAGCAATGAAGAAGGCTAGTTGCGGATATCCTTTCAGCAGGCTTCCATTATTGCTCTCCGTCGCCATCTTGGCTAAGAGTTCAAAGTGTCAAGAATATTGAACGAGTCGACATGAAAATGTGCAGAACTTGATGTTCACTGGAGCTGAGCTTTCAAGAAAACGAGGCTGGATTATGCCTTAGTGGCGGCGGCTGTGCATTGCGAAAGCAGTCTTGATGCTAGAGGGGTTGGCCTATCGCCCCGCCAGGTTTTTGCCTTCGCATTTCCATCCTCTTTTATAAATCTTTTCTTCTGAAATTATCCAATGCTGGAATGATGGGGTTAGACGATAATTGGAACCTATTTAGGTACTACTCGCGTTACTGCTACGACGGTGCATTCAAGAGTGACTACGGGTTTTAGCAAAGTAGGAGTACTAATTAGCTCTGGAGAGAAGGATGAGATTACTGATTTATGAACTTAGGGCTAGGTATCCTAAAGAGTACTCCATGCTTATGGTTAATCCTACACCCCGAGTCTGGTTCCACGTAGATCAAGACAACATTGTCTCTCTGCTCAAGCAAGCTCTTGCAGCTCACGACTCGGGCGCGAAGTTCGGGAACAATGATTCTCAAATCCGCTCCAAAAATGCCATGTGGTACCAATGGATAACTTCATTTCTTGAAATCTACTTGATGGCAATTAGTGGACTGGCGTTATGCGGAATAGCTCTACTTCTCGTACCCTCCATTTTGAACAAGTTGTCAATCTCTACCTGGCTGTTTCTGGAAAACGCAGAAGTTATTGATTCCCAAATACATCTTTACACCAGTTATCTATTGTTCGGATTTGAAATTCTTATGCGGTGCATACGTATATTCAATACTCTACTCATTATTGTATTAGTGTCACTCTCGCCAAAGCCCTTGTGTTCACTCGTATTTATTGGATTCCTGCTCAGCACATCGATGATATATTGTGACACGCAGCTCGATATATTAGTTCTTACAATATTGTTCTCTGAAAACCCCTTTCACAAGTTGTATGGCTCAAAATATGTTCTCTTGGTAAAGGATGGCGTTGACTCTCTTTGATGCCTCGGAGACTGACTATAAAATTTTAGCGTTTAGTATATTCTGTGCATTCGAGACTTTCTGTGGTGAGTGCTTATCGTAAAATGGTGATGAATGCAAGAAAACTTACGAACATGATTTCTAATGAGAGCTTTAGAGGTTTGTAGAGGCCCTAGTTGGAATTTATTACCTGATGTTCAAGTATCGTTACAGCGAAACATCTCGGCCCAGAAAGAGTTTCGTGGGCGTGAGTAAAATCCTCGAGAATTTCGAAAATAAGATCGAATACTAAGCTCAGATAGTTCTTTGTGCATTCAACCCAGCAGATTTACTTGCATCTTCATCACCTGATTCCTCTTATTTATATCATGCACGACGATTTACGCATAACCGTCTTGTCGCTTTGGTCGGCAATATATGTTGCCATTGGGTTATGTCAAACGAAGGGAAAGCCAAGACGTTCACGTCACGCGAGGAATCGTACCTTCGAGGACTTGAACAATCCATTCGAGGACAAAAAGACAAAACGTGGGATGAAGGGACTCATCAATGGCACCAAAGCTGTGGCATTGCCGACTCAGGAGCTGCTCAAAATGTGATTTCCTTGGATTATGCAAAGAGAATGCAGCTTTCTATCAAGGAAACGACCTATCGATTCAAATTGGGAAACTGCAAAACAATATCGTCGATGGGTAAGTGTCTCACAGCCATGATTCGGCCTGCTAATTCGTCCAGGTGTCGTCAAGATTGAATGGGCGTTCGAAGATAACCCTTCAACCTCTATCACAGTGACTTGCCATATTTTGCGGAGTTGCATTTACGATATTATATTAAGTAATGACTTTCTCAGCCGAACGAATACTCTTTTGGATTATCGCAACCGTTTGACTCAGTGCGTTTTTTCTGTTCCTCGTGCGTTCCAGTTCGGCTTTCTTGGGGAGACAAGCCAGCGTATTGAAGGCACATTAGGCAACTGGAAAAATGTCATTGCATTGCCTGACTCTGGTGCTGAACGCAACGTAATTGACTTTCAGTAAGTTTTCTTACTGTGCATCAAGTCAAGAAATACTAAATCGAGATAGCTACGCAAACAAGCTTGGGCTTAAGATAGACAAGCGAAGTCACGCTCTAAACTTCCTCCAATTCGCCGATGGCAGTTGCCAACAGACCTCCGGCCAGGTACACACTCACTGGACCTTTGCAGACGGGAAAACAGTCCCAGTAACTTTCGAAGTTCTCAAAAGGTGTGCAGCAGATGTAGTTATTGGAGAGCAATTGATTTATGAGACGAATCTCTTCGCCAACCACGCTGAGTCGATGAAGGCGGTCGAAACCAAACCAGCAACTCCTTTTGAGCTGGCTCCATTTGATTTCGTAAACAGGTTCGAGAAACGATTTGAGACGGTCAAGAGGGTGATATGCTTCAAGCGCAAGGACGTGACTGAGGAAAGTATCAGGAAAAGGGACTACAAGGCGGAAATACAGAGACGCGAGGAATGGAATTTGGAGACCAATTTTGGGTTGAAGGTGGATGAGGAAGCTCATCAGCTGGAAACGGTGAGGAGGCAAAATTTTGATTGGGGTGCACAGCCGAGCATCTCCAACTAAAAAAACACATGATCATTCCTTACAGGCTGTACGAATTGTGTCGCCTATGTCACGAGGAATGGCGTTTTGGTTGTTTTGAAAGCCAAGCCATGTATTGTCTTTAAAATAGTCTTTCGCATCTGAATTTGAGATACTTCGTACCTGAGAAATTGAGGGAAGGGCTGGTCGGGGAAGCTATTCGTCGGAGGCAGACTTGGCACGAAGACTTGGCATCAATTTGTCAGCTATGTGCAGCCATACCACTATTAAACACCCTAGAAAACTTTTGTCAGATTAGCAATTGGTTATGCTATCCTTACCAAGTTGCAATGGGCGTTCAAAACCATTTTCTATCATATTCAGTTATGAGCCGTTCACATCTATATATGATCGGGAGAACGACCTTGAAAATCATCCTTCCCTCACAATCATCAGTCCAAGCATCTCTCTACTGATTCACCTTCTTGAAGGCAGATCTAACCTGCATCTTCAAAACTCATTTTGCTGAAAAGACAAATAATCGAACAACCATCAGATAGCACAAAATGCCACGAACTCTTCTCACAGGTGCCAATGGATTTGTTGCAGCGACCGTTCTCGACCAGCTCGTAGCTGAAGGCCACCAAGTTACGGGATCAGTACGTTCCTCAGCTAAAGGAGACCAGATTCTCGCTCGACATCCCGAATACAAAGGTAACGTCGACTTTGTTGTCGTCTCCGAATACGCCAAGCCAGGTGCATGGGATGCTGCTTTCCAATCGAAAGATTTCGACTATGTTCTCCACACGGCAGCGCCATTGTTGGACGATCCGAATAACACTGACTTCATACGAGATTATTTGACCCCTAGTGTCGATGGGTAAGACCTCCAAATTGGCGCAAGAATTGACTAATGCTTTGTCAGAGCAACTGAGATTTTGAAATCGGCACAGAAATATGGCAAAAATGTCAAGTCCATTGTTGTCACTGGATCTGTGAATGCCATGACTACGGGACAGGATATAGATACCCGTGTCTTCAACAGCAAGGAGTGGCTTCCTGTAAGTTTCAATCTGTTTTAGATAACTCATTGAAAACAAAAGGTTAAGACTAACGCCTGAGTAGTTGACAATTGATGATGCTGTCAAGGCCCAACATCCTTACATTAGCTATTGCGTAGCCAAAGCTGAATCCGAAAAGGCCATTTGGAAGTACGTAGAGACTGAGAAGCCAGACTTTACCGTCACTGTTCTCCTTCCGGCTTTGATCTTTGGCCCACCACTCCAACCTGTCACCAGCGCGAAAAACATCAACTACTCAACTGATGTATTCCATTCTCTGTTCAATGGCACATACGAGACCGTTCCTGACACGAGCTTTCCCGCATATGTAAGTTGCCAGATATGTCACAGAAGCCTAGGAGCTAATGCAAAATAGGTCGATGTTCGGGACTTGTCATATGCCCACATTAAGTCATTGACCACTCCAGAGGTCGCAAACCAGAGATTCGTGGTCGGGGGAGCGAAGTACAGCTCTCAATTGGCCGTGAATGCCCTGAAGACGGTTCCGGAACTGGCAGGGAGATTGCCCAAAGACGGTTCAGAAGTAGAGAAGACTGTGAACTTTGCGGATGTGAATGAGTGGAATGCAAAAATTGGATTGAAGCCAAGAAGTGCTGAGGAGACGTTTGGGGATACTGCCAGGAAGTTGCTGGAGCTGGAGAAGGAGTTTGCGTAAAAGATGTTGAATTTGAACATTTCAAAGCGTAAACTTAAAATTCTTATATAAATGTAGCTAAAGGTGAATTCGTTGCTGTTTTCAGGAGGGGAGACATGCTGGTTTTAACGACTCTCCTACTCGCTTACTCGTATTCCACTGCAAACGCACGGTCACCGCACTCGCACGCCCCTCCAAAAACCAATTTTTTTGCGACCGGTGAGACGATTAAATCAAGTAAAAATCAACCACTCTATATAAATATATAGTGTTTTAAAAGAATCATGA
>QYAI01000137.1:0-86894 GCA_003988855.1 Arachnopeziza araneosa
ATAATTAATAATGGTGGATATATACTTCATTAAAGTGGCAAAAAGTAGGTGGGGTGACCAGCTCGCATATATGACCAGCTCGCTTATTAAATACGTTAGTAGATAGTTATGGGATGTTTACTGTTCTAATAGGCTTCTCTCTGATATCAACACTGTGGTCACAGAGGTGGAGCGAGGGAGGGTATTTCTGTGACACTGGAATGCTGAGATGTGGGTAGAGAAAAGGGTGTCTTGATTATACATAACCGTACCAGTTATGGGTATTGAGTATTTGTTGCGTTTATAAAATGCTCACCTTCCGTAACTCCATGCCCGCTAAAACGCAATGAATCCAAAAGGGGAAGCAACGCTATGCGAATAAAGAACGCCAGATACACATTACTATGCTTCCAATGATTAATAATGTTGTCATGTTTCTTCCCGATACTTAAGGTCTTGAAGTTGGAGTAGTGGCCGCAATTAGATTTTGGCGAAAGTTCTCATCCGAGGTGAAAGATGGCGAAGGTGAAATCTGGTCTTGGTCTTGGGGCGGAACAACGTCTAGCCTCTCCGGGCCTTCTTCAGCGTTATCTGAACCCTCTCGAGATAGCGACGGTAGCGATGTGATGTCTTCGTCGTTCTCTTGACCTCGATCTTGTAGGCCGCTGGCCAAAGCCATGACTCCTAACATACGAGCTTGCTCATCTGCACTCGCGAGGCGTGCTCGTTCCTCTGCCTCTCTCTTCGCAGCTTGTGTTGGTGCTCGAGTTTTGAGTTCGCCCGTAACAGTTTTCAGGTAGTACGGAACTTCGATGCCACTTTTCAGGAAGAACAATTTTAGATTTCGAGCCTTGTCCTTCAGTTGGACTTGATTTCGGTCCTTCAGAACCTCATTGATGGTTCCTCTTGAGCCGTAGAGGGCCAGTATTTGGCTCCAATGAGGTCCTTTGACTTGATCTAGACCCGCCATCAGGGCTCGTTCTTCCTCACCACTCCAGGGCCGCCTTTGACTTGGGAGTCCCGGCCGGCGTGTATTTCCTGGATTGGACTTGGCGACGGCAGCTTGGCGAGCACGCTCATAAAGAACTTGTGTAGGAGCAGTTTGTTCCTTTGGAAGAACTATCCCGCTATAATCAGGTTGGAAAGAAGTGCTGGGAGAAGATTGATAATCTTGCGCTCGTAGTGCATTCCCAAACCCAAGGCTCTCGAGGGTTTCTTTAGCAGCACGTTCTGCTTGAGCTCTGATGTCGTCTTCTATCGACGGGAGAGTATAGTCTTGGTTATAACGAGATTTCCAGGGAGGGGAAGCCGGTGCAGTAAGAGCATGGCGTTTCATATAGGGAGCTATGAGTGGCTCTTTGCTTAGATAAGTGACGAGCTGCTTGAGGAAATCTTCCCAACCAAATTTCTCTGATAAGAGCTCTATTGATTCTTAGCAGTGTTTATTATCTTGAAATCAAAACTCACGGATAGAATCAACATCAATGGGAGCATTAGCCAGAAAATCTCGACGTGCATTGAAAGCTTTGACAAAATCGACCTCAGTATCCGTCAATGGTGTATCCGGATGCCGGTCTTCTAGTAATTCTTCGATACCATTTGGAAAAAAGTCTTCTAAAATGTCCTCTCTCGTCCTCTCTTGCTCCTCCTGTGATACAGCAGAGAGATACATTTGTGTTTTGAGATTCAAATAAAGCTCTCCAGGCTCCTTCTCCAAAGAAGCACCATCCGGTGTAAATGTCTTAACGAAATGATCATTGAGCTCGATGAATCCAACATCATGTCCGCAAAAGACACTCGACACGAAAGTAGCAAGATTTGTAGTTCGGATTGTCGCTCTGTGCTCTGGTTCCATGATATTTAAATCATCGGCGGACAGAAACGCCGCCTGCTGGGAGTATATCTTTTTTGTCTGATCGAAAAGGTACTTGAGAGTAGAGTATGCTTGTCCAAGTTCCGAATCAGGCGAGGTAACTATCCTGATAGTTTCATGATAGGGCCCTTGAGAGAGCGTTGAAAGAACTTGTGTAGACTATAACTCATCAACCATATATCCAATAGTACTGCGTGAATGAGGAGCTTACCAGACTCTCCAGCATGGGAAGGCTAAGTATTCGCATGTATAAGTAGGGATCGGTCGTGAAGCTGTTTGTATGGCTTGAATACCCTCGCTCTGGTGTTCGTCGGGAATTCCGAGGGGATTGAACAGCCCGACTGGACTGACCGAGCGTAGGATCAGGCATGAATTGAGATTTCCCCTTTTCTGAAGCTCGAGTAAGATTTGTTGCTGCTTCTTCGGTCGGTACAGCGTCTACTGACGAATCTACCCGCTGTCGTTTCTCACCTGACGATTGTGAACGCTCTGAGCGCCTGCGCTTTTTGCCTGGTGATAGAGGAGAAGTAGCGGAAGCTGTTTCGTAAGGCGATTCGTATTTTATTGGGATATCTGTTTGTGAAAATGTTCCAATTAGCTTCTCTGCATGAACGCAACCTTCAAAAGAAAGTGGACGCAGAAACACGTCTTGGTCTGAAGAGTAGGGAATTTAGACTTGCCTGAAGGTGCATTGGAGGAGCTCATCGCCAGTTCCAGCTCCCTCCAGCTCTGCTGGCACCACTACTACAGACTCGGATTGTTCTTCTCTGCAGAGGCTTGTTAGGAAATTGTCAAGAAGGTAGTTTTTCGCACTGATGGCAGCCTTACTATCAAGGCCGCAGCCCTTCTTATCATGCCCTGACGGAACGCCTACCAGACGATACACAATACAATTCTTGATAATCGCTGCCTTCAAGACTACTCCCAACACCATCTCTTGTCCTGTTGTGGGGGAAAGATAGATTTGCGTTGAAGTTAATTTACTCAGCCACTTCTGACGAGAACACCATTTCGAACGTCTGCCGGTCAGTCGTGAAGTTTGACTTTGTCCCCTTGAAGACTTGGGGACAAGCCGTCCTATGCTGTGAAAAGTCATCACTAGCATTATTCGTGTCCCCTTTCCAATGCAATTCTCAAATTGGACTCGTTCTCAGTCACTTGGTTCCCTTGTTCATCGCAGACACTTATTCGCGATACGTAAGCTCTTCCAGACACTTGGGTTTCTGAGCCGGCCGTAGATCTCACAGCAACCGGGCTTTGTCCTATGACTGCATTCTTTCTAGAGCTGATCAGAAACGATAAGTTTGAGGGACGCGTACTCCCAAACTTTGATACAAAATTGGGGAAATTGACATTTATACTGCTGCCATGGACGCCGGCAAATCATGCTGAGACGAACCCCTGGGGTTGAGATGCCTTGTCTTGTATGCACTCCGATATCAATCAGTATGGGAGAATCTATTTTTATCTATCTTTCAAGTCTGCTCCATCATCATCCTGGTAGAGATCTTGAATTAGGTTCTGGATAATCTCAGATTTCGGTGGTCCAGGTAACTTGTGTCGAGACATCAGACGAAAAGAGAAGCGTCACCAAGCGACTCGAGACCAATGGTGTAGAGATGACGCATTCACCGATCCAAGCGTTCAGTCGTAGCCCTATCTTCGGTTCCATCCGTCTTTCGATATTTATAGAATTGGGATGATAGTAGAGCAAAGGAAAGAAAACGCGTGGTCACGTGAGGCGTGCTTTCAGGACCCCTTTGAAGCTTCACCTGAGAAGATGAAGATTGCGCTCCAAGATATGTATGAATAGGCATAGCCATTTCCTTTTCTCTGGTTTCCTTGTGAGGATATGATCGTTTTCCAGGACTCTGTACGAGCTGTAATTTTCTGGAAATCCCAACTTCCCTAGTGACACACGACATGTGTTAAGGGATACTCTGCTACTTGCCTACTGCTGGATCTAGATTAACTTTATACGAATATTACCCACACGCTTTCGTGCCGGCTCCATCTTCCAAATGTACGAAGATGGCCATCAATACAAAACGTCTGAAGAGACTGGAACTTTCGACGCTCTTTCTTTAGGGTTGAACCCAGGAAACTCCTTCCATCCTCCCTCCATGTTCCCATTTACCTGAAGGAAGGTCTCTCCATTCTGACCCGGCAGGACCCGGGACCTGAATTGTAATCCCGCCCAATCACCATGTGCTCTCTCTTCGAGCAGGCCGGCAAATCCATCGTCGCTGCTTTTTCATGACGCTACTACCCCAGATTTTAGATTATCTGACCTGACTCGTGCAGCAGACTATATTTCCGTTCGACCTCGTCCGCCACGGATAGTTCATGTTCCCCACACATCCGCATCGGTGGGAGGGAAGTCAGCCACCCAACAGAGCCGTATCACCACCTCAGAGTTGCGGGGAAGATGTTGAGAGCTGAGATGGACGTGCCATGGAGCAAAGGAAGGAGAGCCAGATTTAGAGCATGGTGCGGAATGATGCCGTCGGGACGCTCAAGCCAAGGCCGGGCTACAGAAGTAGTTACTGTATCGGTACGATTCGTAGTCACTGTATCAGAAGCCACTCCTATGTCCGATGGGGTCTGTTAAGGCCGAAAGCCAGGGCAGAGTCGTCGTCTGCCGCTACTCGTACAGTCTTCGTGGCATTTACATGCGACGAGCGGGGACTCTGTCGCGGGGGAGATAGGCTGAGCTTCGTCGGTATTGATGGCTAGTCACAGTAGCGTACAGTGAGCGTGAGCAGAGTTGTGAGAAGACAAAGAATGACTCGGCAAAGCATCGCATGCGCCATTCTTTCGCTCGAGATACAAAGAAATTGTCGTGGCCGTCCCTCTCGACCTGGTGAGCCGGGTGGCGTTGAGGTGATGGAGGGGTCGAGCTCTGCAAGTGGAAGGATGTGCGTACTCGCACCAACGG
This sequence comes from Arachnopeziza araneosa, assembly GCA_003988855.1. Taxonomy (NCBI): domain Eukaryota; kingdom Fungi; phylum Ascomycota; class Leotiomycetes; order Helotiales; family Arachnopezizaceae; genus Arachnopeziza; species Arachnopeziza araneosa. Next base: position 4,791 of record QYAI01000137.1, read on the forward strand.
CGGACGAGCAGCCCATCGCACGTCCGGGATCATGAGATGCCGCTAGAAGGAGTTCGATTTCAACGCTCAGAGGTGACGAAAGAAACAGGGCCGTCTCATTGGGGCGATCCAGAGGAAAGTACCATCGTGCTACTGCTCCCGTTGCCCAAGGACCTCTCACCTGCCTGCAATGATGCCACTGACCTGGTTGCCGTTCCACAAAAGGACGACAGGAATAATCAACCAATTTGTACAGGAGACGAGCCTCGGGGTATCACCAAGACTTTGCTAATTGGTAGGGGAAGGTCCAGGTTGGACAAGCAAAGTCATAAACCCCTCCTTCCCTCCCCGAGCCATCTACCTCTCTTTATAAAGATTGCCTCGGTGCTCCCATCCTCTCCAGAAGCTCTCTCCCACATCAAAGTAATCACTCTTCGGTCAGAATTCATCACCATGACTTCAATCCAACTTACCACGCCAACGACTGGCAAATACACACAACCCACGGGACTGTAAGTAGCTCGGTACTTTCCATGTGGACGCTTGTACCCCGCATTCATAGTCAATTACCTCACAATCACTAACACGAACGTCTTCAGGTTCATCAACAACGAATGGGTCAAGGGTGTTGACGGCAAAACCTTCGAGGTTATCAATCCCTCCACCGAAGAAGTCATCTGCTCCGTTCACGAAGCCACAGAAAAGGATGTCGATATTGCCGTAGCCGCAGCACGCAAGGCGTTCGATGGCCCATGGAGAAAGGAGACACCCGAGAACCGTGGAAAACTTTTGGTTAAGCTTGCGGATTTGGTTGAGAAGAATCTTGAGATCTTGGCTGCCGTCGAATCGCTTGATAATGGAAAGGCCATCGGAATGTCCAGGGGCGATGTTGGTATGGTTGCCGGCTGCTTGAGGTATTATGGTGGTTGGGCAGACAAGATTGAAGGAAAAGTTATCGACACCAACCCAGATACGTTCACATATACGAAATCCGAGCCAGTGAGTTATCCCCAATCCTTGATAGAGTACTTTTGACATTTGCAGATTGGTGTTTGCGGCCAAATTATCCCATGGAACTTCCCACTGCTCATGTGGGCATGGAAGATTGGCCCTGCTGTTGCTACTGGTAATACCGTTGTTCTCAAAACTGCTGAGCAGACTCCTCTCTCCGCTCTAGTTGCTGCGCAATTAATTAAAGAAGCCGGCTTCCCACCAGGAGTTGTCAACATCATCTCTGGCTTCGGAAAGATTGCCGGTGCTGCTCTCTCATCCCATATGGATGTTGATAAGATTGCCTTCACTGGTTCTACCGTTGTTGGCCGTCAAATCATGAAGGCTGCTGCTGGTTCCAACTTGAAGAAGGTTACTCTCGAACTCGGAGGCAAGTCACCCAACATTGTTTTCAACGATGCCGACATCGAGAATGCTATCTCCTGGGTTAACTTTGGTATCTTCTTCAATCACGGCCAGTGCTGCTGTGCCGGTTCTCGTGTCTATGTCCAATCCGGTATTTATGACAAGTTCGTCGAGCGATTCAAGGAGCGTGCCGTCCAGAATAAGGTTGGAGACCCATTCCACGCGGAGACCTTCCAAGGGCCTCAGGTTTCTCAACTACAATACGATCGTATCATGGGATACATTCAGGAAGGTAAGAAGGAGGGTGCGACTGTTGTTACTGGTGGTGAGCGCCACGGCGATAAGGGCTATTTCATCCAACCTACCATCTTCTCCAATGTCACCGAGGACATGAAGATTATGCAAGAAGAGATCTTTGGTCCCGTCTGCTCGATCTCCAAGTTTGAGACTGAAGATGAGGTTGTCAAGCTTGGTAATAATAGCACTTACGGTCTCGCTGCCGCCGTTCACACCAGCAATCTTAACACTGCTATCCGTGTTGCCAACAATATCCGAGCCGGTACGGTGTGGGTTAACAGCTACAACATGCTACACCACCAAGTTCCATTCGGTGGTTACAAGGAGTCCGGTATTGGTCGTGAGTTGGGCGAGGCTGCGCTGGCGAATTATACACAGAACAAGTCAGTGTCTATTCGTTTGGGCGATGCGCTCTTCGGTTAAAGGGAAATGGAATCAAATGAAATGGTTGTATATGATTAGGATTGGTTAAGGATAAGAAATCAAACAAATTGAYCCTTATGATGATGTGCTTGCTGAGTTGGTGTTGTGATGACCTCTTGACAGCAACGTTCCCCTCCTTCCCAGCCACCTCGGTCGAAGCTCGGGCAGGGATAAAGATAAGCTTGAAGCTCCCTGGTCCGTTTTCTTTTGAAGCTGTAGCGGAGGCATATTGTGATTTTCTGGTTCAGCGAGGCTGTACAAGCCTCACCGGTGCTGGAGAAGCGTCTTTGTCTGCGTGCGGAATGCCAGAACGGAGCCATCTCCTGCTTGCGGGCGGCCCGGAAGAGGAAGAAGATGATGATTCTGTCAGACATTCAGTCCCTGCAATCGATAAGTTGATAAGTTGATAAGACGGGATGGCAACACCACACGTGCGCTTCTGTGCAGCCTTGGCGCATCTTCGAGACCACCCCCTTTGGGTGAGTGCATCGTGCCACCCAATTGACGGCAGCGGAGAGTGTGATGGAGTGCAGCCAGGAAGATCAGAGAGGGAATGGAAGCTCTCTGCATGCGGGCACACTCGTCCCTCCTCCAGCCTTGCCGGCGGCGACAGCTGCTCTCTTTCTTTCACACTCCTCTCCGTCTCCTCGTTTGCATCATCTTCTCCCATTCCAGCTGCTTCTGCTCTCTGCTCTATTTCAACCAGATCTCCCGCACGTCCAAGTCGTCGTTGCGCAGATAGCTACCCCGCCGTCATGGCTTTCCTGCTCTCGCTGTTCCTCCCACTCACCGCCGCCCTCGTCTTCTTCTCGCCCACCATCGTGGCTCAGAGCGAACAAACAGAGCAGATTACCTGGGCCACCGTCTCTTTCATCTACCATGGCGAGAAGACGCCAGCTCTCTCCTACGATGTGAACTACGGTCTCACTCCCCTCGGCGCCCAGCAGTCCTACTCGGCGGGTTCCCTCTTACGAGAGGCTTACATCGCTCCTCCCGTCAATGGCTCGCAACTTGCTTCTGCCGCCGTCATTAATGGCCTCTCTTCAAATACCATTGATAATTCTCAGCTGTACATCCTATCGCCCGATGATAACTATATCACGGCCAGTGCTATGGCCTTCATGCAGGGCTTGTATCCACCGGGAAATTTCGATACTAAAGACAATCAGTTGCAGAATGGGAGCTGGATGAGTGCGCCTCTGGGTGGTTACCAGTATCCCAACATTGAAAGTGCGAGTTCTTTGGATTTCAATTTCATCTGGTAAGTTCGAAATCCGTATGTGAATCTCGGAATTGAGAAGAAATAGGCCAGCAGGAAACATGGAATGCTCCCAATGGTCCATAGCAGAAGCCGAGCAACTCAGTACCCCCGCCACTCTCCAACATTACCAAAACACCTTGCCCTTCTACCAATCCCTCGCCCAACCCATGTTCGGCGCCTTAGATCCCACAACCGTGAATTTCGACGATGCCTACCAGTTGTATGAATACGCTCTGTATGAATACACGCATAACACAACCTTTCAAGAACCTTCCCTCCTTTCAGTAACTGACATGGCAACTCTCTACAACCTAGCTTCCGCTCAACAATGGGCATACCTTACTCCCCAAGGAAATAGCACTATCCAATCCATTGCTGGCAGCACTCTTGCTGCAAAGGTTTTGGCGCAGTTCGACCATAACATCGCTTCCGGTGGAGTAGTGGATAAAATGTCACTCCTATTCGGAACCTACGAACCAATGGTCTCCTTCTTTGCTCTCTCGGCACTATCCGCCAGCCCCTCGGGAAGCAGATTCACATCTCTCCCTCTGCACGGATCCGTCCTAACCTTCGAGTTATTCAGCTACACCACTTCTGACGCTCTCGCAAACGGTAGCGTTCCCTATCCTTCAACCACGGATCTGTATGTCCGTTTCCTGTTCCGCAATGGAACGGATGATAACTCCGCACTTGTTTCCTATCCGCTCTTCCACCGCGGAAACTCAGAGACAGATATGTCGTGGGCTGATTTCGTCACTGGAATGGGACAATTCAGTCTTAACGACGTAAGTGATTGGTGTTCAGCCTGTCAGACCGCCACTCTATTCTGCGAAGCCATCGAAGAAGACATCTCTCCCAATCCATCTTCATCTGGTGGTTCTTCTGGCTCAGGCCTTGCACTTTCGGTCGCAGGCGTAATCGGTGCTGCGGTTACGATTGCAATCCTTCTCATTTTGGCCGCTATCCTCATGCTCCTCGGTTTCCGCGTAAGCTACTTAGCTCGGAAAGATAGGAAGAGCGATCTAGGAACGATAACAGTGGCAGGCGCAGGAGGTGGGTTCAAGGGAAGGGAAAAATTGGCTAGTGATACAGATCTTGCGCTTAAAGGCGGTGCTGGAGTAAGGCATGAAAGGGTAGGAAGTTGGGAACTGAGTGATGGAAAGGGAAAGGCCGGAGATGAGGGTGAGGGTGCTATTGGGATGAGGGGTGGGGAGGGGAGTAGTATAGATAAGGAGATTGAGAGTGGAAGTCGAAGTTCGGAAGTTCGAAGTACGGCTGATTATAGCAGAACGAGTGAGGATGGTGTGCCGTTTGGGCTGAGTCTTGGAGAGGCGGTTAAGCCTACTGAGACGGTTTAGTGCGAACGGAGCGAGCAAAATGGCCTGAGCAGTGGAGTGAGAAGTATTGTGATCCTCTAGCTTGGATTTCGGCTCGGCTTGGTCTTGGAAGGTCCAGTTTTGTGGATGATGATACGATTTGTTACGATGCGATTTACTGCGTGTTCTACCTTTGATACCCTTCTCTTCTTTCTCTCTCTATACTCTTTCACTGCTTAGTTTCCACCTGCATCTCACACACACAGCTCGTTAGACGGTTCTGGCGTTTTGGCTCTATTTTCTATACACATGCTGGATAGCTGGAATAGTTAGACTATGAATGGATGATGAATCACATAACCACACATGCAAACCAAACCTCTCGAGTTCTTGTTTGTGCACTGAATATCCACCAGAAATGTATCAGGCTCGTCCAATCTCTTCCTCTACTGAGCTCTGATCAATGTCCACACTTGGTTGAACATCTAAAGTGATAATTCATCACCCGTACCGATCTCAACCCCACTCATCTCTGACCATCTGTCACTCGCGGTACTCCTTCGCACACTCATACACCCTGGATCCTCGTCACCCTTCCTGACCCGCCTCTCGCTCCATCCTGAGTAGTTTATAGCAGGGCAGGGAGAATAAGATGGGTTTAACTCCGACTGACGGATTGAAGTGGAATGGAATGGATGGAAGAGTTAGATATCGGATAAACGTGGCACTGAGATGGAAGGAGAGGTGTTGGGTTTTATTTGCTACTTGTTTCTAGGTAGCTATCTTTGGTTGGTTGGTTTGAGAGATCAGATCTCTCTGCTTGTGATTGAGGAGGATGATGGTTCGGCGTACTCAACACCAGTATCATATCTTATCCATTACTTCAATTTCTCTCGCGTTTAAAGAATAACATCTTGCTGATGTGCCTCTGCTAGAGAGTCCGAAATTCCTCGTCAATGGCGCTTTTTGTACCTACCCTTGAGGAGCGAGTCTGAATAACATTCGTAATTCCATCTTCTCATTTCGCAGCTGGACCTGTAGGAGTAGAAGGTTCAGGTTTGGTGTTCTCCCCTGTTATAGCTGGACTTCCGCCCCCACCTCCTCTGCCTCCACCCCTACCACCCCGTCTTCCAACTGAACTACCTCTACCACCTCTTCCCCCTCTAGGTGCATGTGGTGCCTGCTGAAGGGCCTTCTTCTCAGGCGGTAAAGCTGTTCCCTTTCGTTGCATGACATGGACTGTCCCTTGCGCAACACTGATCGGGTTCGCAGCCATTGCCTTCTTTAATCCATCTGTATCTGCGAAGTCAACATATGCAAACCCCTTGCGCTTGTCAATTTCCACGTTGGTGACGACTCCAAATTTCTCTATGGCTTCTCTGAGGAGAGGCTCAGTAACACCCTGTGAAGGGTTCGCATGCTTAACAAAAGCTTGAGTGGCTCCTTCGGACGGGACGGGTGTGGTTTGTGGTTTCCGAGCTGAGATCGTTGGTGCAGCCTTTGCTGCGGGTTGGGTTGGAGGAGTTGGTTGTGGAGTATCGGCGGGTTTCTTCAGAAGAATGACAGGAGTAGATGGGTTTGTGGGTGTAGATGACGAGGCGCCTTTCGTATTTTCTGTATCCACAGTAGTTTTACCACGGTTCCTTCTATTATTTTGATTTCCTTTTGGCGCTGTGGGAACTGGTTGCGCTGCTGGCTGCGAAGACGTTGTCTCCTTGGGCTCTGCGGCAGCCTTTTCTGCAGCAGCAGCTCTCTCAGCCTTTTGTGCATCTGCAGTATCGCGTCTAACTTGACGATGTGCTTGAGCTGGACTCAAACCTAGATCACGTTGTAGCATGCGAATATGTGCAGCAATAATAGCTCCACGTTGTCGGCCAGGCACTTTACCAAGCTCCAGCTTTGGTGTAGCAGGACTTTCTGAACTAGATGCTGCCGATGTCTGTGAAGAAGGTCCGGCGGGGGTTTTGGAAGCTTCTCTGTTGAGGATCTTGACTGCTTCCTTGGCTGCTTTTTCAACAAGTCTGTCCACCTTGACATCTTTACCCTTCTTCTTAACATCCTCGGTCGCTGAATTTGACTCTTTCGTTGATTTGCCTTTGGAGACTTGAGCTTCCTGTTTCTTTGCTGCTTTCGCTGCTGCCTCCTTATTCTTGTTGGCTTTCTTCTCCTTCAGATATTGGACCAAAGGTGTTGAAGTGACTTTTTCAGCCTTTGCTGCCTCTGCAGTTGACGCAGATTCAATATTGACTTCCTTAGTAGAAGTAGGATTCGCAAGCCCCTCAAGAAATGCCATAAATTCAGGATCCTGATCGATCGTCCCAGCTCGAGCATCTACCCGTTGTCTACTACCTGGTGTACGTCCATACGGCGCAAATTCGACAGTCGGAGGGCCAACAAGGCAGTGGCTGGTGAACGTATTTTGAGCGTCTTCAAAAGTCGATTGACGTACGGTATTGGATAGATCCAGGAGGTGGGATTCGTTTGTGAGATGTAGATAGGCTCTTGAGGGTCTGGATGGTTTGGAGGGGCTTGGGAATGTCAGCTCAATTAGCTCATTTGGAAGACAGAACTTACTCCTTCGAATCCTTTCCTGGCTTGAATGTGACCCAGTCCACCTTTCCCTGGCCCAACTTCCACTCATCTCCAAGAATAGTTGTAAATTCCATAGATGTCAGGCCAGGGGGTAGCCTTCTGATAATGATCTTGAGTCTGGGAACTGGAGGTTTCGCACCACTCTGCTGCTGAGGTTTTCCAGAGGTTTGAGAGGCCGTAACAAGCAATACTCCATTTGTCTGGGAACGGGTCCCACCTTGAGTGCTTGAAGGAGCCATATTGAAGCTAGTGAGAAAGTCAGCGGCAGAACGTTTCTCTTGCGGGCGGTGTGGATAAGAAGATTGTGATAAGGGATCGAATATTAGTATTTCGCGACCATCAATACTTACATCCACCAACACAACGAATCAAGATTCTTTGTTGTTGGACAATCTGCCGTGCTTTTCTTGCTCCAGCTCGCCCAGTCGCTCTCGTTGTTCCTCTCGGTTCTCTAATCGTTATCGGCGAAGCGATACACGCCAGCGGCCGCTCCCACCATGGCAGGTCCGAGCGCCTGAACTTCAAATTGACTTACTCGAACTGACTTTCAACTCTAGACTCCTCTTCCTCCTCCTCCAACCCACCAACGCCGCGCCCACTTCCACACCCCCCCCAATCTCGATCCCACGTGCGCAATAGGCACGTCAACGCTCAACCAAAGCCGCCCAAGATGCCGGGCCCAAACGTCCCAAAGCCGGGACCAGCCAAGCTGGGGAAGAACGCGGGTCTGGAGGAGTGGCTCTCCGAGGCCAAGCAGTGCCACTACCTGCCAGAGCATGTCATGAAGCAGCTCTGTGAGATTGTCAAGGAGTGTTTGATGGAAGGTGAGTTGCACATTCTACGTTTGCGACGCGCGTCTAATTGTCAATGCTAGAGTCAAACATTCAACCAGTCACTACGCCCGTCACCATCTGCGGTGACATTCATGGTCAATTCTATGATCTACTCGAGCTCTTCCGTGTTGCTGGCGGCATGCCTGGTGAGACCAATGTCCAAGCACCCACGACCAAGGCCACAATCATCAGCTCGGACGATCTTGAGCCTCCCACCGAAATCACAGGTCCTAAGCTCCAGAAGAAGATCCGTAGCGGTGACAGCGGTATTGCCAGTGGTGAAGATGATGACGAGGAGGAAACACGCGGTAGACCAAGAACTGCCGGCGAATCCAGCCGTGCAGGCAGCTCAGGTGGGGACTCTGCTATTGGCGTCAACACGGTTTCCGGTTCTGGCAATCAGAACTTCATCTTCCTCGGCGATTTCGTCGACCGCGGTTATTTCAGTCTCGAGACCTTCACCTTGCTCATGTGCTTGAAGGCTACGTGAGTCGATCGATCTCTCTGTTCATTCACTACTAATCGATCTCTAGTTATCCTGACAAGATCACCCTCGTTCGTGGCAACCATGAGTCTCGTCAAATCACTCAGGTCTACGGTTTCTACGAGGAGTGCCAACAAAAGTATGGTAATGCTTCCGTCTGGAAATCTTGCTGCCAAGTCTTTGACTTCCTCGTTCTTGCTGCTATCGTTGATGGCGAAGTCCTGTGCGTTCACGGTGGTCTCAGCCCTGAGATCCGCACCGTCGATCAAATTCGTGTCGTTGCACGTGCTCAAGAGATCCCACACGAGGGTGCCTTCTGTGATCTTGTCTGGTCTGATCCTGAGGATGTTGAGACTTGGGCCGTTTCTCCACGTGGTGCCGGTTGGTTGTTTGGTGACAAGGTTGCTACGGAGTTCAATCACGTCAATGGTCTCAAGCTTATTGCTCGTGCACATCAGTTGGTCAATGAGGGCTACAAGGTATTTTGAAAATCATGTCATTAGATCTAACTAACTTTCAACAGTATCACTTTGCTCAAAAGTCTGTTGTCACTGTCTGGTCCGCTCCCAATTACTGCTACCGTTGTGGCAACGTTGCTTCCATCATGAATGTCGACGAAGACCTCAATCCCAAGTTCAGCATCTTCAGCGCTGTTCCCGAGGATCAACGTGCAGTCCCACCAGGACGCAGAGGTGCTGGCGAATACTTCTTGTAAAGCCTGTTCATATTCATCTTTCATCTAACAAGATGCATCCTACGTGTATCATATGAGGCGTCGGTCTGGTGCATTTTATGGCGTTTGAGGTATTCCCTGTACTACATATGACGATGACGCAGTCACGATTTGTTTTCTCTTTCAGAAGATCTCGGTGGAGACATGACTTTGGTGAGGCCCGGCTTGATCGTCTCGAAGTTTGCAAGGGAGTACCTTGGTTCGTTTGAGAGGTTGGTGATGATGGCTCATATTCAAAGCTCATGTTCTCAGGTAGTGAATAGTCGCAAATGAATCTTTCTCCAATCCCTTTCATATAGGAGTCAGATGATATCTCCCATCGTTTGGCACCGTTGCTCGTGGAGCTTGCGGTGGTGCATGAGCGAAGACTGGTCCTGGCGCATATGGAATCGTGTTTGGTGCATACTTGACTTGAGAAGGTGGGTAAGTAACGGCTGGCCGCTCTGAGATGGGTGTGAAAGGATTTGGGCTCTGATTCATGGGTGACTGGGTCACGACAGGTAACTGATCCCGATAGCTGCTCATCCTCCTCTCCAACCCCGGGCGGATATAATCCATGTCCCTCTTAGGTGGAGTAGTCCTCCGCTCTCTCTCCTTCTCCTTCTCCTCCCTCTTCTTCCGCTCCCTCCTCGCCTTCCTCTCTCCGTCGCTCAGGTCGCGCTCGCGCAGCTCGTCTCGCAAGCCCTCGACCTCATCCTCCAGCTCGCGCTTCTCGCGCTTCAGCACGCGGTTCGCCTTGTTGCTATCCATCAGCTGGGCGTTCAGCTTCCCGTTCATGGCCTCGAGCAAGCGGATCTTCTCGTTGGCGGCGTCGAGGGCCTCCTGGCAGGACGACAGGATGGCGCGCTGCGTGTGGATGTCGCTGGGACTGAGGCGCGTCGTCTTGGGCGCCGACTCGCCGAGCGACGCCGTGTTGCTGCTACTCGAGCCGAAGCCCGAGTCCAGCTCGTCCGAGTGTGCGCTCCCGTTGCCACTGCCGTGCGAGCGCGGGCTGCGCGGCGACGTGTGCCCGGGCTTGGTGCCGCGCTCGTAGTGCACCTTCTTCAGGGCGGGTTTGGACCTGGGCGAGGACATGGTGGATGGTCTGGTGGATGGTCTGGCGGATGGTCTGGTGGTGTATCGGTCTGTTGGCTGGCGTCTCTGGACAGCAGCGTGATGCGGGTCGAGGAGCGTCTGGTATCGTCGAGCTGCCCAGCGCGAGCGTAATAGGGCGGGCAGGCAAGCAGGTAGGCAGAGATTGGGTTTCAACGCAGATAGGAGAGCGATGCACGGCTCTTGTTTGGACTGGATGAAGGATGAGGGTTGGGTGATTGGGGCAGGAGCTGTATATAACAGTCGTCGCGCACCCCTCTCACTGCCTGCCTGCCTGCCTGCCTGCCTGCCCATCTGCGCAGTCACTCTCTTCCCTCCGGAGGAGTCAGAGGCCAGAGGAGGGGAGTGCTGAATGCGCCACGTTGATTCGCCGTCTCATGCCCATCCACCTCCACGACGACGACGACGACGACCACCGAACGGGACCCGGTCGAGTCGGTGCCTACAACAGCCCACCCTCCTCTACGTTTCCTGTCTTCCCTCCCTCCCTCACTCCCTCTGCTGCTGCTTTCTCTCCTGACAAACACAACACGGCGAGCGAGCGAGCGAGGGAGAAACCGCATCCCCTCCTCCTTCCCTTGGCTGCCTCCCGCGCCTCGACCAATGGCCGTCCCCCGCCCGCCACACACCGAGTAACGTCCCCTACCAGAGCAGACCCGCATTCCGGCCCCCACCTCCCACCTCCCCCCCTTCCCGCACCGCATCCGCAGCTGCTGGAGGAGTCATACTCCAGAGCGGTGGCTGCGGCTGAGTGGCTGATTGGCTGGTCACTGCTGCTGCTTGCACTGCCTGGGCCGTGCATGCATGCGTGCGTGCAGCGATGCAGCGACGGGCAGACCCACGCGCAGTCTGCCTTGGGCCTCCCGATCTGGAAGCGCATCGAATCGAGCACCGTTCTTTGGGTGGGTTGCGTCTGGATGGGAAGGGCAAGTGCGAGTGGAGGGGTTGCCTGCCGACCTATTGGTGTTGCTGCTACTGCTGCTGCTGCTGCTGCTGCTGCTGCTGCTGCTGCTGCTGCTATTGTTATTGCTGTCTGTCTATTGATGGAGGGAAGGGGAGGAAGGGGAGGGAGGGGAGGGAGGGGAGGGAGGGGAGGGCAGGGGAGAGAAGAGAAGAGCAGAGAAGAGAAGAGAAGAGAAGAGAACACGAGAGAAACGACTCGTCAGAGTGCGTTGTCGTCCCAGGCAACCCAGGCGTGACTCGCACGTGCAGTAGTCACGAGACGTGGTGAGTGAGACGCACCCATTCCATTACTATCTCCTGGTCTTGTTGCAAACAGGTTACCATCTTGGCTCCCTCCTCATCTCATTCATCCCTTCACGTGTGGTCATCATGGCAACCGGCACATCTCGCGTCGTCACGGTCACGACATCACCGAGTATCTTCTTCATGCAAAGTTTATGCTATATTGGCCTACTCGGCTTCGCGAGATGAAAAGACAAACGCCGCTTTGGGACGTCGTCCGTTGCCGGACGACGGATCCCGGGAAATCAAATTCTAAGGTGTGTGTGTGTGTGTGAAAGTTCACATCGTGTTTTACCCGCTCCTTGCTCTCCTCTCTTCCACGGTGCTTTTCTTGCTCTTCGTGCTTCCTGCCGCAAGGTTAGCGGGTGCCTGTCCGGCAGATCTGGGCACGTCTTACCGGATACATCGCCGTGCGGGTTTTGGTCCCTAGACCAATGCGTACGACGGGAATAGAGTACATGCAATGAGTGACGTGATGGTGAGAGTAGCCTCTCAAACGTAATGATGACAGCGGCAAGTGCAGGCTGCCTGGTGTTGCAGATGGGGAAAGGAGGTGTGAAATCATGCTGAACGCCGAGTAATGCAAGATGGGTTGGTGGTGTTGATCCTCAGTCTTCGACCCTGAACCCGTTGTTCCGAAGGTAGTTCTTGAGGTAGAGGATGAGGCGGTTCTTCTCGTCGATTCTGGTCTCCGCCAACCTGAGGGAGCTGTCCTTCTCCGCAATTCGCTGCCTGAGTAGCTCCACCTCCAAGACCTTCTCGTCGTAGCGGGTGCGGTAACTCTCTCTGTCCCCGCTGAATCTCTTCATCAACCGCACGTCCTCCTTCAACTTCTCGTTCTTGTGCTCGATCCGTTCGTTCTTGCGCTCCTCCTCGGAGAGAACGTCTTCCACCCGTCGGATCTGTTCTTCGAGTTGGGCATGGACGTTCCGGCACTGGTAGTGCTCGGTGACCAGCGCTTGGTGCTCCCGCCGGAGGTTTTCGAGGTGCCATTCGCTCCTCTGGGCAAAGCTGAGGCGGGTTTGGAGGCTCTGGATCTCGCCGATGAGGGTTTGCTCCCGCTCTTCTGCTTCGTTYAGGAGCTCTCGAGTCGACTTTCGACCGTGGGATGAGGAGCGAGGACGAGATGTCGAACGGATCGAGACGAGCCTCCCACGGCTGTCCCGATCAATGTAACTTCTTCTGTTTGACATGGTGCCGAGATTGTTCCCTATGATGAAGTGATGTTGGGTCGTTGGAGACCAAGACCGGTAGTAATGAAATTTAGTACTCTTTGAAGCGATTGGAGGTGAAGCCTGCAAGTATGCTATGCAGACGAAGTATTGGATGCAAGAAAAAGGAAGTTGATCAATGAGAGCTAGAGACGAGAGGCTATATAGGTACGGGTGCCTAAGTAACAAGTCTCTTTTGTACAAGAGAGCCTCGCTTCACATGATGTAGGACTCCCATGATCAGACATATCCCTTTCGGTGAACTATCTGTGCAGGGCTGAGCCGTTTCATGGGTACAAAGAATAGAGCCCAACTCGGACCAGATGTTCTACACCAAGTGGCGAGAGAGGTATCACTTCCGACACGCTCAACAAGTGACTTTGTTGGCGATGAAAAGAGAAGGATCTCGCATGATCGATCCGTGCCGCAACAAGAGTCACGGTAACCCAAGCACACCTTGCCCTCATGGCGTTCAGCTATCCCAGGGTATCAGAGATATCAGCCTTAACTCCCCGTGCTCGGGGCAGGCCAAGGAGTGTGCAAGCGCCAATCGTGCTGATGGCATCACGAGAAACCCCAGGGCGGTGCCTCGACGTGCAACCCTGACGCCATTGGCACGGTGGGGTGCCGAGGGGGGTGGATGCACCATTCCAGCCTCCTGTGGCTCTGCTCAGCCACTTCTCCTGCATGACGCTGACAGCCGCAACCTCGATCCGGTCTCTTCTCCAGAACATATTTCCCAATCTTGATGGTAATCTGATGTGAGATCCGGAACTTGCCAGCTTCAGCTGTGGCTTTGCCGTCGCCTTTAAACTGTGGCGCAAAACAAGAATTCCCAACAAAGTTCGTTTCGAGATACGGGTAGGCGTGTCAAGATACGGCGCGCTCCAAGATTCAACGGAGGCTGAGCTCGAGGCTGAATTCATTCGGTGTGTATATGATGGGAATGCCATCGTGAAGGCTGAAATTCTTCTCCCTTGGGACGGATCATCTCAAACTTTGTGTCAGGAACGGCATTGATTTCAAATTAAGATCTCGATGGGTAGGCTGATTGACCAGATGGTAACCTCCAGATGCGCTGGTGAATCATCCCACGAGCGCATCGCAATGTAGGACTTGGATGAGGGAATTAGATCGTTTTAGTGTAGCGACAGATTCCGTCTCCCTGGAAGACATGTGACATARGTTGGGATTCAGGAATCGACCCTGTTTTTGACCATGTTGCATCCGCAGAAAACCCTTTTGGGAATGGGAGAGAAACAGCGCATTGATCCAAAGCATGTGAAGATGCATTCAGGAATTGATCCTAGCAATGACAAGAATACTTGGAGAGAGAAAGTTTATGTTCGCACTTGCGAATGTCATGGATCGTAGTGTTTCGGCTCCACAACAGGTAAGCTTCTGGGGCCAAGGTGAAGCAATTCGGACTACGTGTAGAGTGAGAATTGAGATCCACCGTGATAAAAGAATAARTTGCACCACAAGGTGTCTTAGCTTTTTGGATAATCGATACATCGTAGCAAGATTGACAGATGGTGCTTCAATCAAATATTTCTTCTTCACGTCCCTGACCAGAGTCAAAAACCGCAATGAAAAAAAGGGGCCTGTCAGACGTCCATCGACACCCGCCCAATCCAGACGGCCGAAGCCAATCCAGAAGAGGCCGAGATCATCACCACCCTCTATACAGTAGATGCTTGCGCACCCACCGCCATCCTTGCGGACAGTTCGAGGGCCAACGGCTTCACTCTTGGGCACCGAGGATCGGCTCATCGTCCAGGATGGAGTCTGTAGCTTTTTTGAGAAGCTCAGAAGAGGACGTTTACTTTAGAAATGATTCTATGACTGAACCGAGGCGTCAGTATGGATAGTGCGCTGTGCTTGGGGTGGGAAAACATACAGTAAAGTCGACTAAGGAAGAAAGAAGGGAAGGGAGGAGCTCGCCTTATATACTGTGCGAAAATTTTAGGTTCTCGCTTAATTTTTTCGGATTTGCATGGTTTGCACATTGAGCAAACAGCGCAAACACCTAACCAATAAACATCCTCAATGAAACTAGTGCTCCAGATATTAAGTTGTCAAATTATCTACCAGCATCCTTCCTCTCATTTCTAAAGCAAACATCCTCTTCCGAGCTTCTCTACTAAGCTGTAGATCCCATCCTCGGTCCATTCCAGTTCGAGGACTTCGTCATGGATATCAATTCAAGCTCCTCTATATTTGGTTGCATGCTATTCTATGCTGAATATTCTCTACCCCTTTACTCGCAACCAGACGCTGATGTCTAATCTCGAACCAACGGGAGATATCATTCGCTGCATTGAGCTCTCTCGACTCCCAAAATGCACTGTATCGAATTGGCTATATCTCTTCAAATTTTGACTTTTGTATTATGTTTAGACATTAAGCTGTGACCTTGAATACAGAGACCTGAGGATCTTATGCAGCACTCTCCTGAATTTCTTGGATCTCTTGAATCCCTGCCATGAACCGAATAGCAGCATCCACAATCCTCTTCACAACCTCTACTTCCTCCCTCGTTCTAGGCGTGTAAACCATCAGATATTCATGCGGCATCAGTCTTCCCGCAAGGCCCATCCGCTCCCCCCATTTCTTCGTAATCACCTCCTTGCAGTCCTCCGGACTCAAACACAGATGCAAACTATAGTCGCCAGAACCCACCCCCTGATGTACATGGCCGATTTCCCTCTTGTTATTCTTGGCGATGGTATGTGGAGTTACAACATTATCGGCGAGGAGTAGTGCATCGCCTGATTTCTCGTGGACGGATGTGCGAACGACAACATGGTTGGGATATTGGGCCACGAGACTATCGATGGCTTCTTGGAGGAGCTAGAAAGTCAGCGGCGGTCGAGAGCCTTGGAATTGACCGACCTGATGCATATCATCGCCGGACAATTGCGTGACTTGTCGATGCGGCGCTATCCATTTCGCGATCTGAGGTCGTTCACCATCTCTTTCTCGTAGTTCTAGGAAACCTGCGCAATGGCCGCATTTGACTCGTTCCTTGGGGTCATCATAGGGGAGGGTGGTAAAGGGGTCGGTTCGCAACGGACTGAGACAGAGTTGAACGAGGTATCCAAAGAAATTCTGTGGCAGAGCAGTATCGGCTACTTTCAGCCAGTTGTGGTAATCAGAGAAGAAGTTCATGGTTTGTGTTGTTCGATTGTTGGTTCTAGGTTCCTGGTTCCTGGTGGCTGCAGCTCCCCCTGTCTCGGCTTCATCCGTCTCACAGCTTCGGCTTCGTCGCTTTCAGAAGGAGGAAGATGGGGCGTTCTGTTGCTTTGATCCACTCTGGGTACTCTTTTAAATCTTCAGCGGATGGCTGCCATTCATTTATGCCAGATACAGTAAATCCGACATCGAGAAGGATTGTGACATAGGTACCCAATGTCCGGTGTTGCTTCACAACCCCATCAGCAAACCAATTCGTCGTCCTTGGACCTTCGGCGAAGTATTGATTCAATGGCCAGGTTTCCCTTCCCTCGGAATCCTGAACAAATGCTGGGTTGCTCGGCGCAGTGAAGATGGGATGTTCAATCGAGAAGGCGAATGTTCCACCAGGCTTCAGTGTCTCATAGATTTGGCGAAACAGTCTATTGATGTCTTTGAGATAGTGGAAGGCGAGGGAGCTGAAAGCCACTTGGTAGGTGTTTGGAGGAAGAGCTAAGACATCCAGATCTTCTTTCAGATAGGATATTCCGTCATCCTTAGAAAACTCTTTTGCTTTGGCCAACATGTTCTCTGATACATCGACACCAAGAACAGGAGTAGCTCCTTGCTCCCTTGCCCATCGACAGACCCAACCAAAGCCGCAACCAAGATCTAGGAAAGCTTCCCCTCGGACACTTGGAATGTAGTCTCTTAAGGCTGGCCATTCTGGAGCGCGGGCCAGGCCTTCAATCTGTCGGGGAAGCTTGATGTAGCCATTGAAGAAGTCTTCGTTGTCGTAGATATTTTGAGCCATGGCGGAGACGCAGAAGATTAGGAGACTGGAGCGGAGAAGAGAGAAACAGAGGTTTCTTGTGTTTCACTCACTTTTCTGCGCGCCGAAAGAGTCATTGGGTAGGGGTTTGTTTCTTTGGCAGATGGGTTTCTATTCGTCGCCCTCCATGCAGACCTGTCTCAAAATACACACACACAAGAAGAAAACATCCCCACCATTTACATGGAGAAATACCAAGTCACTATTGCAACACCTGCAGCTAAAATGATACCAATGAAGATTAGAGTCTGGTCCACGATGCCAGAAATGCCTCTCCACGTGATTTGACTCAACCCCTCCATCCGATCGCGGGACAATTTTTCTAGCCCCAGACCGATTTCGAGACCGTGAAATCATATCGATTTCAATCGCAATCGTTAAAATATTTCGCAACTTGGAAAAACCGTCTTTATTGCGAGAGGAATATCTGACGGTGCCTCATCTGCGTAAAAGTCCCAAGTTGCACTCTTTTATCGACAATGCCTCACACACCTTCTCAACGATATCTCTCCACCAGGGGAGGTTCCTATGGAGTATGGAGCCAATTGAAGCGTTTGATCGGGAGAAGACTGACAATCTATAGCTCTCCTTCGAGGAAGTTGTCCTGAAGGGTCTCGCAGCAGACGGTGGGCTTTTTATTCCAGAAGAGATTCCGGCCTTGCCCCGCGATTGGGAAACGGAATGGGCCAACCTTTCCTTCTCCGAACTTGCCTTTGAAATCCTCTCTCTATATATCTCGTCCTCCGAAATCCCTCCGGCGGATCTGAAAAGGATCATTGATCGAAGCTACTCAACCTTCCGTGATCCAGATACCACACCATTGGTTACGCTGAACGAGAAGGACAATCTATATCTGCTGGAGCTTTTTCATGGGCCGACGTTTGCTTTCAAGGATGTAGCACTACAGTTACTGGGTAACTTGTTTGAGTATTTTCTTGTTAGGAGGAACGAAGGCAAGACTGGCAAAGATCGATATCACCTCACAGTAGTCGGCGCAACAAGTGGTGATACTGGGTCTGCCGCAATTTACGGTCTGCGAGGGAAGAAGGATGTCTCAGTCTTTATTCTACATCCCAAGGGAAGAGTTAGCCCGGTACAAGAAGCTCAGATGACCACGGTTTTGGATGCCAATGTTCACAATCTAGCTGTTGAAGGCACATTTGATGATTGCCAGGTAAGTCCTTCCGGAAGTGGGAGCACATTGAAGCTCATAAAATTCAGGACACCGTCAAAGCTCTCTTCGCGGATCCAAAGATCAACTCAACCTTGAACCTCGGCGCAGTGAACTCAATCAACTGGGCTAGAATCCTCGCACAAACAACATACTACTTTCACGCGTACTTCAATATCAAGAAGTCTCCCTCGCACCAAGCAAGCAGTAAAATAAAATTTGTTGTGCCGACCGGAAATTTTGGAGATATCCTTGCTGGATACTTTGCCAAACGGATGGGATTACCTGCAACGGACAAACTCGTGGTCGCAACAAATGAGAATGATATCCTTGATCGATTTTGGAAGACGGGATATTATGAGAAGAAAGCTGTTCATGGAGTGGAGGCTCAAGGAGGAATTGCTGCGGACGGAGCCAAAGCTCACGAGGATGGTGTGAAAGAAACTCTGAGTCCCGCCATGGACATTCTCGTGTCCAGCAATTTTGAAAGACTTCTTTGGTTCCTAGCCTACGAATTTGCAGCCGGAGCTGGAATGGATGATGAATGGAACAAGAAACAAGCAGGACAAGAGGTAGAATCCTGGTTGAAGCAGCTCAAAGCCAATGGAGGTTTCAGTGTCCATGCAGATATTCTCAAAGCTGCGAGAAGGGATTTTGAGAGTGAGCGAGTGAGTGATAAACAAACTCTCGAGACTATCAAACAATTCTACTCCACTCCCGCCACAAATGGAACAACAGATGAAACCGGTTCAAAGGGTGGATACGTTTTAGATCCTCATTCTGCCATCGGCGTAGCTGCATCACTACGATCAATACAGCGAGCCTCGCCTTCAGAAACTTCCCACATCTCCCTAGCAACAGCTCATCCAGCGAAGTTTGCCAACGCAGTCGATCTGGCACTAAAAGATGAAAAGACATTTAACTTCGACTCAGTGCTGCCAGAAGAATTTGTGGGTTTAGAAAAGAAGGAGCGGAGAGTGAGAGTTGTTCCAAAAGGATTGGGATGGGAAGGAGTCAGAGATATTGTAGAAGAAGAAGTTGAGGCCGAGTTAAAGGGTGCTCGGTGATATTATATAGTGGTAAAAAGCACATGATTTGCTTCCTCAAAATCTTATGCCAAGACCAGATGCATTGTGGTCACCTGTGCCGTGATTTTCTCCTGCTTTGTCATCCTCTCCATCCCCAGGAAGTGAGGAATCGAAATTCAAGTGTGAGAGATATTGCTAGCGTGTTATATACTATGGGTATTAAAGCTGAGAAATCGTGTGGGATAGAGATAAGGAGAGAATAGATACTGTCGATATCGCGTGGTTAGGTATAGAGCTGCTTGAAGACGGGTCATGAACCCCGTGAAATAAGAGAGTTCTGAACCACGTTGAGAAGTGACGTGAATATTACTCATGGATGGTAAGACTTCATCAACGATTAGGAAGATCATTTGATTTAGTAAAGTCATAGAGCCTTAATCGAAGATAGATGTTTCATCATTGTAAGCTGTTCTAAAGGAGTCTTTAAATATCACAACTCCTCACTCGCTACCAGTTTTCAGCCTTGAGTACGCCAACTTTATCTCCCTCCTTGACATTTATGTGTCCCTTGAGAAAATTTGCACACGTGCCCGAGAGCTCCTTGCCTCTCAAGTTTCTTTTTACACTTTCTGTTCCCAAGGTCCTGCTGGCATCGCGAGCCAGGGTCCATAGATCGCGTTTCGCAAGCTCATCAAGTCGAATCTCACGCGTTAAACTCAACCGTGGCATCTCTACCACAAGGTAGGTTTCGTAATGACGGGAATCATCACGGAGTGCTTGGTGAACTACCATGCAGTCCGAAAAACACTGGTTGTCCAACTCGTCATCCAAAGCGATCGCTAGTGACCGGATTTGCGAATACTCTGCCTCGTTGAATAAGCTGACCATCTCGTAGAAGAAATTATTGGTCGTGCGACGTGGGATGTAGAGGGTATCCTTGGAAAAGTCGAAATACGTTCTCTTCGCGCTGTGTCTGTTGCCAAAAGAGAGGGTGTATGTTTGTAATCCAACCTTTCTTGATAGGTGGCAGGTGTGCAGGATCGCAGGGACTGGTGATAGTGAAATAAGACCAACACATGCACTATCACGGCCGAGAACCACGGCACGGGGCTCTGTTGCAACCATTTCCCAGATTCTCAACTGTAGTTCTGTTGGGAGCTGGGCATATTGATGAAACACTGTATTGGTTCTGGGTTGGGCCTTCTGAGTGCGAAGAGGGCGTTCTTTGCCTCTCTTGCAAGCTTCTTGTCTGGCCTCTTCTCTTGCCCGTTCTCTCCTATGAAATATTAGGAAGCTCTTGAGTATTCAGAGCCGGCTTACCAGGCGGCCTCCCTTGTCCAACAACTAAAACAAGTTAGTCTTGTCGTATAGTGTTATTTCATGAGAGCTTACCACGACTTTGCTCCCATGGTTCTCCGCGGTGCCCCCACGGTTCTGCTCGTTGATGGTGTTGAACGTACCATAATTGGAATTCTTGATTAACAGGTAGAGATGTGTAAGGAAGAAGGAGGTCCTGAAGCGAGAAATGATTCCTCAACTCAGTTAAGCGAGCATCACTCCCCTATTAGGCAGCATCGAAGGTTGATGGTTCAAACTTTGCAATATTTTTTATACAATACATTACATAGTATGCTAAGAAGTATAAATTAGTGGCTATAGGTTCAAATGCTTCTGGCTTACCACAAAATGTTTTAAAGATCGTGCACATACGTATCACGTGATGATGCTAACTTTCGTCAGCATGTCACCGAAGGATCATCTCAAACACACTCTCAAAAAACCACCAACGATGAGCTTATAACCTMACAAGTTGATCCTAATACATTTACCCCAGACTGACGACTGGCTTYATCGCTCTCTCACCCCCCGCTACCCATACCATGGGGTCCACAAGCCCCACCAATCCTTCCCTGCCCTCCATCCTTTGCCTCCACGGAGGCGGGACTAATTCACTGATCTTCAAGATCCAACTCATCCGTTTAACACGTATGCTCGAGTCATCCTTCAACTTCATATTCCTCACCGCACCTTTTGAATCCGGTCCAGGTCCTGAAGTCCTCCCCACCTTCGAAGGCTGCGGTCCTTTCATGCGATGGACCAAGACAACGGATGAGCTACTTCCAGACACCAGGGAACTCATTGAAGAAACGATTGAGGACGCAGAAGGCAAGATTGTGGGTGTGTTGGGTTTCTCTCAAGGAGCGAAACTAGCCGCGGGATTGTTGCTTGAGCAACAAATTAGGGAGCGGGATTCCGCTGTTCTAGGCGGAGAGCAAGGGTTCAAATTCGGAGTATTTTGCAATGGGACGTGTCCGCCTCTGACAACGAAAGAGGTTAAAGAGAAACTTGGTACGAAGAGGGAACTGATAAAAGTTCCGGGGGTGCATGTTCTGGGCTTACAGGATCGATATTGTGAGGAGAGTAGAGATTTGTTCCAGGAGAATTTTGACAGGAGAACCAATAAACTTCTGGAGTTTGACGTGAGTCACAGACTCCCGATCTTGGACACCGATACGAGGAGAATTGCAGATGAGATCTTGAGACTGTATAGAGAAACGAGTTTGAGTGGATTTTGAGAGATCCTTGAGGATTGGAGTTATGAATGTGGATAGATGAGAGTCCCATGACGATACATAATGTGTTTCTCATGATATGATATATGCATTGCGAGACTTATAAGGCTTACAGACTTAATGTCATGAGTGCAACATAGTTCTTCACAAGCCAAATTGAGCAATGAAAATGGTGTTTATCTTGAACGAGAATTCCATCAACTCGCAAGAACCAGGTAATTATCCATTTCCAATTTAACGCTAAAACATCGTTCCTTCATTGATTGTCAAGTCACGCTCCTTTACCTCGCTCCATCAACCACAAACCAAGGCCTCTTATCGTCCAAAAATTTAGGATATTATATACCAGGGATAGATACTAAGATGGGCCTACCTAGCATAAAATTTCGCGCTCTTTATTCATAACATAATGTAAACAATACGAATTTTACAACATTTATCAAGCCAACTTCCAATAACGTGTCAGCTGCTATATCAACTGTCCCTATTCCTACGCTATATAAGATTATTCTATTCCTAGTGACTCCAGAATTGTGATTGGAGTGAGGGTATTCAATTAGAGGTGCTACGCAACAGTATTTCTTACAAGTTTTCTTGTATCTGATTGGTAATTATACATGGGTGATAAAACAATAGCTTATCACAACCCTGAGTAAGGACTACTTGATGGAATCCAAACCATCTTACATGATATATGAGGTATACACGGGCCAATTCACACTCTCATAGACCCAGGCAGGACATCATCTCAGGCCAAGAAAGACTTCTATGACAAGATACAGTCGGCCAGAGGCAACAACAAAGACGATAAAATAATAATGTGCTTGCCTCAACACAGCCACGCGATTTGTGCCAATGGGGTGTAGAAGAATGACAATCGGCAACCACAAACTGCAAGCTACAATTGAAGACAGATTTGTCGCCTTTCATAGAATAGATTCCACCTCGCTAGGAAATCGATAATTCCAAGCGACCAGCGGAAATCCATAGAGCCACATACTGACAAGATAGATGACCTAGCCATCCTATGGGTCCCATTCATTCGGATGCGCTTCGTTGACTGCTGGTCGGTACCAGTCTGCCATGTTCCACTTATCCATAGTATTGTGAACCGACTTCCGTAGGTTTGGTGGTACCAGGTGATTGCAGTTCTGAAAGCTGAACTTTTTCATATCAACCGGCTTTGTCATCCAATAGAAATCCCGGCCCCATGGATGCATCTCTTTTGGGACAGGCTTCCACCAAGGAGGATTTGAATCGAGGCAGCAAGCCTCTTTAGCTAGTTCATCAATCGTTTAATGTCTAAAACTTTCCGACTTCCAATTGTCAGCCATCGTTCTTTAGACCACTCGAATCCACGGACAATGTCTTCTAGAAACGCATTGCGCAGCTGAATTCATACCAGTGTTCTAAATATCTTTCTGATGTGTTTGAGTTTAGGCAGCAGGAGACTTAGCTGAATATCATAATCTTCATTTGTTGGCTCAAATCTATCTTGAGATCGACTTTCCTATTTCAACTCACAATAATCGAATGATCACCTCCCTCCCCATTCAACACAACAACACCGTTGYTTTCATCGAATGTCAAATTCTGCTCTTTCACCTCCATTCCATCAATCACAACCTTGGGCCTCTCGCCCTCCGTCAACACCGGTAACTCTAGAATCCCACTAGTATCAACAGGAACACTATAATTCAGACCATAACAATCATCAGCCTTCTCCCAAGCGGCCTGAAACTTCCCCAACCCCGTAACGAACCCCCCCTCCACATCCTTCAAATCGCCAAATTGTGGTGCAAGTTTCCACTGCTTTCCAACAGGAGCCTGAACACTAAGCCCCAGAACAAATGTCGTCAATGCCGCTGTGGGTCCCGAACTCCATCCATGAGAATGGCTCACATAACTCGCATCATAGTCATATCCTCTGGTACTTCTATACCCAAATGTACCATTAATTAAATAGCCTTCAATAACTGTACTTTGTGTGCCGAGAGGGTTGGAAAGATACCAGCCCCAAGTACGCCGGATGAGATCCAGAGCGCGAACAGTTTGTCGGATGCTGAAGTGCGATTGGATCTCGAAGCTGGTGATAAAAGGACTTATATTTCCTGGTAATTCCGGAGATGCTGGGCCGATAGGTGTCCAGTTTTGGAGGAGGTTTTGGGAAATTTGTGAGGATTGAGAAGGGGATGAAATGTTGAAGAGGATGGCGAGGGAGTTCGCGTCTTGTGGATGCAGAATTGTATCTGTGGCGTTGTCTTTGTAGAGACCAACCTGAGGCGAGAAGCAGAATTTGTTGATAGCTGTTTTGAGGTTTGCGGCTTGAGAGTTCCATTTACTGCTTAGATTTGTGGTGTCATGGTTCCAGATTGCGAGTTCGGCGCCTGTGGTAAGAGTTTTATACAGTCTTTGGGACGATTAGTAATTGGTGACGAGATATATGCGGGAGATGAAATTCACATCATTTGTGCAGAGCTTTGGTTATACCCCGTTTGCCATCGAGCCCAATCCCGTAAACCGGTTACGTTGAGGAGGCCGCTAGGGTATGTCACTTTCCCGTGGATGAATTCCATCGCAAGGAGATACTTATCCCAGTTATAAGTCAGGAAAGAGGTGTCATTGGTGTAAAGGACGTAGTTGTAGGTTCCAATCATGGTCCACATGTGGTACGTATCTGAACCCAGCTGCAGAAGGGGTGGTCCAGCCTCGGGAAAAGCTCCTGTAGTGGGATTCTGTGCATAACCATGAGATATAGAGATACAACGAAGGAAGAGATGTGGTCGGAAAGATGAAAGCCTAGATGAATAGAAAGCTATGGTTGAATATTGGCTAAAGAGTTCAACTGACAGATTCAAGATAATTGACCTGTTGTTTTGGTGGAGGACAAATTTGACCGAAAATGATAGAGTGATTTTCAAAATATTTAAGTAGAGTAATTTAAGGGACATTAAGGAAGTAGGAACTACGTACTTGATGCTTGTACATAACTTGAAGTGCATTTTTGACAGACTCCAGATCTCCAATACTGACGAAAGTAGAAGGAACAGCAATGCCCATATCCCCTTAGATATAATAGTAAGCAGTCATCACCGGATATTTCAGAGAGAGTGCTCACCAGGCCATACCGCTCGATCTCGTTTTGCCCCATCCACAATGATAGTCTCTCCACCTCCAAGAGTACCATTATTTGCCCAGCCATTTCGCACAAATGGAACTTGACGGCCAGTATTCACAGGCACAGAATTTGTCTGTAAAGTATACGCCCCAGAGTACCAGATCTTATTCAACTCATCATCACTGCTGTGAAAGTAGCCTTGATATGCTCTCAAATTCGACCACGCAGGCTGGAATCCGATATTCAATGTGACGCGGTCAATTTCTACGCTTGTAGTGGATGAATTTGTGACAAGGAATAGAGTTAGATATCGAAATCCACCTCGGAGACTCAGGTCTGGCATAGTATAGCGTCGTGCTCCCGATGAGACGAATGGGGCGTAGATTGCACCATCGGGACCTTTGAAGCCTCCATTCGAAGAGTCTGACCATTCTCCGATCCAGTTCTTGCTCTCACTGAAGGCGAGACCGATGGCGCCTGGATCTTGGCCAGTGCTAGCGTAGGTCAGGCTTATAAGACCGCCGACTTCTCTGCCAAAGTCAAAGACAAGTTGGGAACCATTGTTAGCGAGTAAGGATGAGCCGTTGTAGGTTGATATCTTGGTTCCGTTATGAGATAAAATGTAAGCAGGGGATATGGTTCGGGAAGCCGGTGCGAAGATGTTCGCTTCCCATGGACCTGAGAAGGCAGATTCTAGTGGTCCTGAACAGTTTGTATTCTTCCAGCATTGGGCATGAGCAATGCTAATAAATGAAAGATAAATCAAAATTGAGTTTATGCAATTGAAAGCCATTGCATAAAACAGAATGCAGGACTTAGGGAACGAAATCCCTGAAGCCAGAGAGACTACATATTCCTTTTATTTGTTACGAACATAAGTTCAAGATGAAGAATCATTCTCCTTTCGGGGCTGGAATAAACCGAGAGGAAAGTTTGTCCGCTCTTTGGGGAAAATATAGGAGGGGATCGCTTGTACCGGCACATTACAATGCGGGGAAAAGAGGCGGCTGAAGTTGATGCTCGCTGCCGAAAAACGCGGGTGGCTTTATGTGACACCTGAGGGCAAACAGATTCTTCTTTCCAATGTCCGGAATAAAAATCCACTATAATTCTTTTTTGGTAAAGTTATTGAAATACCCGTCAAGATTTAAAATCGTAGCGCAGCGGATTATACACCCCCTATTGAAAAGGGACAATGAGCGCGATTCATGTGGAATGCGACGCGGTGAGTATCCCAGCACAACCGAAAAGAAAGTATTAGCTTCAGGGCCTTAAACTTTATCCATACACGATCCGGGAACGATCTTAATACCGAATAGAGCTTCATGGGCAAGTCCTTTTCCTTTCGTCTTTCGCGATTGAACGCGGGTCTGTACTGTACAGTCCATAAACATATTTATAGGTGAAGGAACAGTCCGCAAATCAAATTGGTTGTTTCAACTTTTGAAGCTATCGTCGGCATTGGCCGGTTTGGTGGCGTTGTGCTGTACCGGACGGTCCTGTGGGGAGACGCTACCTGCGCACACATACTTTTCTTCAGAGGCATCTGTCAGATTTGAAAGCAGAGTCTTACGATAAAGAACATTCCAGACTCATTCATATTCATGAAACAACTCGTATCAATATATATGCCATAATATCTCCCTGGAGTAGATCATCCATCGGCTGTTTAGTGAAATCGGAGTTAAGGTTGACCGGAGCAAAGACYAGATGAAACCCAATTCCGACTCTGAACGATATGGCCTRCTGCATTCAGCTAGACTTCCAGGCGAAAGGTTTCCGAGTGAGTTTGTGAGAACTAGATAACCAACTCGGTTAGAATGATTCTGCGAGAAAATTCAATAGCAAAGCGATAGGCGCGTATGCAATAAAGAGGACGAGAGCAAGGGTTGGCTATGTTTCTGGCAACTCTATTTGTTACTGAACGTGACAACCTCAGAGGAAAGGAAGACAAAGAAATCAGCAGGGGGGGGGGAAGTGTTAGAATCAAGGAAACATGTAGACGCAACGATGAACAGAGATGGGATGAAAGAAAAGATCTGCCGCTGTCAGAAATCACTCACATGATGTGATTGAGTTATTGGTGGCGGTGGTGGTGGTGGTGGGCGTGGTGGTGAAGAATTGAGAAGGAAACAAGACGCACAATGCCTGACCAGGGGGACCCGCACTTGGAATCGGTCGCTAAAGCCGCTTCAATGACCGACCCGATCTAACCACGCGAAGGGGGACTCCGCAACTTCAATCTCAGATTCAACGATTAACCCAACCTTCACCTGCCCACCAGAGATCCCTTCGCGACCGCCATGCTACCACAACATTCCCTTGTCTTCACCTTCTGACTGAACGCGATATACTCCTCTTGACCTGCGACTTCTCTGCTCTAATACGCGGCTCCCGATGAGATCACCGTCCCATGATCGAATTGAGCTAGATCCAGCGCAGAAAGGGGAACTTTCCTTCCAACTTCAAGGCCGAAGCTCCTGATGAAGGTACGTAGGCCTCTCAGTAATCCATACCTCAGTCTCACGGTTTTACGCCCAAGAGATGCTGAGAGAAGCGGCTCTCTCTATTCCACAGGAAGAAGAGCTATTCCGCTGCAGCCTGCAGATGCTACTCCTCCAGAATTCACCTAACCATCGCTGACTCCAGACTTCATCACAGACTTCATCGAGACCCCGAGAAATCGGCGGGAGCTTCGCCAGCAGACGTGGACATGCTCCCCAACTATCTATAACCGATACCAACCATCACGTCACGGAAGCGATAGGGGATATGTATGGAGATGATGATGATTATTCGAAACATGATTCCCGACCCCTCAGTTTTGTTACCTCGCCACTACGTGACTCTCATGAGCAAGGTGAGGCATATTTCGAGTTGGAAAAGAGTCCCAGGCCAAGACCTTCCCCGCATACAAATGGAACTCCTCCAAAAAAGTCGAATACCTCGCCCGCCATGATGCAAAGCCCGAGGAGCAAGTCCTTCGAGGCAGCGAGTCCACTTTCGCCTTCATTATCCCTCCGCGATCATGCATCTGATACAGCCAACTCACAGTTTCCACTTGGCGACTTGGACTATGAGTCTAATCCAGCAGCAGTTGCGCAAGAACTCAGCAACTTACAGGCTCTCCGGCGCATGTCTATGGATGTAGGAAACACGAGCGACCCGGATTTGCCGTCCTTTCAAGGTGTATCTTTAATGCCATCTGTTGCTCCTACTGGAGATGACGATGAAGACGATCCGTCAAGGTTATTTTGGGTGCCAGCAAGGGTTCATCCTGAATTGGCTCCTATGGAATTCAAAACYTTTCTAGAGAACAGGGTCCAGTCTATCAAACGACGATCTGGAGAACAAACAAGTTTATCGCCGGATAGTGCTGAGCATGGCAAAACAGGAGGTAGCCTACGGAGGAAGAAGTCTATGCTGTCGCGGCAGATCGATAATGATGGTGGAAGGGGTGGTATGGGTTACAAAGATGGCGCTGAGCAGATAGAACGAAAGAAATCTCTCAGTCAAGCAGCGCCAGAACTTAAGATTTCCGATCTAAGAGAGCTAGACGCGCTCGTTAGAGATCCGTCAAAGGCGATGCGGAAACTTACCCTGGACACAAACAGTCGACAAAGAGGAAATGGGGAGGTCCCAGAAAACGAGGATATGCCCATTTTGCCTCAAGCTCCTGGAATTGGTTTGAGGAGGTCCACAAGAACAACATATAGGAGAGGGAGTTTAAGAAAAGGAGAAAGAGTCCCATTCTCAAAACGAGCTGGGGCTTTAAGAGGGGATACAGAAGGAGAGGAATCTCCAGTCTCATCGCCAATCGATGGCCATGCGGCTTCACCGGTGATCGGTTTCCCTCTCACGAGAGTACAATCAGAGCCGATATCAACGGAGAACTTTTCGCGACCGAATCGAGGGGCGCGACGGCCCCAAAACTCACCTAAGACAGCATCACCTCCACCTAAGTCTGAAAGCCTCGAAGATACTACGGGAAGACAAAATAGCCAATCCTCCACCAGAAAAGAAATCGGGTCGGCACCTCAACCAGGATCATTTGCACGAACGACCACATTCCCGAGGCCGGAAACTCCAGTCCCACGTATAATTGAGACGCCTCCAGAACCAGAAGATTACGAGGAACCATCGCCTCCTAAGCAGATTCAAAAATTTCCTGAAAGATCTTCATCACAAAGATCTCCTGCTCCCATATTGCAACATCAAGAAATTACGCCGGAACCTCCTGCGCGGTCTAATAAACGACCTGTTATTGAACGTCAAATACCCAGCGCTGAACTGACCCCAAAGAATTCAAATATATCTCAAAGTTTAAATGAAATGGCTCAACACCCGTCGCCGCTTCCTGGAAGTAATGCAAGAACGGACACTTTAACCTTCATTCCAACACTGGAAGAAAGGAAGCCAGAGAAGAAGTCGAAAAAGGACAAGGACGATTTGGAAAACTCAAGTTCTCGAAAACCAAGCTGGGGTTGGTTCAAGGGTAGCGATGAAAAGGATAAAAAGGACAAGAAGAGAGATGAAGATCACAAGGAAAGTAAGCGAAGCAAAGTGAGAGCACCCGTCGAAAAGCCACACGACAACGCTCGGTTGGATGTACTCCAATCAACATTGGACTCGTCTGCTACTCGAGGACGAGAAAGTATTCTGTTAGATCGAGATAACCCTGAAAATCGATTACAAGAAGAGAGAAAGAAAGAGAGCAGTCGGAAATCCGGTGGCGAGAAGAAAGAGAAAGATGGATTGTTCTCCTTCTTTAGTAGTAGTAAGAAGAAGAGCGACCGTGATTCTGGTGGCAAGAAGGGAAGTTCTCTCAGAACGCTCTCACCAGACCCTCCTCATCGCCAACTGAAGCCTGATATTGATTACAACTGGACTAGATTTTCTATCATCGAGGAGAGAGCCATTTACAGAATGGCGCACATAAAATTGGCCAACCCGCGACGTGCTTTACATAGTCAGGTTTTATTGAGTAATTTCATGTACTCATACCTGGCGAAAGTTCAGCAAATGCATCCCCAGATGCAAGTTCCTCAGTCAGCTTTACAGAAAAAGCAAGAAGCTGAACGTCGGCAAAAGGAGCAAGAACAGCAAGCATTACAGCAACTAGAACAAACGGGTCAATATCGCTACGATTATCATCAAGTAAGTTTGGGTTTTCCATCCCATCAGTGATATAAATTGACTTTATTGTAGGGAATCACGCAGTATGCCGAACCTCAACAGAACTCCAAGCCTGAAGGGGTTGATTATGTGGACGATTCTCAAATTTACGACTCGGAGCATCAAAATGGTGATTCCCATGGGGAGAGCTCACATCGGCCCCAGTCCCGAGCATCACAGCACAACTCTGAAAACACATACGGAGATCAAGATCAACAGCAGAGGCGTGCAGGTAATGAATACTATTCATATGGACGTTCCGACCAACCAAACCATGAAGCAGAAGATGATGACATGTGGTAATGTATTTTAATGGCAAGCCAGTCATCCTCAGTTTTAATGCATATACGATGGAGTAATAGGCGTCCCTTCAAGGGTGAAATCAGACCTAGGTCCGTCGGGAGGTAGCAGGTTGTTGGGAGCATAGCGTTGCTTTTAATGCCCGGATGTGTTGCATTGTCCCTGGATAGGGACTTTTATAAAGTCATCTGGGCCAGATGAAGACTCTGGGGTGTTTATATGTACACTAGATTCGGCTACTTTGCTGGAAAGCGGCCGGTTGGAATGGAGAATCATACGCATAATCTTGACCTCGATTTGTTGCACTTATGGTCCGTGTTTGAATACATCGATGCTCTGCACTTGAGTAAAAGGTGAATTTTCATCCCATTTATTCATATATCTTGTTGTTCTGAATCGGTACTGCTGCCTAAGAATTGTCTTTGACTATGGGGCAGTGAACAAGGCTTTTGAGTTGAGACTACGCAAGCACGAGGCGTAGGTGACGTGCCAGGTTCTCAATTCAGGCATAACTATCTTAGCGGGGAGCTCGAGTTGCGCATAATGAACCACAACAACCAAGACAACCTCAACTTCATTCGCATAATCCAGGCTCAAACTCGATATTTGACTTCTGGATTAATTTTAATACTTCCATAATGTTTCGTGCGCAACAGAACGCCTTTGACGATGTCGTCGGTACGTCCAAACACTCCACTGCACGCTCCCAAACTGGGAGAGCTGCCTATGATCGCAAATATGCTGACAGTTCCTTCTAGCTAAGGCGACCGACGAGAATCTCACCGCGGAGAACTGGGAGTATATYATGGATGTCTGCGACAAGGTGACGACGGAGGACAGTGGTGCCAAGGACGCTGTGGCGAGTATGATAAAGAGGCTGGCGCATAGAAATGCCAATGTGCAATTATACACTCTAGAGGTAGCTATGCGTAAAACAAAATATATGATGGATCATGCTAACTTGTTGACAGCTTGCCAATGCCCTCAGCCAAAATTGCGGTCCTAAGTTACATAGAGAGCTCGCATCGCGAGCCTTTACAGATGCCCTCCTTCGATTAGCAAACGACCGTAACACCCACCAGCAAGTGAAAGCCAAGATATTAGAGCGAATGTCAGAATGGGCAGGAATGTTCAAGGATCCGGATCTGGGGATCATGCGAGATCAGTACCAGAAACTCAAGAGTCAGAACCCGAATCTGCATCCTCCATCTGCACCACAGAAGAGTAGACTCACAGATTTGGATCGGCAAAAGGAAGATGATGAGTTGCAAATGGCACTTAAGTTGTCGATTCAAGATAAGCCTGCAGAACCAAAACCTGCTGTTCAACAGTCGTCAGCCAAGGCTGAGCAGTCTCAAGCACCAGCACAGGCGCAACCGGTTTCTTCTGGCACCACAGCCGCAACGGTGTCCCGTGTCAGAGCGCTTTTTGACTTCCAGGCTTCAGATCCGGATGAGTTGACATTTAGGAAGGGAGATATTATTGCGGTTTTAGAATCAGTTTATAAGGATTGGTGGAAGGGTTTATTGAGGGGGCAGACCGGTATCTTTCCGTTAAATTATGTCGAGAAGTTGACAGACCCAACGCCAGAGGAGTTGCAAAGAGAAGCACAAATGGAAGCCGAAGTTTTTGCGGAAATAAAGAATGTGGAAAAATTGCTCACGTTATTGAGTACTTCCACAGCAGACTTAAATATCCGGGATAACGAGGAAATTGGGGTATGTTTGTCAAAGGTGTCTCGCTTTATTCTGACGATTCTATAGAAACTCTACCATTCGACTCTTGCCATAAGACCGAAACTCATTGAACTAATTGGTAAATATTCACAGAAAAAAGGTAACAACTCTCCACAGCATGTGATAAACTTACTGATGGCTGATAGATGAATTTACTCAACTTAATGAGAGGTTTATAAAATCTTGCCGAGACTACGAGAACTTATTGGATGCCTCAATGACCCAAAGTCAACCATACCACCAATACGGTCGTCCAGGGCCTGGATATGGATACCCGCCTCAAGGCGCCCCTCCACAGCAAGATCCAGGGAGATATTATACTCCCAAACCACAGGGTAAGGTTTTTGATGAGATAATTTTATTAACACTGACATGGGACAGAACAACCATATCCGCAAACATCATCCCCACAAGGCTACCCCCCACAACGAACAGGAACAGCGCCGTTTTACATGGTTGCACCAAATCAACAACCTCCAGCTGAAGCACAAACTCAAGGTTACCCCAGGAGAGACTCAACACCTCGTATCCCTTCGGCTTCCAAACCTGCTCCACTCCAGACTAATTCTCCACCACCAACCACCTATCCATATCAGCAACCACAGACTGGTCACCGCCCACAAAGCACCTACTCGAACCCTCAAGAGCTTGCCACCTCAGTGTACGACTCTCCAGTTGCCACTCAGCAGCCCAATGCTCCATATAGTGCCTCTGTTTACTCGGAGGAAACTTACTCAGCCACACAGCCACCAGCAGCCACAGGACAGCAACAATATCAGCCTTATGTCCCACCTGGACAAGCTCCCTATTCTCAACAACAGCCCTCGTATGATCCACCTGCACCTCCAGCTAGCACAGGCCCGCCTGCAAATGCAGGATATCCTGTTCTAGGCCAGCCGCTCGATGCCCGGCAGTCACTCCCAAGTCAAGGACAATACAAACCATATCAAAGACCCGGATCCGCGCAAGGAGCACCAAGTGCGCCGCCTGGTGGCCCGGCCGATTTCTATAGGCAAAGTGCAGCTTATTGATCTAGCTTGGGTTTACCGTTCTTTGGATGGATGCGTGTGAATAAGATTTATGGTGCGGTCCGAGTGAGCGATGATTTGTTGGCAAGGGAAAGATGGCCAGTGTAGTATAGTTGCATATCAATTAGGAGGAATACCATCAAATTTGAAAGTGGGAGAAATCTTTCGGTTTATCTGAATCCAATGTGATAGCAAGTCCTATTACTATCCCTATACTCTACTCTTTTCTACCTGTTGCTCACTTCTCGTCCTGCGATACTACTTTCTTCCAATCTCGACTTTCATTTCCAACAATGTGCCACCTAATACCACCGCCTCCAACGTCTCTCATCAACAGCATTCAGACTCACACCAACTCAAGCAAGTCAAGTTAGCCTGCGTGTAATGGCGAGATGAAGAGGCTTTGTAGCGCCCGAAAGGTTTCATAGCGCACATTACACTTTCAT
The DNA here is from genome assembly GCA_003988855.1 of Arachnopeziza araneosa. Lineage (NCBI taxonomy): Eukaryota > Fungi > Ascomycota > Leotiomycetes > Helotiales > Arachnopezizaceae > Arachnopeziza > Arachnopeziza araneosa. The sequence continues at coordinate 38,194 of QYAI01000137.1, forward strand.
GCAATGGTGTTCAGTCACTATACCCCATGCACCCTCATTCTCCGTTCACACCTCACACTCAATCCTAGCATTCGCCCTCCTCAGAACGCACTCAACCGTCGTCGCCCCCAAACGGCCAGATCTTCCTCCTCCCCTTGACCACCTTCGGCTCGCCGGGCAGCACCATATCCAGCAGCGGGTCCAGGATGGGGATGTAGCTGCCGGGCTGCATGACGACCTCGACGTCGACCATGTAGAACTTGACCATCTCCTTCGCGCCCCCACCCCCGTCCTTGGCGTGCACCTGCTCCTCGACATCGACGCGGATCTGGTGGTTGCGCGTGCCGACATATGTGCCTGGCGCGCGGGGAGCGAATGATCTCTCGAGCGTCGCGAGGGTCGTGGAGGTGGAGGTGGCGTCGGCGCTGGGGGGTGAGGGTGGGCGTGTGTATTGAGGGGGCGCGTCCGGGTGGGATGTGTACGGTGGCGAGGCGGGCGGAGCGTCTTCAGAGAGGTCGGTGACGGAAAAGGCGACGCGGAACCCGGACGTGGATCCCAGGGAGATGGTGAGGAGTTTTCCATCGGAGCGGGAGAGCAGCAGCGCGAAGGCGATCTTGTTGAGGCCTTTGTCGACGCGGAATGTAAACGGTGCGCCCTCGGGGATCCAGTTCCTCACTCCTCGGTGGGTCAGAACCGGATCAGGTGGCTTCTTCGAATCAGACGTCGGGCTTATGACTTTGATGACGGTGTATCCTCCGTCGACCGCGGGTCCTTTGCGGAGCTGGAAGACGTGGTGTGGATAGATCCCGTTTGGATCCCGGAGGACAGGTGATTGACGCACGTATATCCGTTCGAGGCTCCCTCTCTCCTGGACCTTCCCGAACCGCCCTACTCTGACTCGTGCGTATTGCAGGTCTTCTCCTGGACTTAGTTTGCGCAGGTAGATTCCCAGGTAAGCACTGTCCTCGTAGTCCGGGGGAACGGGACAATCGAGAGCGGCGATGTACAGGTTGGGCTCTAGTCTGGTGAGGTGGAGTTCGATGTTCAGACCGCGATTGCTCACTGAGAAAGGGGTCCGAAGTTCTCGGTCTTGGTATGTGATGATGGCGTTGGAGAAGCGGAAATGTTTCGGCGATGTGGCCAACAGTCCGTGGATGGAATCGATATCAGCGGTATGATCGGTCCAGGCGAAGAGGGATTGGTCGTCTGATGTGCGCATGATCTCTTCTTGGAGACGGAGAAAGGCTTTGCCCCCTTCTCCGTACAACATGGGCATGTTCACGCCAAAGATTCCCATGAGGGAGTAAGCCACGTCTTCTCTTCTGGTTGTCGTCCTTCTTGATGCCCATGACATCCTTTCTGCGACACTCGCACTCTCAAGTGGCCGAACCTTGCTCAGGATATCTTCCTGAACCCCGGTGATGGCCTCCAAGACAGCGCAAAGTTCTGCTTTCAGACCGATCTTCGTCCAATCTTTGGAATAAAACGCCACTTCTGCTGGCGCCAGGAGTTCCTGGAGCGTCCAACCCCGGGTAAACCACTTGCTGAATGCAAACTCACCATCCGCTCTCGAGGTATCAGCTATTGCTGAAACATCGGATAGGTAAGCGTAGCAGGTCTCAGCGTTTTGATACCACTGATACATGGAGTTGATGGCTTCGGAGAGTTCAGCGCTGCTGCTTTTGTCGATGCAGCAGGTATCGATCCAGACATACGACCAGCCATCTTTAAGAGCCTGGTCGCAGGAGTATTTGATTTTGACATAAGATGGTCGAGACTCAGCAATCGGGTTTCCGATATCTGCGAGCAGAACTTCATCTGCTCCCCAGGTGTGAGATAGGATGGCATATGGAGGTATCTTGTCGTTGTCAAAGTAAACCAGGCGTCGATCTGATGCCTGTAACAGCCGCATCTTGATATCTGGTCTGGGAGCATGTACCGTTGAGCGAACCCGTGCGTTTAAGCTTGAAATATAGAGTGGTAGATAATGCTGTTTCCACCATGGATAGGTTTAGGTAGTAAGAGAGATACCAACTGGGGGCCAAAGCCATGCTTACAAGAGGCGTGGTGGCTTGACATGCTGCGCCTCTGCCACAGCCCCAACCGTGACCCCTAAACAAGCGAAATGCTTCAAGTCGCAGATCCCTTTTGCAGATCCAATCGCGATGCTAACTGTAAAGTATTTATAATTTTGAGACCCTAGCGACCGGTTAATGTAAGTCTTAATCAAACTTGGCCACCTGAGACTCAACTTCTCGATAAGAGTGAGATAAATCTTCCCCTTCTTGTCCCTGGTCAACCATCCACAACATGGCCGCTTTTCAGTCTTCCGCTCAGCAGGGGAGCCAACTCCCCAGACCAGAACAATATTTCCCTTCGGAGCTCATCGAGGAGCCATATGTCGGTCCACAGGAATCCGGACTGGCTCGGCCTGACGCGAATTTCCCATCGGGAATCGTCCAAGAGCTGTAAGTTGAACCACGGTCCGAGGTTTTCTGGCCGTAAGGAGTATTATGATGGACTTGTTAATGCTGAAGGATCTAGGCCGTCGAAAGCAAAAGATCAATCCCCGGGCTACGTCCCTCAACCTGCACCTATCACTTCTCAACCCGATCCGCTCTATGTCACGCCCCTCACCGCGCTTAAAGAAGAACCGGAGTGGATTGACTGCCCTGGCTGTCATGCGCGTACGCGGACACGAGTCCAAAAGAACGATTCAACCGCGACTACGTATGTCTTCTTCTTTACCCTTACCTTTTCTTTTCTTTTCTGTCTCTCTTCGTTCATAAGCATGTGGGATATGTAAAAACTCTCCCTCTGATAATTTATTCCAGTCTAGCAGGGGTTCTCTGCTGTGTAGTCACTTGCATCGGCGCTTGTATTCCTTGCCTCTGTGGTTGGTGTCAGAATATCGATCACTATTGCTCCGTGTGTGGGAGGCAGGTCACTCATCAGCCGCATGACGGTTTGGTACAGGTCGTTGCCCAAGAAGCCCAGGCGACGCCAGGAGGGAGAGGCGTGCCGAGTAGGTATGCTATCGCTGGGCAGTGAGAAGGACGTGTGAGTTGGGATTTTTTCAAGGGAGCGGGATTGGATTTTTGGGATGGATAACCGATGGTAAGGCTTGGAACTGTTCAAACTTATATTCTTTCTATTATAAGTGAGTTATTGTTAGGATTGGTTTATTACGAAAATTGAGACGAGATATGCGATACAGGAGGACTACTTAACTATAACGAGATTTGATAAACAGAGTGCGAAAATCCGCCAGTCTCTTCTGCAGGTATTGAATTGAAGCATTTGAACAATGCTTTCAATATCTTTAAGCAATGTATCAAGAGTCACAATTTCAAACCAATAATACTCGCAAGTAGGAATCCAGGTGCCGCGTACCGGGCTGCGAAACCACCCACGGAATTCCGCAGTTCCCTTGGAAGAGTCCGCGATAAATGTGGAAATTCCGCGGTGTTGCGAAATGCAACAAAAAAAGGAAGGACGTTATCAAGTAACACAATTTCGAAAATCTCCCGAAGATCACGGACTTATACTCCGCAAGATTACGGGCGCGGCGAAACTCTACACGCTGCAGAGATCCAGACCCTCTGCAGAGATCCAGACCCTCTGCGGACTCCCGGAGCGATCAGCAATCAAGTCGCGACCTAACCTCCTCCCACTGATGAGACCGCGACCATTTTCTCGTATTCCGTTGCGAAGTGCAACCCAAACTTGCGGACCGATCCCAAGTCGCCACGGCGAGTATGAGGGCTGGTATCTCAAGAAAGGTCGCGATGCGGTAGTAATCAAACACGAGATGCGACGAAAGAAGGAGAGGAGGGATCCTCAACGGGCGAATAAGAGAGAGCCGCGGCAAAAGTGTGCGTGGCGGAATAAGGAGTGCTGTCGCGGAATAAGAGAGCGCTACGGAATAAGAGTGTCACGGAATTAAAAAAAAAAAAAAACAACGCGGAATAAAGCGAAGTCGCGGAAACTGAGCGCGGAGTGCGAAATGCGAAATGCAACAAGAGGAGGCATACTGTATTTAAGCAGATTAGGAAGGTGATATCGTGGTCGGAATAAGTTGAGTAGAGAAATGACGAGTACGAAGTGCGACAGAAAGTACCTTGGTAGATATTGGAAGCAGCGGTGGTGCGGATATTATCTAAGAATAACTGAGAAAGATAGGAAAGATGATCAAGATGCTATAGGCGCTGTCGGTGCGAATATTTTCTAGGAGTAATTGAAACCTATTGGCAAGGCTTAATATACAGAGAAAACTAGAAGGGGGTAGTAAGTTAAGAGTCAAAAAGGCTGCTTAATGTAACTTTTAATATTGCACGATATATTGAAAGGAAGCTCGGCATATCTGATGATTACTATTTGTCAACTGCTTTATACTCAGACAGTAAGGGTCTCATCATCTTGAGCCCATAGTACCGTGAAAGCCCTGATTCTCCTCCCAAAAATTTAAACCGAAATCCAAAGGTCGAAAGGACACCTAAAACAATAGCACAGATGATTAGAGCACCATCATTCCGGATCCGATCCACCAAGACCGAAGAAGACACACGAGATGGTCGCGGCCGCCACGGGTAGCATCAATGGGATAAGGCGATGTTCAGGCTCAGCAACTCCATTCCTGCGTCGTGCGAGGAATCTCACAAGAAAATCGCCCCCATAGCCAAGCAGGGGAACCATGATGATTGACACAATAATCTGTCCACCCTGAACAAAGCCAAGAGATGCCAGAGCGAAGTTGTTGGGAGGCGTAGACAGGATTGTAGCAAATTCCGTGAACATAACAACATAGATGCCAAGGATACAGCTCTGCATCAGAACGATCCAGAGGATGTTAGGAAAGAAGAAACACTGAGCCATCTGCTTACAACACTTGTACGCAGCCTCCCAGTTTGGGGATCCATGGAAGACCTTGAGATCATGCTTGATGCTTCTGGCCTCGAAGCGGTTAAAGTCGAGCTCCACTCCATTGTGTGTGGTCATACGCATGATGCGTTCCTCGTTATCTTGGCGAATGTGAACTGCCCTTCGAAAGTATCTATTGTTCGGTAGTATCGTGTCTCAGGGACAAACAGACAGGCGCATATCAGAACCACTTCGTTGACGAGAGTGAAAACGCCGTACCACCAGCGCCATCCAAGTGCTTCGGTGAGATAAGTGGTGGAGATGATCAACGCTACTGTGCCGATGGACCAGAAGGCTGAAAAATAGGCTAGTTTTGCCTTCGTTCATGGAGGAAGGAGCCTCCTATCGCTCAAGTTAATGAAAAGTGACTCCTAGGAAGCTAATCATGGAAGCCTTGTATGTCATGATAATGCGTACCTGAATGATCAAAGGACACAAAACTTCTGACTGACCCGCTGCCAGTGACAATATATCTCTTCCGGCAATATGGGGCCCTAAGCTTTTGCTCCCAGCGCACCATGCAGAGCTAGTGACAAGAACCAGTGTAGAACAGAGGAAAACCGGACGATAGCCATGGCGATTTACATTGAAGTCAAGTTACCAATACCCATGAATAAAGTCGGGCATGTCATCAGGTCAGATGTTCTGGGATCATAGTGGTATGAAGCCATGACATTTCGGAAAATCGGACCCATGCAGGAGGACAAGAGTACGCTCAGAACCGAAACCGTTGATTGTTAGTTGGTCATGGATGAGGGGCCAATCTCGCTGGATATACACCGTACTGGAAAGATAAAAGGGCGAATAACAAAGCGATCGATATCCCCACGTACATTACTGCTTCGTATACCAGCTTTGTGCACACGATGGACTCCATACGTGGATATCTAGAAGTGAACACACCACACAAGTGGTTGCGAATATGTCCCTGGCAGGAGTGGTATGATCTGTGGAATGACAAGAAGTCTTCGGCTGAACTGGCACAATTCTTTAACCGATATCTAAACGGTGCTGAGAATGGTTGGGAGAAGACACCACGGGTACGGACAACGGTCCTCAGATTTTCCGATGATCCTCTCTTCGACATTGAGGAGGAGGATTTTCCTATCCCGCGGACAGAGTATAAGAAATTATACTTTTCTAACGATGGAAAATTACTGCTCACACCTTATGCGCATTCTGGATCCGTGTCTTACAATTCAGAGACGTATCTCGACCACGCGGCATTCAAATACACTTTCCACGAGAGAACACGGCTCGTAGGTCTCCCAAAGGCAGTCATCTACATGTCGACGTCTGATTCTAACGATATGGATATCTAGGTCCTACTCCGAAAGCTGGATAAGCAAGGTAAGCCTCTGATCAGCCTTAACATCCCCTGGTCGTCCATCGCCGACCAAGGAGCGTCCTCTTCAGCCATGGACCAGATCCCCAAGAGAAATATGAACAACCTCATGTTCCACGTTGGTTCTCTAGGTATCATCCGTGCCTCCCGGCGTGCCATTGACCCCACCATGTCTATCCATGAGAACTACCCGTTCCTCTCTCATGATCGAGATCACTTTTTGCAGCCTGGACAGCTTGTTCGCCTCGAGATTGGCATCTGGGCTATGGGTGTGGAGTATGCAGCTGGTGAGAGCATCAATGTTGAGGTACAGAGCACGAGTCCATTACTGAGGGGAGAGTTTGATGCTGTAAAGAATGATCCGTTTGAGCAGCATAGGTCGAAAGGTTTGCATACGGTGCATTTTGGAGGAGATCGTCCGTCTCATATCATTTTGCCCTTTGTATAAAATTCTATAAATTTTGGTGAAAAAAGGTTCGTGCGTGAGACCGAAAGAGGTGAGTTTGTCGACGGGCTAGGCATACGTCGTGCAAAGACATCAGGCTGAATAGTTGGTGACAGAAGATGCCTATCTCCATAGTAATTTCCCTCCCACTTGTGTTCTCACTCACACCCATTGGCGGTAAGTCCTCCGGTCTCTTTTGGACCATGGCGGCATGGCCGCACCAGAAAGCTTCACTTCGCAGACCCTTCCAGCCCTTGACAAGCTACTGCCAAACATTTGTTGCACTTCGCAACCACTTGGCGACCCTTGACTTCCAAACAGCGGATTATTGGTCGGGAGTCTTTTGTTGCACTTCGCAAGACTGTCCGCACACAAATCTGTCCACCAATACGAAGCGGACCACCGAACTCGGGTCCAATCAATGGTTCCCAAGAGACGTGATGGATGGAAAGGGCGGCTCTGCATGTGCATTCTTGCCAGGTGCGGACGTGAGTGCGATGTGCAACAAAAAGATGCGAAAGGATTAGGTTGTAGGCTGCTGGGACGAATGAGAGAGTCTTTTGCCCTTGTTGGTGAGCTGAGTACGGACATGAGTGCGAAATGCAACAGCTCAAGAATATCATACACTGGAGCCGGTTGATGTTGCAAGAATTCAGTGCAGACTTGAATGCGAAGTGAAACGACCAGGCGTAACAGACTGGAGTCACGAGGTGAAATGCTGCGGTTGTCGTGAGGGTACAAGGTACAAACTCGACTGCGAAGTGCAACGGAACGAGAAGAATTACTGCGGGAGCGAATGAGAATACGGCCACTAATATGAAAGAGAGTTAGATAGGTGCGGCTTTACGTGAGTTCAAAGTGTAAGAAAGCCGTCTCAAGCTTTGGTAAATACTACAGATAGTGTAAGTGCTGATATCTGAGAGCAACTAAAGCACATGGGTAGGCTAACTAGATACTACGTTATTAGAGCTGCACTGCGGACATTTTGCGACATGCAACAGAAGATTGAAGCTGAGATTCTGAGCCGGAAAGGCTGAGTTGGGCTTGTGTCAAAAATGAAAGGTCGGTGCCTGAAGAGGTGTGCAGTGGAAAGCCGTGGCCACCTGGGAATGCCTTCATCAGGCGTCGGTGCACACGACCAGCCTCACGGATACTCTCAGCGATTACTGATAAGCTCAGGGTCCGTTGAAGATCTGGAGCAAAGGACCCAAGCTTTCAGATCGTGGCTATGTTTCAGATAGCTTCCCTAGTAGGTTCAAGATCTTGCATGCTGTGCAAGTAAGCCATTTGCAGGCATGAAGTCCGTGACATGAATGAAGAGATGCAGACTCAGTCTGTGCGTACCGTTTTGACTCGCGGAGAAGCCCCCGTTGCCACGATTCTGCATCTCATCTGAACTTTAGGTTTTAGGGTCATTTTGATGGGGCTGTGCAAGACGGGACGGGATGGAAGGGTTGCTGTTGCTTGGTGTGGTGAGCTTGGTGAGGTGTGAAGCAGAAACTGGTGCTACGTCATTGATGATGACCGTCAATTCCAGATTCGCAGTGGCTTGAAAGGACCCCTACTTTATGATTTCACGGACCAAAATTCTTGATATCAAAATCTTTGAAGGATAAAAGGCTCAGCATCCTCAATTCTCAACCACCTCAAACACAATACATTTTCTCGTGTTCGACTCGTACTCTCGACAATCCGAGACACGACAAGGGTGTTGACTGACCAGACTCTATCCAAACCCCGCCAAAAAGAAAGCATTGTGAGCAGCCCAACACATCACACTCTCCAGCATTCTCCAGCAACCTTCTCTCCATTTATCTTTGATCAAACACTAACTATGCTACGCAAGGCAACTTCCAACATGGCTGAGAAAGCTGGCCTTCCAGGTTCGCATCCAGTCACCATGCCAAATCGGCAGGTGTCTGTGAGCAGCGCCATGAGTGACGATGCCGCAGTTCCAGGGACCAACCCTCTAAATGTACGTGCCCAAGATCAGTGTACTAGGAGTTATGAAGCTGATATGTACTCGTTAGACCTCGGAGCTACTGGCAGAACGTCTGCAAGCATGGAAACATGCTGTTGCGTATCTGGAAGATTATATCGGCGCGACTGAGAAGGTTGAGAAGGCGCGCGCCAAGGAGTACGAGAAAGTCCTGAAGACAGTTCAAAACCCATTGAAAGAAGGACATCATTTCGACCAGAGCATTGGAGGGATTGCTGGTCTGTTTGAAAATATGCGACAGAACACACAGGTGGGGTCCTAGACGCCATACTACGAGGAAATGCTAACAAATTAGGGACTAATTAATACCCAACTCGAAACCGAGCAGAATATCAAAGGATCCGTCCTCCCAATCCTCGATCGACTTCATAAAGAAATCAAGAATAAATCAAAAGAGCTAGCTTCAGGTGCGGTCAAAGGGGCCAAGGAAGTTGAGAAGGCACGAAATACAACTCAGAAGCACATCGAGCTTCTCGGTCAACACTCGGCTAGCTTCGAGTCCAGCGGAGGCAGGATGGGTGCAAGTGATGACCCATACGTTCTTCAGCGAGGAGTATACCATCGTTTAGCCAAGCAAGTCATGGAGGAAAACAACAATCGACATGATATTATTTCGGTTCAGCAGAATTTCGCTCAGTTCGAGACACATGTCATCGAAGTCATTCAGACTGCTCTTGGATCCTTCCACCAATTCATCAGTGGACAATCACAGAAAGAACAACAACTCTACACCGATATTCTAGGCACCGCTCAGGCAATTCCGAACAATTTTGAATGGCAAGGTTTCGTGGAGCGAAACAGAGAGATGCTCATCGATCCCAACGCTCCTGATCGCACTGTGGAAGGTATCAATTTCCCCAATCAAAACCACCGGTCTACAAAGCCATTGATTGAGGGTACTTTGGAGCGTAAGTCTAGAAATAAGCTTAGCATGAGCGGTTACTCCACTGGCTACTACGTTGTGACTCCCAGCAAATATCTCCACGAGTTCAAAGATAGCGACAATCTCCGCAAAGATCCTGTCCCTGAGCTCTCCATCTTTCTTCCTGACGCTGTCATCGGCTCACCTAATGGAGAGAAATTCAACGTCAAGGGCAAAGACGTTAGCAAGGGAATTGGAAGCAAGCTCTCTGGTTCATCTGAAATCCACTTTAAAGCCCACACTTCAGCTGATGCGCAAAAATGGTTTGATGTTATTCGCTCTGTTGTTGGCCACGCACCTACAGCCATTGCTAGCGAGCCTACCTCACCCGTCAGYCCTACTGAGACAAGAGTTGTCTCTCAACCTCCTACGTACTCTGAGGCTGGAGCATCCCCTACAGCTGCGAAGCAACCAGCACCTCTGCAGACAAGTGGCATGACTGGTGGAGAGACGGTTGCTAGTCCTGTTGCGGCAACCCCTGTGAGTGCTCATCCGCCTGTAGTTGCCCATGCACCTGCTCCTGGTGTGAGTGCTCTTGATCACGCTACAACTCCGACCGCCGCTGCTCCAGCCACTGCTCAAGTCACTGCTCCAGCTGCCACTGCAGCACCTGTTGCGGAGCCAAAGGAGTAAATGAAGGAAGATATGATACCCAAGATATGAGAGAGAAGCATTTGTGTTAATTAGTAATTTTTGATGGCTCTTGAGTTAGAGTATTTTCTCCTAATAGTAACCCAATTCACCTTGAGCTTCCGGTCCGCTTGCTTGAAGATCAATCCACATCAACGGTTCGTTGATTGTCGTCTCCGCTTTACGACCCCCTAGCTGTTCGATGATTGGACTATGATTTGTGTGCGGACAGCATGCGAAATGCAACAAAACTTTCACGGCGAATAAGACGAAAGTGGATGTCCGCACTGTATTTTGAATCGAGTTTCTAGCGTATAAAATCAAATCAATCGTAATAGACTTCATCCTTCATCCTTTCCATTTCAGGAAATGGTGACTCACGTGTTTAGGCAGCACGTGAGCTGCCTGCTCCTTCAAGCCACTTAGCTCACCGCCAGCGGAAGATACGAACTTATACTTTCAGAAAGGAGAAGAGATTCCATATAAAGATAAATTTGTTCCCTTTCCTCTTCTCTTTTCTCGACCATCTCCAGTTTTCTTTCTTCAGTACCTCACAATGGAGCCAGCCCCTCCAGCTCCACCGCCATTCTCCCGCTTCGACCTCCCCGGTCTCAATCTTCGTCTCAATTGGGTTCCCCAACCTCAAAAGTCAGATGCCTCTCTCCACGGCGAGGGAAATGATCTCTTCAAAACGGCACTTAACCTTGATGACGTAAAAGAGGGTGGTGGTCTTGCGCTCCCGCTCACAACTCTGAGGGAGTTGACCATGTTGAATATCATGAATGCTATCACCGATAAAAAGGATTGGGAGAAGAAGGTTGGAAATCTCATCTCTCATTTGTATTTTTCTCCTGCTTATATTTTAGGTTTTCAATGACACCATTGCTGAAAAGTGGAAGGCTGAAGCGTTGGCTACAGAAGGTCGAGATGTCACTGAAAATATGATGAATTGGGTGATAGCAGAACTGCGCTATAAAGCTAAAATCTTCTCAGAGACAGGTACCATCAACGTCTTCACAGGAGATGTGGTCAAGTCGGATGTCGCTATCCCCAGCTCTCTCAAAGAATCTCTACAGGCTGCTGTCAAGCCACTCGAGAATATTCCTGAGAACCACAAAGATTGGCATCCGGGCTCTGATGGTAAAGTTCTGGATCTGGTACATCCGTCACTATTCCCTCTCATCTATGGTCAAAGTCGCGCTTTGAATGACACCTTGATTGGTCTTGATTGCATTCCCAGTTGCGGCACAGGAAGTGTTCTCCCCGTTCGTGGAGATGAAGAGATGGCTTTGTTATCAGAACGGCATAGATACTCCTGGGAGAATATTCCGAATGTTTACTCTAAGAATTTTCAATGGCTGCCTTGTGAGGTGGATATCTCAGGTGAAAATGATGTCAAGTAAGCTGACGCAAATTGATAAACCATAAAACTGACAGTCACAGAATCACAAGCTACATCAATAACCTCCATCCCCAAAAACATCTAGAGCTCTACAAGCTCATCGAGGAAGTTATCGGCAGATCTATTCCTCTCTGGGACAGAACCCTCTCTCCATTGAAAGACGACTCAGATTATCGTCGTATCGAGCATCGATTTTTGAGATTCGATCCGGATCCGGACCAGATGTCCGAAGACGAGAAACCCGCACAACTAGCCGATGAGAACGAGAATGACTATTGGGAGCGGATATACCAATGGGATAAAGATACGCGGCGTGCTATCATTCCAGACGCAGGAGTTTTTGAGCCACCTGAACCAGAAGATGACTCCCAAACAAGCTTACCCTCGCTTGAAGTCGATCTGCGCCGAGACTTTGCCCACCGAGGTCTTCAGATCATAGTCAAACTTGCCAACATCGAGCTCACTCCATCTAAACCTTCATACGAAGGCGGCTCATGGCATATTGAAGGCGCAATGAATGAGCATATCGTAGCCACAGCGCTCTATTACTATGACAGTGAGAATATCACTGAGAGTCGTCTTGCCTTTCGCCAACAATGTAACGCTCAAGAGGTGAATGAACTAGGCTATCCGCAAGGAGTCTGGGAATGGCTTACTGAGATCTACGGTTGCGAAAACGATGCTCCGGCCATACAGGTAGTTGGTTCTGTTCTCTGCAACGAGGGTCGACTCATCACCTTCCCGAACATCCTGCAGCACCAAGTCCAACCCTTCTCTCTCAGCGACAAAACGAAGCCAGGACACAGGAAGATCCTCGCTCTATTCCTCGTAGACCCCGGTATCCGCATCGTCAGTACGGCGAACGTCCCACCCCAACAGAAGGACTGGTGGGCCGAGGAGGTGATGAATCAGATGCGAGACGGGAAGGCGATGGGGAAATTGAGCACTGAGTTGAAGGACCAGATCTTCCACGACGTGGATTTCCCCATTGGCATGGAAGAGGCAAAGGAGGTTAGAGAGAAGTTGATGGCCGAAAGAACGGGATATGCTGCTGCGCAGAATCGTGCGTTTGAAGAGGAGTCGTTTTCGCTCTGTGAGCATTGATTTGGCTAGATGAATGAGAAGGGAAGAGTACAACAGGCGGATTTTATGCACTGGTTTAGCTGTCATTTCACACAGCTCTTTGCCATATTTTCTGTACCAGCGAAAAATATATTCAAGGTCACCCTGATCCATGCTCTCGTCTTCTCGCCTTTTGCATCTTGAATGACGCATGTTGTATCATTGATCATTCTTATTATCAATCTTAGGGTTATTGTATATCTTTATCATTGCATCTTCAATCCCTCCCTCACATCCCCACATCCTCTCCATCTTACTTCAATCCGTTACTGCACAGCACAAAGAGCCGAAGAACAACGAACTTTTAAAAGACTTTAGAGGTCTGATGAGGGATACGAGAGACTTAGTCGGCTAGGAAAGAACGTCCCTAGAACACCCGACGAGAAGCCCTCGTCGCCACACTGCACACAGAGTTGAGATGAGAGTATAGCTTCCAGGATGGTACTGAGATGGGTCCGGGAACTCGGGGTTGGGGTTAGGAGGAGAAATAAGGATGCAGAACCAGACGGTTTCTTCGGTGGCGCTGCTGAGTCTGCTATAATTAGAGTATGGTGGAATATTATCATAAGCCAACCAAAGCCAGTAACGTTATGCAAAATTTCACAAGGACAGCCAGTGGTCCCAAATTTCGGTTATGAAATAGATTCGTATACGAGATATGCTTGATATAAGAATCGTAAATGCATCCTAAACCATTCCTCAACCTACCATAGTTCACATCTAAGATTCAAAGTGTCTAGAATCTACTAGAAGACCAATATTCCCCAGAATGTTAACGACCCCTAAATAGAATCCGTAGCCCTCTCGAGACTCTAAAACATCTTATGCATCCCGCGGCTCTCGTTCCAAGACATCATTCTCGAAATATCACTGGATAAGGTTAGCGGTCGTTGCCTCGTGAAATGAGAAAAAACCAAACAAACCTAATAACCCTCCCTACAAATGAACCCCCTATACTCGACCTCTCGAGACTTGACACTCCGATTCCTTGGCATGTCGAAGAAAGTTTTCGCAACAGAATAAACCGAATTGCTCGTTTCTCTCAGTTCTCCTTGGTCAATCTTACTACGTCTTAATTGTCCCTCTCTGTAGGATGGCTGCTCTCTACAAGGTTGCACGCCGTAAGACTGCTGCCCTCCGTAGGAAGTCGGCTCCATGGCTCGGCAGATGAAGCATCGCCGAGGGTCATATGAAGAATAGCGCTCATCGAYTAGCCTGTGGCAACTTGAACAGGTGAACCTAAGCATCCTTAGCTAAATATTTCAAGTCAAAGACTACATCGGTAATACTCACATTTTTGAGGATCGAAATGGTGAGGCTCTGGAGGGCGAGCGATAGCAGCCGGGAGATCTTCAAATGGTACCTGAGGGAAGTACGTATCGGGGAATTTCAGGTAGCTTGAGAGCAAGAAACTTCTTCTGGGGGGTTGTTGAGGAGAACCAGAAGTCGGAAGTGACCGTGTTTATCAATTTCCGGAAATCAGGCTCCAGCTGATTTCAATAAGTGACTCTTCTTTCGAGATGGATGCAGAGTAATGCATATGCAGCTACAAACTCCTTTCGCATAAGCTAGTTAAATACTTTGCAGGAGCTGTTGGTTGGTTGAGATTGGCGGTCATATGTTGGTTGCAATGAACGTCGCCACATAAGTCATTTATCACATGTTTTTCTGAAGTTTCAATTTGATTCGCTGTGATTTCATGAGGCGGACGAAGCTCAGTTGGTAAACGCACATTGGGCATCAAAGAAGGCCGAAGGCGTCTGAAATTATTTTTTCTACCAACTCGACGACGAGGCAGTGCTCCAACATGAATTGCAAAGCCGGAAAATTCCTGATATTTGAAACCGTCGACTGCAGTCCAAATTAAGTTGACTTGGTATTCTCCGAAACATAGGTAGGTATATTGACAAAGGCGGTAGGGTAGTGTCGGAACAAGGCTGGCTTTGCCTACTTTGACCACTTGACCACTTGATAACTTTGTGCAAATAGGATTATTCCGAACGCTTGCACACCGCTGGTTCTTAGAATAAACGTGTAAGTTTGAAAGTTTATGATCAGCTATAGCCTGATCACCCGTAGCCTTGGACGACATTTTCCCCTTTCCGCTTTTAACGCGACGAGTGAGCAACAAGACTTTTTTGCTACCACTAGAAGCTAAGGTTATTCAACAAAGTATCAATATTTTATTCTTGCTGTAGGGCTGGCGGAAAGTGAAATTTGTGCACTTCAAAGGTAAGAATAAGAGATTGAGACAAAAGATGGCTGAAGTGATGTGAAAGCGGATAAATGGATCCGACTCGTCAGAAGAAATGCCTAAGAAAACAGAAGCTAAGCCTTGGTTCTTCAKAATGTATTTTTAGTTCTGATAAAAACAAAGCAGAGATCACTCCGAAGCTTTAGGGGTTGGATAAGGCTATCGCCAGACAACTCGGACCTCAGCCTTAAGGAAGCCGAAAATTCTTTTGTCCAGTGCATGCTCGTCCAAGATCAAGAGTAAGGAAATAAGGAACTTTAGAGTTTTGGGTACTTCTTAGAGTCTGGTAAGGACTTATATTGTTTGCAGCTAATTAGTGATATTTTTGCTGATCTGGGCCTCTTATTGTTGGCTCTAAAGTCCTCACAGTACGACAATTTGATCCTAAGGCTTAAAATGTTTTTTAAAAAAAGCTGAAAGATGATACTCTTTTTCTTGGAAGATAGGCGCTTCATCTGCAAATAAAATGGCATTGGTTGCTAAACTAGGTATCTTATATTGCAGATCTAGATCCTCCGGAAATTTCATAAGGTAACTCAAAAATCTAAAAATGGTATTAAAGAGAGCGAATTGAGTATCTGGGCTGAAGTTTGGGCGCTGGTCCTACTTTATCGAGATATCTGGAGACATTACTTGAACATGTCTCCGGAGAAAGTTTAGTGAGTACAGCTTTACCATGATTAAGAGCTATTTGGATATTTTCACAAATGTAAGTGTTTCATAGAAGCTTTAACCTTGTTACCATCCACCGAGCATGAAGTTCTTGGTTAGTTTTACTCGAATTGATAAGCCAATTTCCGTCAAAAATGTACACAAGATAATTTTCCCCTGAATTTTTGTCGGTATCGAATCCGCTCTTTAACTTTATGAACGAAAAGACAATTTTTTTAGTTGGTAATAAGTTTCTTTTATGTAGTAGAAAGTTCACATGTCTTCTAAAGTGACATAAATGAGATTATAAATAGAAGGATTGTTAAAGAAATTGTTACAAGTGGATTCGATCTCAAACTCGTCACAGAAACCCCCAGCCAAGGAAACAAGGACTAGATTAATATGCGCGCCCACTTAGAGTTCCATACTTAATATTCTATCGAGCACAAATGTAGCTGCACTCACCAGAGCCACATTATCAACATAAGAAATTATAAATCCATCTGTATCGGGATCTTCGTCATGAATACTCCGCAGATTGCCTGACATGATTGGTGAGACCGAGACATAATTTGTGCAATTGTCAAAGTTACTTTCCACGGCCTGCTGCAGACAGTTATGCAGAAATCCGGGTAGCCTGTTACTCTGTCGACGGATTGGGAAGGAGCGGCAGAGAGTGTGTGTATAAAAGCGGGTTTCACGTCTAGATTCTCTCTTGAAGAATCAACATCCTTTTACCCACCCATCAATATACCTTCTTTTTCTATCTCCAAAATGATAATTCATATGATTGAGCATCTGAATGGCATGCGCTCGTAGTATGGAGCCCGTAGGAAGTTAGTAGAATCCCTAAGCTTCGGAGTAGATCGACTCTAGAGAGGCTCCGAAGACACATATAAGCGATGGCCTTGTGAGGGCGGCTGAGCGGAATATGTCACATACGTCAAGATTGAGTGAGTAAGAGAAGGGTCGGTCCTTGGTTCCCGAGCAATCATACGGCTGTAGGTAAAGCTTATATAGTTGCGTTCTAGTTCTTGAGTAGTATTTCGAGAATATTAACCAAAACAAGAAGGGCTCCCAAGCTGGCAGGTAAATTCATATATGTCCAACCATGATTCAGGCGACAGAGATTTTTCTTTCACAGCATATGTACGGGGAGCGCGGTCAAAAGTATGGATAATCCAGGGGGTACCCTGTAGACCTACTATGTGGGCGCTGTAGACCCTGTGAATGGCCTTTTCGTGTCCCGCCTAACTGAGACCCTATAACTAGGTCCAAGGCCCTATAATTAGGTCTTTTTTAGGGTGTCTTCGCCGGCAGCCAGCGCTAAAGTAAGGAGCAAAATGTGCTCGACTCTCGATTTTGAATCAATCTTTTACTTCTCATTTAAGATAGCTAGCTTATTCGATGATTTGAGTGAAATTAACTCTGAAGACGAGTTTTATGATTCTTATGATAGTTTTAGCTTTAAGGAAGAAGAAGAACTAGAAGAAGAACAAGATGGTGGGGTCTTTTTTTGCTCGAATAGTGATCAAGAAGACTAATTTGGACTAGATTTACACGCTTCGTACAGTTCATCTGAGGAAGAAGATAATGATGGAGAAGACCTTATTCCTACTATAATATAAGGTTCTTTAGGCTCTTCAGAATCATTGCTTATTCGAGAGCCAGAGCCAGAGCCAGAGCCAGAGCCTATCCGACTCCTTATTCGACCTCCTATTCGAGAGCCAGAGCCTATTCGGCCTCCTGCTCCGAGTAGCATTCTTGCAGTTGAGGCAATTGAAGCTATTGCAGAAAGCAACGAAAAAGCAGCTCGTGCTGGAAAGCAAAACACTATTAGAGCTCGAATTAGTGCTCTTGCACTAACTCAAGCTAGAATCTTCTCTAGAGTAGTTCAAGACACAACAGGCGTCTCTGGTTCTAGCGCTTATAAGCTTAAGTAGAAAGCTCGAAGACGTGGATAGACAGAATGCATGAATTTTGAGGTGTTTCATGTAGAAGATAAGAAGAGAAGTAGTCGGCCTTCAATACCTCAAAAAATAGTCGACTTGATTATTGCTACAGTGACGAAAAACTCTACAACTCGGAGCTGGTCTTGCGCTCGAATTGCTCAAGAGGTCTACAGTATAGAAGGAATTACTTCAAAAGAAGCTTCGTCTGCTTCTACAGTCTACCGAACTTTACAAGCAGCAAAGTATTCTTCTTATAAAAGGACAATCAAACCAGGCTTGACAAAGAAGCAGAAAAAAGCAAGACTCGATTAGTGCAAATTGTATGAGAAGTAGACTTTAGAGTACTAGAAGAATGTTATCTTTACAGACGAGACAGCAGTTCAAAAAGGGTTAGTTCGCGGCAAGCAAAGAGTGTAGAGACTTCAAGAAGAGACTTATCACAAACACTGTATCTCTTGGCGTTAGAAAGGCTTTTCTGAGTTTATGTGGCGGTCTTCTTTCTCGTACGAGAAGAGAGGTTCATACTATATATGAGAGAAAGAGACGAAAGCAGAAAGAGCAGCTTGCAAAAAGAACATTGAGACAAGAAATGCAGCAAGATATCTAATAGACAAGCTTGCGTACGAGAAGTTCTGGAAAGAAAGCAGAGCAAAAATAAAGACTCGAGCGGCAAGAGCAAAGCTTATGCTAGACTTTAAACATTCGCCACGGTAAGGTGCGATTGAAGTCAAGAAAAGCAGAGAAGGTATAAATTAGTACCGATATCAAGAGAAGATCTTACAGCTAAAGCTTCTTCCCTTTGCAAAAGAGTGGAAAAGAGATCGACCGAGTACTCTTGTTCAAGAGAATAACGCTTCTGCTGATACTTCTTAGCACCAACAAGCAGTCTTTGATGTATGGAATATTGAGAAGCTTCTCTGGCCTAGAAACTCTCCGGATTTGAACGCAATAGAGCCTTGCTGGTTTTAGATGAAAAGAGAGACGACTAAAAAGAGTGCAATTCATAGTGAGAAAGCTCTAAAAGAAGCATGGATTAAATGCTGGGAGAACCTGCCACAAGAGAAGATTCAAGCTTGGATTGAGAGAATACCGGTTTATATTGAGAAGATAGTTGAGCTTGAAGGAGGTAATAAGTATAGTGAAGGTAGGAAGAAAGGCCAAGAGAAAATTTGAGTTTATCCGTAGTAAAATAGACTGCTAAATCGAGAAATGAAAACACTATGAGTCGAGAGTCAAAACTACCGGATTAGGAAATACAACACCTAGAGTGGGCCTTACAAGACTCAATTATAGGGTCTCGCTTAGGCGAGACACGAAAAAGCCATTTACAGGGTCTACAGCGCCTATGTAGTGGGTCTACAGGGTATCCCCTGGATTATCCATACTTTTGACCACGCTCTCCGTAATCTGGAGCTCACGAAACCCCTGCAGTAATATAAGACAAGCTGGGCTTCAATAACGCCACAACTGGCTCAGTACCTAGGTAAGGCTGATACCCCTATTCGATCCATCTCATGTGAACCGCTGGACTAATTTAATCGTGCCCTATTCAACACGCCATTCCAGCACCCTTAAGCCTCGGTATCTGACAACGGTTCCAGATGAGAAATCGTCATCTGTTTTCTTTTGCTCTCCTCATGCGAGGATCGACTTCCGGCTCGGAACAGAAAATAAGGATGGATCATCTCTGCGGCCCACTTGATCGAAGATCTCGTGGTGAACGAAACCCGACTAGTTCAGATGGGCCAGAATTTCCTTTTTGGGGTGACAGAGATTTATTGAATCGTCGCCATTGGTGCAAACCTGCTGTGGCTGTAACCGCGTTCAGCTGAGAGCAGCCACATCACAAATTCGTCGAGCCTTAATAAAACACATCCAATGGATAAATTCGTTTGGCTTGACACGAGATCCACCACAAACATGGGAAGGCAACCTGTGCACAGGAGACCCCCAAAATCTTCAAGGGGCTGGGAGGGTTGTGCCGCTCTCAGTGGACTTTTCAATGAGCATAAATTCCGCCTTTTGCCCACGAATTTCTCCCATACTGCTTAGAAACCGTAGTAGCTTTATTGAAGTGAATTAAGATGAGTCTTACCTCTTCATTCGCAACGTCAACCAGTAACCCAAGCATCATTGCTACTACCGCGGCTGCTACCATAACGGCTGATCCCGCCTTGTTCGGCTGGATCTCTGTACAGAATGAGTTTTCTTCTGGAACCCCAGTCTGTAAGAAACTCAAACCCAGGTCTTAGGTTTTACTAAACCAGTCGCTAGATTCTCCGGGTTCATGCGAAGTAGGATTCACATTTACTGCATCGTCTACCTTTGCAGCATGCTGCGGAATCGCTGCCCCTTGCAGTATTTATAGTTCCTGCAGTGGAGGTAACGTGCTCATAGGGGCTAGTGGATCGAGTGTCTGCGGGCTATTGTCAACTTGCAAGACAGACTACATCTATCAGACATCTACAGACGGCGCTGAAGGATCCCCAACCTCAGCATTATATTGTGAAACAGGTCTGGGAGCTACATGGTACCGGTCGCTGCCTACGCCGGGTGTTGGTATGTTCTTACCCGATTTCGATTCTATTTTCATTCTGCTTTCTTCCTCGTAATGAACTMAAGCCGCTTCTTTTGCTGATAATCCACAACAGCTCTCTCAGCGGTGCCACCCCAATCCGGCAGCAGAGTACCATGGGGAGGTGTTGGAGGCGGCATCGGAGCAAGCCTTGTTTTTATTATATGTTGTATTTTCTTTTGCTACTTTTTGAGAAAGTGCGCTCGCGGTCATGGAGGTGGTTATCCCAGCGGCAGATATCCCAGCGCACCTTCACGGCCCTCAGAGCGCGACGGTTACCCAACCAATGAGCAAAATGATGCACAAAATGAGTTCAATAATCRGTTGGCGGAAGAACGGCAAAGAGAAAGTGATCGGAGGCGGGAAGAGGAGTGGCAAGCAGAACGGGAGCGTGAACAAGACCGGAGGAGGGAAGAGGATCAAGCTTACCAAGACCAGCAGACACTTCAAAATCAGCAGAATCAAAATTACTAAGTTTGTCGGAATTCGTCGGAGTCATCAAATGTGCGTTGAGAAGTTTTTGTGATTGACACGGGATGCAGCGAAAAGAGGCGTGTACAATTTTCGCATCCAGATCGAGGTTACGCCCCGAGAGGATAGTTGATTGACACGACAGTACAGGCCACCATGTTTTGAATACAGATGGGAAGAAGCGATGTGGCTTCGTCTACAAGATTTTGTCCATTCTAAATAGTTGGATATAACTCCAGGGCTTGTAGATCATATGTGAGCGCTTAACAAGATTGTTCAAAACATTATGGCCACGAATCTCGAACAAACAATCATTTAAAGAGATCGTTTCTCACCTTGAATTCGCTTCATACCATGTTGATCGTGAACAAACTTCTCAATCCGGTGCCGTCGTAAGTTGTCGCATTCGACCGGAAGAGAACCAGCGATGCTCAGGTGTTATGAAGTAGAGGATATGTTTGGATAGGATATTCATTTTGAATAGGAAAGGCTGGAAGTCGGTTATGAATGAAAATATAATGCTTCTATCTAAATTTTCAATTTAATGAAGACTAACCTACAGAAAACGTACCTATGATTCTGGTTATGGTCCCCTAGAGATATGTTGCTCATTTTTACTTAAGTAGTTAATTTGAGTTCTCACTTGCATAAAACTGTCTTTTTTTGGGAGGTTAGTGAGCAGGGCTGCATGAAGCTAAGAGGGCAAAAACCAGGTGGCGGTGGAATCAGCATGCAAATACGTGAAATGAGATTTTTGGCGCTGTCATATTCGAGATTATTTTCCTTGTACCTAGGTATGTGAAGACCCCATATTGGCGCCATATCTACTTGAGGTAGGTACCTAGCTACGGATTCAAGGCAGAATCACGTGTCTGACAAATCACCAGATTCAGGCGCTAAGCTATTTTCGTTTCACCGTCACTTATATCATCAATTGGCCAATCGACGTCTGCTAGCAAAGTCCAAATGACACTTGTTGTAGCTTGTCAAACAATATATATATATATGCAAACTTCTCAATCTTTGCGGACTTAGATACTCTTCCTCATTTTCACATTCTTCAAAATTTTCCATTCAAAATCCCCTCCACAGGACCATGTCTCAGAGAGACCCCGCCAATTCTGACCTGTTCAATAGTGTCATGTTCGATTCCATCGATGATAATAATGACTGGGATAGATTTTTCAACTTGGAACTTGAGAGTGTTAATTTATTCGATGAAAATATGCCCGATTTTATCGACGACAACATTGACTGGGACACACTTTTCAATTTTGAACCGGACAGTGTTAACTTTTCATTTCCCGGTCAGGATTTCTCTCTGACCCAGGGGGAGTATCTAGATTCTGCCTCTCAAGACCCCCTCGGCTCACTTGTCCCTACCTCTAGCTCTGGTGCTGTCGGATCGCTGACTACTAGGGCCCATGGGCTACCCGTGGCATATTCTTCTGTTTCTCATCAGCTGCTCACCAGTGGTAATGCAATTAAGCAAGACAACATTACGAGAGGAATACAGGATTGCATTTCGTCCTTCCTCGTCAACGAAAGCTCAGCAGTCCCACCAAGGAAAAGACAGGCATTCTCCCCAATCGAAGAAATGAAGTTGCTAGGGTTCGAGAAATGAAAGCGTGTCAAAGATGCAAGATGCAAAAATTGAGTGCAAGCCTACAACTTCCCCGCCGTCCAAAGATCGTCTGCTAACTAATCTTTAGTGTGAAGCAAATGAGATTTGTGGGAAGTGTATCACATCAGTCGCCGAAGACGTAGCGCTTGGAGAGCAAATTTGTTTTCACTATAAACTGGTGGACCTTAGATTTGGCAGAGGAGGTGTGTTTCCAAATTCAATTAGTTGACATATTTATTTATTGTGATTAGATTTACTTCGCCAGTCTTGGAGCAAATCTCGTATCGACGAGGTGCTTCCAGTGAAATACTCTACAACCGAAAATATCTTCGTTTTCTTCTCTTCAGAAAACATGCAAAATGCACTGCGACTCGAAGTTCAAGATTACTCAGAGAACCCTAACGATAATGATACATTGTTGGTGTTCACTGTCACGAAAAACGATCCAAGTCAACCACAATTCTCCCGCCTCCAAACTCTAAGATGTGCGATCATCAGCCGGTCACTACCCTCAATAGCTCAACTAGATGAGTGGGTCCAGCAACAAGTTGACCACAAAAAGCCCGCATGGAGTCCGGCTGCAGGACTGTTTAACTCGTTTCGTATATTGCTATACAATCTTTGTATTCGTACTTCTGGTGTAGACTCTGAAGGATTGAACACCGTCCTGTCAGGTTTCACCACTGCAATCTATTGTTGCTGATATAGAGCTAGAAAGAGCTCTTGAGGGCTAGTCTCCGGATCACGAATCTTTATGAATGTTGGCAAAATGTTCTTTCAGCCGAGAAATCACAGCGTCCAACGCCAACATCGTATATTTCTAGAGCTGCTGGAATACAGATCGCCATGGTCGCTAAGCAAGGAATTGCGGCCTGCGAGAACCAGATCCTGTTAAAACTTGATGATCTTATTCAAAGGTCCAAGAGACCATCCAAACAGGGCAAACTGTGCGCCTGGGCCAGTGTTTGGACGCTGGTCCTACTATATCGGAATATCTTAAGGCGCTACCTGCACATGTCTCGGGGGGAGCCACCAGAGACCTTTAGTAAGTGGATCTTCATCGTAATTTGCTTTAAGCTAAGATCAGAGAAGCATATGACACTTTGATATCTCTGGCGAGGAAGATGTACAACGCTCTCACCTCGACCTATAACCTCTTGTTCCGTAACAAATCGCCATCAAAGCTGAATTGGATGGATAATGAAAATTTCTCGCGAATTCGATATAACGCTGCAACTCGTGACTCTTGAATTTGATCAAGAGACAAACACAGGTCATGTGTAAGACTTATTTCCTAGTGCCTTAGAACTCGTCCCAATTGTTTTTTAATGTTCTAGATGATCATTCTTTTGACCTTGACGACGATGACCGTATCTTTCAAAGTTTAATCACTGAGCAGGAATGCACAGTGCCATCTTCAATACTTCAGTCTTCAAAGTATTGTGCAGTTGGGGAAGTATCCGTTTCGCATGTCCGAGAGTTTTTGTATCTTGCGACAAGTAGTGGGGTAGGGCAAGGGGGTTGGAGAGAGGATGGCGATGATGGGGATCTTTACTGCGGCGGTCAAGGTATGGATGTAGGTCTGGGGTTGTAGATGACCGCAGTGATATTTGTGCACATATCTTGTGAACCGTATGAATACCTGAGAACCGTATGTTTATTTAGTAGCAAGGAATTTCCTAATCCTTAAGTTTCTGTAGTATTCCGCTCAATATCGATCCAAATGCAAGTAGAACTGCTCTATGCTGAAAGAGGGACAAGTAAGTTGCACCTCAACCTAATTCGAATCATAGTGGCTTAGATATATTCCTGCTATTCAATTGTAATTTGGCTCCACCATAGAAAAGCTATCAACTCTTTACAACGATACTCAGGGATATGGGGTCGCCTCTAGAGGAGTCTGAACGACGCCTATCCAAGAAAAAGATTTTTCCATGTCTTGAAGGGGATTATTCTCTCAACATGGCTTGGTCCTAGCTGTCTGGGACAGAGAATGTTCGGCGACGACTTTCATGTTTTATGCTTCTTCCCTTTTGTCTACCTGCGGCTTGGACAGCGTTTATCTTCGGGAAGCCTTGCAGAGAGCCACCTAGGGGCCAAAAAGTCCCATTTTGTTACTCTAAAGCTCCTCTGAAACCTTTGAAGCTGATTATCACATCGAGTAAATTTGATGCCAGTTTTCAGCTAGTACATCACCCGTTCCCGAATTCCAAGCATCAATATCAACTACCACACATCATCCTTGGCCACGCCAACGCTTTCATCATCTCCGTATTATGCCAATGATACCTCTCTAACCAATTACAAATCGCCAGACCTTCCAGCCTCGCTCTTCTCCACATCCACACCAATCGATACGGACAGATTGTTCCAAAAGAATAGGCAAGTAATAACATAGCTCGTGGATCTTTTTGTTCTAGGAGCAATTTGTAGGACGAATCCATGTTGCTGATGAAGGATATGAATGACATGACTTTTATATATGCATTGTTGTTGTGCATGCAGTGCATTAATGTCAGACCGACGTTGTGATAGGGATTTGTTTCCGGTGTGGAGAGAGGAGTAAGGTTGCAGAGGGTGATCAACTCCGATGGGAGGTTGGAGAAAGCTTCTATTTTTGGTATTGGAACAGTAGGGTCTTGAAAAGGAGATAGCGGGTCACTTCCTAAGGTCCGAGAAATAGCATCTGGTGTCTTCGGTTGCGACAACTTCCACACAATATTCTTCCCATCAGCCATCCGAAGCCAATTTAAATCGTGTGAAGAATGTGGTTTTAACGGCCACGCTTCAGAAGGCGTTGAAGCCTCAATGTGGCTGAATGAAGCGATTCCTAAGAGAGCCGCAGTTGCCCAGAGGGCGTCTCGTTCACCGGATGCGATTGGTTGTGATAGTTTGCTGTTGAAGGTTGAGGTTGCTTGCTGCCAGTGGTAGGCTTCGGATGTGCTGAGAGTGACGGATGAAGGCGTGGAGAATTGTCGGTCTTGCATTAGAGTCACGGTTAGGATCGCGTGCATTAAACAAGGGTGCTGCTTATGATTAGCTCGTTGAGAATGAATGGATGGGGTGCTGGGGGTGTACCGAAGTTATGAGACCAACTACGTCGTTTTGATAGAACGAACGATTGTGCTCCGCTGTAATGGTAGGTACCGTCCTCGTCCGAAAACGATGCACCAGCTCTAGATCCCGTCTCTGGAATTGGCGAGGATCCGACGAAGAATTTGCCATTGTTCCAAGCACCGCTTTTACATTAGATACTTGCATTATGTTGATATTCAGGGCGCCATCAACCGAACTTTGGAGATCGGTTGTTTTGGCCATGAAGTCATAACTACATTGTACATTATACTTGATACATTTCTGACATTTCGGCTGAGTTTCATCACACTATGGGCCTTAGCTTGTGATTCCTCGTACAGGATGCCACGGAGAGCTCACCTTGACTTTTCGTAGCCTGCAGCTGTTGCATCCGCGGCGTGATTTTTTATGCACACGCAACTTGCGAGCGGGGTCTTTCCCAGGGACGTTCATGATTTCCTCCGGAACACTAATTCGGTGATGGAACAATGAAAAGCGCGAGTGCGGCTCCGAAGATTCGAAAATATTGATGTGAAGTTGCTCGACTTCTCATTGACTTGCTAAATCGGTCTGATATTGTTCCGAGATTTGAAGCTAACCTCACTTCGCTCTTGAGATGAAACTAGACCCCAAATAGTTAGATCAAATGCTAAGCGAGCAGCCCCTTCGGCGGATCAAGGGGCTTAGAGTTACTTGATCTCTGGACAGTTTTCATGTCCAGCCCATGTATTTGATTTGGAGGCCGTGATGAGTTTCCGTTCGCTGTTATGGAAGTACCGATATCCGGCCTTTGGAGGATAGAGGCCTGTGATGATAAAAAAGGTGATAGTCGCCGGCTTGGAGGTGAACAAACAAACCCGCGACCTCCTCAGTTGTTCAAACATCGCCAAATCAACTAACTGTTCAATCTCAAAAATTATCTCTTAGCTCAAAGCAAGGACCTGTATATCCCAACATGCCCAACAATAACGGCGCCTGGAGTTCTATACCAGGAGGAATATTTGAAGTCAAAGAAGCACCATACACACCTCCGAATGACAATGAGATTGTAATCAAGAATGGCGCCGTAGCCATTAATCCCATTGACTGGATTGTACAAGACTCACCTGGCATGGCATTTAACTGGATCAAATATCCATTCATCTTCGGCACCGACATCGCTGGAGAAGTCGTTGAGGTTGGCTCATCTGTAACTCGATTGAAAGTCGGTGATCGCGTTGTAGGACATGCCAATGGAACTAGCAAGCAAAGCAGCAATTCAGCCAGATCTGCTTTTCAAGAATACACTATCATCTATCAACACATGGCTTCCATCATTCCAAGTTCAATGTCTTACGAACAGGCATCCGTCATTCCTCTCGGAGCTTCCACTGCCTCCTGCGGACTCTTCCAGAAAGATCAACTTGGCCTTCAGTATCCGACTGCTCCAAAGGCAAGACCAACAGGACAGACTCTTCTGATCTGGGGCGGATCAACAAGTGTAGGCTGCAACGCAATTCAGCTTGCCATCGCTGCAGGATACGAAGTCATCACCACTTGCTCGCCCAAGAACTTTGATCTCGTCAAAAAACTCGGCGCAACTCAAGCTTTCGACTACAAGAGCCAAACCGTAATCCCAGACCTCATTGCCGCTTTCGAAGGCAAGACCACCGCCGGCGCCATCTCAATGGGGTTCCGCTCCGCCGAAGCATGCATGGACGTTCTCCGCCGCTGCGATGGGAATAAATTCATTTCCATGGCGACGTACCCTCTACCCGAACCCAAACCAACTACATTTGTCCTTCCACGAACAATCTTCTACTTCGTCAAAGCTAGTATCGGACTGATCTGGAAGTCAAAGACGAGGGGTATTGGGATGAATTATATCACTGGATCGACTCTTGTGGAGGATGGTGTGGGAAAGATTGTCTACGAAGATTTTCTTGGCGATGCACTGGCTGAGGGCTCGTTTGYCCCGGCTCCCGAGCCACTGGTGGTTGGGAAAGGTTTGAAGTATATTCAGGACGCGATGAACTTGCAGAAGAAAGGGGTATCAGCAAAGAAGATTGTGGTCTCGTTGTAGTAATTCTGTTGAAGGACAGAGGATCTAGAGAAATTGAATCGATATTGTCTTGATATGGAGTTGTTGATTTATTCTAAACTATGGCACGATTACCTACCTAAACCGTGTTGCGAAGGAACTTTTTGTAAGACGATATTTACAAGCGCATGCTACATGATGTCTCTTCGCTGTTTATATTTTGCACGTTACTTAAAGGAATTGAGCCAGTGCGATTGTTTTTGAGATTCTTGAATTATTTTATTTCCCCGCAAATTAATCGTRGTAATCCCAGACAACARTTTTGCCATTTCGCATCCAACGCGGTTAGGCAGCATCGCCGCTCTGCTCAGGTTGCTTGGTGGAAAAGGTTTGATATTGATGGGTGGATGAAAGGATGTGAAACCCTCTTTTATACACACATTCCAGCTTCTCCTTCTCGATTCGCCCACAGAAACATAGGCACGGATAAGTTAGGTGTAATTTGATATCCGGGTCTGCTAGAAGAATACGTTGATACGAGGATCTAAACCCAAGGAGAGAAGAAGAGAAGGGAGAAGATGAGACGATGAGTCTCGTATATATATACAAGTTCCTAGTCACGTTTGGAATTTGTAGGTCCCTGTGGCGCTACCAAGTTATGTGTAAGATTAAATACAGAATTCAGTAATAGGTACGTAGTAGTTAGGACCATCACTTATAATAAAGTTCACCTCCACAACTCGATAGCCTCTTACTCTTCAAAATGGGCCCCTGCCAAAAGAAAGTCAAGGCGCCTCGTCTCATTTCACTGCATATAATTCCCTGTGATGTTCTTAACCCTGGCCGTTTTCGATATCAGTCATCCGCTTCTGCCTTCGAATTCGCGTGATATGGCTCTGTACGGGAGAAGCCGCGGGGCGGCTCATCATTGCGGAAGAACCGCTGCCTAGCTGATCATTTTCAACACGAGACCCCGCTGGACTTGGCTTTCGCAAGCTAGGAACCTTCCAGTCGCGCTTTTCACATCTTGAAATAAACCACATGAGAAATCCAATGACAGCACTAAGAGGAACGCTCGTCGCCCAAAAGATCTTGAACGGCAGAGATATGACAATTTCTCCGTCTTTAGCCTTCGACCATTCAAACATCGGAATTGTCAATATGATCTTGGAAAATTAGTCAGATGTTATAAACTTTGACGGTTTCACAAGTCACTCTCAACATACCGCAACGACAGTAAAGGGAAGAAAGACTGCTGTTAGGGTCGAAATTATTTTCATCCTTGAGGTGTCCGCTGTAGTCATGAGAATTACTTTAGTTGACAACATTTTGGTAATAGATATTAGCTGGTTAATCGAATCAGCTTCTGTATTTGAAGTTTGAGGTTACCAGGGGCTTTAGATGCTCACATTGTTCTTGATGCCTCTAGCTTTGCGATCGATCGTCTCAACCGTGTGCCGACATCCCTTCATTCTAGAAAGCGCTCTTCTATTTTCACCCCATACTTGCTCTTGCTCGGATTGTTCCAGTTTTGGGTGCCAGTACTCCCGCCTCTATGCTCATTGTCTTAGGTGAACGCTCTAACGATGCCAACTTCGCAGCTACTCTAGAAGTCTATGCTACGGTCGACTTTAGGTTCCCATTTTCAGCACCATTTAAGTATGTGGCTGGTCGTGTGCCCAAAGGGATGCTATTTCCTTCAACACAAGGTCATCACTAGGCAACCTTCAGGGGGGAAACATCAATGCCCTCGACATGGTCGATCTATCAGCCTACAGGATCTCGAGCAGGGGTTACAGGAGATCGAGGCCTCATAGGCTACTAGGGAGCTAGAGTTCTATTGTTCTTTACCTACAGTGCTACAAATCAGAGGAGCGGTGGATAGAGAGAGAAAAGCGCGAATGAGAAATTCTCGACAAGGGAAAGCTTGCTCTACGATGTACTGCAAGAAAATTGGCTTTGAGGAAGGATGAATTTTAGGAGGTTCCTCTTCCACTCCCCCAAGGCCGATTAGGTATTGGAGCGCATATTCGGAGGATAAAGATTCTTTTAGTTTACTTGTGATGAATAGAAGTCTCCACCTCAATTGTAGGGGCGCCATTTTGATGCGTGCCTGGCAATTACGCTCAAATGTATTTTGCACTTGCAAGGAACGTGCTTCTTTTCTTTCTAGCCTTGACTTTATAACTTTAGCTGCTAGATCCCTTTCTTAGGCTATGGCCCACTCGTATGTACTTACCGTGACATGAGTAGTTAACATCAATTGTGAGTAACGCGCTTCTCAGCTTTCAATTCTCCAGGTGGCAGGTAGCAGGCAGTAGTTGGACGGCACCAGGGAGAGGGGGTTACTGTTCTCTATATACGCTTCATAGCCCTTCATAGTTCTGCTTATCGCATCAGTGATGTCGAGAGAAAGATCGAGGAGCTTAAGCAGGAGGCTGGAACGAAACAGAGAGTTGACGAGAACGAGCCGGCTACGAGGAGTCGCAAGCGTGGGGCATTCTTCTAGTATCCAAGAGTTGGGTTGTTTGAGGGGAGTTGAGGAGAGGTTGAGAGGGACAGTAAGCGAGGCCCCTTTGGTAAAAAAAGGGGACCCTGAGCATGATCCAGCTGACTCATCAAAATGCTCAGGGAGAGAAATGCAAAATTTGATTCAGGGGAGACCCGTCGGTAAATGCAAAACAGGTTGGTTTGTCTATGGCTACATTTAAGCCCTTGCGCCATCTCTATCGAAATCCATCGAAATCTACCGTGTTTCTAAATTAACCCAGCTTGGAGTATGTCGGATTACTGAATAACTAGTTATTAGCAGAATGGGGTACAGCCCTGACTCAGAATACAGGGCTCCCTACTATCACGTAGAGAATCCGTATTCGGTNGTATTAAGAAGAAGAAGAATGGGTGCGAGCGAAGAACCCTTATGGGGTTCTTGGCTGCCTAACTAATGAGGCACCCATTATGTCACGTGATTATACCAACAGAGTAAATGAACGGGCAAAATTCTACTCTAGATGGCTTTCTTTAGATATTCTACACAATTCAGTCGTTCCGTTTGACAACTGGTACTTCTCTAAATATAATTCGCACTCCTTCTCTTCCACGGCCCGTCCCGTTTGATAGCCCCATTTTTCCGAGGTGAGCATGCCGGAGCAGAACCTGAGCAAGCCTGAGCATCTTTGAGCACGCCCGAGCACGCCCTTAGTCAGCCTGCGCAATATAACTTGGAACCGATTTGGGCCACCTATATCCCCAAATACAGTTTCCTCAACGAATTTTAGCCGGGAATTCGGTTTTGCTCCCTCTTAGGGTCTTTACGGAAGCAGATTTTGGATCCCTCTTGTAGAAGAGCACGTGACTAATGATTTAACCTCACAAGACGAAGAATCAATTCATGATGTATGATGCTTGATAATATCCACGGGTTTGGTAATTAAGGATTGGGTGGTAGGAGCACCACATCGAGCTCTTGCGKGATGTCTTCTCGGCCGACAAAATGCGGATTAGGTTGTTGTGGGTTTTTGAGGTAACACGGAAGTCGAGGTAGTCGGTCCTGTGGGAGAAACTCTTCAATGCAGGGGATGACCTCATGACTGGAAACGTCAGAAGTTGATGCCATGATGACTGTTGAAATCCAATTCTCTTGGTCTTGCCCCAGGCGCGACGTAGGAGTGAGGGATAAAAGCCCACCGGCACGGCCGCTGTTGTCGGTCCCAACTCTATGTTCTTCCCATTTCTCTAGCCCAGAGAAAGAATTAAAGCGGTGGATGACTGGCGAGTTGTATCTGAAAGGGTTGCTAAGGCTCCCGACCTTGGATTGAGAACATCTGTTTTAAGAGCCTGATACTCATGGTATCCGCGGACACCAGCACAGGACCTGGTTTGACACTAGGTCTTGATCGCAAGCGAATGTTGCGCGAATACAACATCCGGAACGGAAACTAGATCTTAGAGACCATCGTCCACCATCGCTTGTGCTCCACCTGTATGTTCCTCATTTGGTTGGAATATTGCAATCAGCGTCCCAGACCAAGAAGACTTAGCATTGCTCAATAGCTTGCAGGCAGCGAGCAGACATGCCATGTGCATGTCGTGCCCGCAGGCATGCATTACAGGTTGTGATCTTTCCCAAACATCCTCCATGAACTTCTTGCTCGCATATGGTAGCCTAGTCTGCTCTCGAACCGGCAACGCATCCAGCTCCGATCGCAGCATAATTATGCTGCCAGGTCCATTCTCAAGAATGCCAACAACACCGTGGCCACCGACTTTCATATGCGTCTTGAGCTGAATTTTTCCAATTCTCCCTCGATATATGTGGCTGTCTGGAGTTCTTTGCAAATAGCTCAGGGTGTTGGTGAAGGTGTCGGTATACGTCCTCGAAATCGCTGAGATTTGGACGGAATTTTTGGATGATTGAGCCCGGATTCGTGCCCAATGCTGTGCGAAAGTACCATCAGTTTGAGTGCGGACTGTGATGAAAGGAGTGCACCATGTAATTACCGTCAAGAAAAGAGTTTTGCTCGCTCAAGACACGATCTGCCGCGAGCATCGCAACGCAATAGAATGCTATCCAAAATCTAATGAACATATTCGGGCTTCTGGGCCGAATTCTGGGGAACGAGAAAAACCCCAAAAATGCGCGATCTGAGGCTCAATCCTCTGTGTCAGCTGCTTTGAGATTAGTTGATTGGCATAGAGGCGCCACTTGTTCATTTGTTGTTATTTTTGTCTCTGATACTGGAGAGCAGCTAACCAGTAGTATATAGGCCGTTGATGATGGTTTCGCAGGAAAAGATAGGTGTTAACTTACAAGGGTAGCAAATATAATAAAAGAGAACAGAAATAAAAGAAGTGAATAGATAAGAGTGACGAGGTGAAGAGTATCAATGAGGATACGGGACGAAGAGAGTGACGGAACCGGAAAAGGGTAAGGAAAAGAGCAGTTCTGCGAGTGGTATACTAGCGTCTAAGGGCTCAGGATAGAAACTAGAATATCTTCAATAAAAGTCTTAAGAGAACGAACCGAGATTTCTCGCTGCAATCCCTCTGCACCAAGTCTAGGCTCAATCAACCGAGAAACTACAGTTATCTCTACTTCTAGCAGTGCCATGATCACAGATCCATGAATAGCAATCATCAGCAGAGCTGAGATGGAATCACGGGCTGGAATATCGAAGTCCGGGCAGTCAGATTCAGGTAAGTGTGTCACGTGGCCATAGTCATGTGATGGAGTACCGTGACAAGTAGTGTACTAAAGAACATCTTGTTTTGAGAGATTCAGTTGCAGAGATGGATTCTAGATGGATAATAATAAGTTTGTTAAGATTTCAAGATATTTTGTCAAGCTGCAATATGACACAGTTTCTTCTAATCCTTCTACAAGACAGGCCAATACGGTCAAACCTGAGTACTGATCTAAGGCTGTGATGCAGGGGCCGCAACATAGATAGGATAAGATCTGGAGGATCTTTCAAGCTTGGAATGGTGGAGTTGCAAATGTTCAGAAGCTCGCGGTTCACAAATAACTGTTCAAATTGGTAACCAAAGAGTAAGACGTCCCTGTGCGGAAATGGCTGCGCAGACAGGCCTGGCGAGCCGAGATACCCGATATGTCAATAAACCAAAGTAGGTAGGTTTTGGAGAGAGGTCGACATTTAACTTACAGATTAGCCTTACCTGAACCAAATTCTCGGCTTGATAATTAGGACCCCTCCTCTCGTCTGCAGAATAGACCAACATCATCAAAATATAATTTTCCTGATTTTTTTTGGCGGGGGGGGGGGGTTGGCTGGCTATCTTTCTTGCTATCTTGATGCCCTCTTGACTAGAATCGGAGTTCTCGTCAGCCATGCTTGCACCACTCTTCAGAGTGCCTTACCGTGCCGAGTTATCTCAGTCGACGATTGTTGAAGAGCTGTTGTGTGATGGGAGGATTATTGAGAGGGAAAGCAAGGGGAAGCAATTCAAAAACAAGCTCAGATAGGTGACATCTCCGCTCGCTAGGCTTGAATGGCGCGTGGGAAGGCAAGGCGTCGCAAATTTCGTTCCCAAACCAGATGCGCCCTTGACGCCAGAAGGCTTCGCCTCTCATTTAATGCTTTTTGGTCCCGTCTCCGGCCGCAGCCACAGGGAATCATTCGGCCCACGATCATCGCCCATGGCTGAAAAAGGATGGGCTCATAACGCCCCAATTTAAATGCCCGAATTCAATAGACGTACCAGTGGAGACCGCACTTAAGTGCTCTGCTCGCTCTGTCGTCATCTACTTTTTGATTTTTTCCCGATCATTCTGACTTCATCTTCCTGCTGCGCTTCTTGAATTCTTGACGCATATCACTCTTTTACATGCGTCAGAATGCTTGGCCTAAAAGCCATTCCGTTCGCTCTTTTCCTTGCGCCCTGCATCGCCTACCCTAGCTTGCCGATCCGAGAAATCGCGCCGTACACTTCGCTAGGTTGTCATGTTGATACTGGGGGGAATGCTCGCGCTCTGACCGGCACTTCTTTCTCGAGCAATTCGCTAACCATAGAGACATGTGCGAGTTTCTGCTCGGGATTTACATACTTTGGCCTCGAATATGGGAGTCAATGCTGGTGTGGAGACGCTTGTGTGGCCCCTTCTTGTTCGCCGGCTGTCTCTACCGACTGCGACTTGCCATGTACCGGTAACAGCGCGGAGAATTGCGGTGCTGGGAATCGAATCAGTCTTTATACCTTCAAGACAGTTACAGCTGTCTCTGTTAATAATGTACCAAATACTTGGAATTATCAGGGATGCTATGTTGACGATGGAAATCCTCGTGTCTTGCCTGACAACCTGCTTGGCGATGACTACATGACGCCGCAGCTATGCGCTACACACTGTGCTGGTTACTCCTTCTTTGGTCTGGAATACGGTCGCGAGTGCTGGTGTGGAACATCTCTTCCACGCAATCCTACCTCCGAGTCATCCTGTTCTTCTCCCTGCGCTGGAAATGCAAGCTTCACTTGCGGAGCTGGTAGTTTGATGGATGTTTACATGGCGGCACCTCTGAGTATTTCTACCACCTCGAAATCTTCCAGTATCTTGCATCCATCCTCAAAGTCCTCAACTTCGCACGTCTCTTCAACCTTCCATGGCTCCTCAACTTCACACTCCTCCTCAGCCTCGCACGTCTCTACAACTTCCCATGGCTCCTCAACTTCACACTCTTCCTCAGCCTCGCACGTCTCTACAACTTCCCATGGCTCCTCAACCTCACACTCCACGTCCACCTCGCACGCCACTTCAACTCCGCATTCGTCAACCGCTTCTTCCACGTCGATCAGTAGCTCCCATACCACCACCCACAGCACTACTTCTAGCAGCATCACCAGTGCCCCACATAGCTCTTCAAGTTCAACTTCCAAAACCAGCTCAAAGAGCACAAGCACCAGCGCTGCATGTGTCCCTACCGCATTTGCAATTAAAATGACGGGCTCTGGAACAAGTTTGGACGGAACCTACCTTGATATAATAGGCACCACCGAATCCAACCCCATTCTTACATGGCCCAGCAACTTAAGTTCAGCTACACAGTTCGTCCTTACTTCTGTCAGTGTAGGCGGGGTACCGTACCCTAACATAGTTGCCCTCAACTCTGGACCATATCAAGGTTACATTATGGGTTCAAATATCGTTTACGGAGGAGATTATTCAATAGAACCATGGCCTACTTCTTCTCCCTGGGGAGAATATGGGGGCAATGGAAATCTCCCCATGCAATGTACATTCCCCGATGGATATTCTGGGGTAATGTCTTGTCAGCAGACAGAAGGTACGGCGTTGTTTAATCACTGTTACGTGTGGAGTGATGATCCTATTGGATCCTCGCTGTATCTTGACGATATCACTGGCTTTCCAGTAGCGCCTTGCACAATGGTGGCTGTTCCTGTGTGCTAGAGACCGATATGAGTCGACCCTTTCATGTGAATTAGTTTATGAGAGTGGTTTTCGTGATCTTGAAATCTGGCATAGTTTGGAAGTGTGTTCCATCGGCCTTGTTATTTCCACCACTTGATACATAGATTTAGTCACAATTATAAAGAGAATTTTTATAGTATGGTGGAGTTCTACTTGACAATGTAGTATGAAACCGCTTTGGTAAATGATTTCCACTTGAAACACTATCTTGAAGCTTTCTGTATCTGGCTCACTCCATAGAAATACAACGTAACCACAAAAACCGGAAATGCAACACCGAGGAATGCAGTAAGCCTCCATCGATGCCGTCGCGTAGAAGCCAGAGGGAACATCAACATACAAGCAAAGTACGCAATCAACGAGCCAAAAACGAGACATTGGAGCTCCTTCACTTTGACYGCCACAAACTGTTGCGGATCGAAATCCCACAACCGCATCCACCCACGCTCTCTCAGCGAGAAGTAGGCCGTGGTGCACCACGGCGTCTCCATGACATTCGTATACGTTAGAAGTGACCACACCAAGATCCAAACCGCGTTGATAACAGCGACGAATTTCCCCATCCAGCGCGCGGCCACCGCGATTACACAGCATGTCGTATGGTATCGCGTGCGTTTGTATCGACTGAAGATGGGTCGGTTGGGATACTTGTGATGGTGGTGGTGATGGCGTTGATAGCGCTGATAATACAGGACCGCTTGATGCGAGAACAGGTCTCCGATACCCGATAGCAACCACGAGAGGGTGGCGAGAACGGCATAGAGGAGCAGAGCACCCGAGTCGCATCCTAATCCCTATGCTGCTGTTAACTCTTAAATTTGGAAAACACGAGAGGGAATTACCACGGGTGGGGATTCAAACATCACGATTATCGCGGGCCCGCTCGTGCACCATTGGATCACGAGCCCGAACGAACTCGCCATGATGATGCGATTCCATTGATCGCAGGTAATCTCTCTCCACTCGGGATACGCCGCGAATTGGTTGACGTCAACATCAAGATATCGATCTAGTTCCTCTGGTGTCCCTCTGAGGTTGTTTTCTAGGGACACGGTCAAATTCCAGGAGTTAAAAGACTGCACCTTTACCACTGCATTTAACTCAATATCTTCGATTTCGGGGTCAAGAGGCCTGGGATCAGACTCGTCTATAGCGACAATATCGTTGGTTGGATAGGTCGTGTTTTCCACCTGAATGACTTTTGGAACCTTTTTATCCTTCAAACGGTGATACATGGACTCGAAACCCGTCAAGATGTGATGGCTGGACTGCCAGGCGGCGAAGAACCTCGTATGAAAACCGCTTAGACCTTCATTCCTGGCATCTCCTTCGATGGAGAAGATCCAAAACATGGACAACCTCGTATTATGGAAGGCTTTTATATCCTCTGTATCGCAATCTGCAGCGTTCTGCCAATCGTTGTGGAGATTGACTGGGATCAGGTCTGGCCGTTGAACTATTGCTGCTTGAGTCCGTTGATCGGCAAATGTTCCATCTTGTCGGGCGGAGTGGAAATGAACACGCTTTTCACCAGGAGAAGACAGGGCTTTGGACATGGCTCCAGACTTGTAGAGTGACTTATTGACTACGGCGCCGAATGTGGCTGGGAACTAAAAGAAACTCGTCAGTATGTTCAGGTACGAGATTTTTCAGAGAGAAGTTCTTTACCACCCAGAGCCACAGGCTGCCCATACTGATCTGCCACTCTGCACTATTGGCATTCGCCGAGCTAGGAAGGGTCCAGAAGTTGGCGATGATCGCCAGGATCCACGCCAATACTGCAATCAGAATCGCCGCAGTGAACAGTACATCGACTTTTCGCCTCAAAGCCTTGAAATCTTTTGCAGCGGCAACCCACCACCAATAATTCTCTGGGTATGTGATCAAGCTGCTCAGGTATCCCGGACGCGAACTGAGACGAACTGGCCCTTGGTCAAATGCTTGCAGGACTATTTTAGCAGCCTCGCATATCTCCGCAAAGTGCGGGTAGACAAAATCGTCACCGTGAGAAAGAATCATCTTGTGCAGACGTTTGAACCGCCTCCGGATTTCGAAGCGGTATAAGATTGCTAGCGCAATGGATGACAAAATTCTGACTGGTGATCCGATCGAGACAAACATGCTCAGAATATCGTTGTGAATGCTACCGGTCTGCCGCGGAAGCTGGGCTAAGATAGCTACCCATGGGAGTAAAAGGCCGGCTGTTGATGCCGAAAAATCTGGGAAAGAGAATTTCTACATTTCATCAGCTCTAAGAAGATCTCCAGGAGAATCTCTTTACATACCTGTCCAACCTCAGCAGGACCACAAAAGGCATAAAGATCATGAGCGAAAACTCCCGCAGACTCTGAGATGTTGCTTGTTGGATGGTCAAATCTAGTGGCAAACTCTGAAATAGTATAGTTAGGATAAGCGGTCCACGAAACGCACTTGTCTCGATCCGACGTCTCCAAGGCATCAGAGAGATCCAGTAGTAGTTTGTTTGCAGCTCCCGCATTTGGGGTATCATTAAGTGAATTGAGGATAATACAAGCACAGAACGCACGGTAGCTGTCTACCTCAGGTCTAGCCACACCTGTTGCGACAACGGAGATAACAAGGGTACCAAGAGCCACCATCCGGACCAGATCCATATTTGATCAGCCCGCTCTGGCATTGCATGAATCAAAGAGAACAGAATTGGATCTCTGAAACGGCCGACCAAGATCTGCCCGGCTTGACTTATACATTCGATGGATATGGTGCAATCGGATTCCTAGATCGGTCTATGAAGATGTGGTGGCTGAGCCCTGGCAGCATCTGCAAGCCACACTGATACCCAGCCAATCATTCAGTTCTCTGCCAATCACAACGAAATATTCGGTGACTGGTCAACTTTGGATCCGAAGGCTGTAAAGCAATATAAATTGCCCAGATATGATCGACGCGCCAGCTGATCGGAATATCCCTTGCTTGTAAGTCTGCCCAAAGTCTGCCTTACATACTCAAGCGCTCAAAGTCTTTCAGGATTCCAGCCTTGCAAACGAGATTGTGGTGGTCTGGCCACTCGCAAACGGAATTGAAGTGCTGCTGATACCCAGAGATCAAGAGAAACGAGTTGGGCAGCCAAAGATTTCGTTGCGACGAGGATAAAAGGGGAAAAGTGAACACTTGGCACCGAAGATTGCTTAATATCAAATGGCTTGGCAGGCTCATTGTAGTCTGACATCTCATGGCTAGCATATCCGAGAGGGCCGGAGGAAGACAGGATGCCTAGCTTCGTCAAACTGTAAATGCGCTACTTGTGCTTTGTAATGACTGAGGTCTCGCCGAAGCCAAAAGACAGTAAAGAACAGCTGTAAGTTCCTTCAAACCTGATTTGTAATCATGTTTTAACATCAAAACCTTTGAATGGGATATCTTCGCGCAGCTTGAAATTTCAAGTAGAACTCGATAGATGATTGTCTTAAGCTCGAGATTTATTATCCTTTTATTGAATTACAATCAACGTTTGTAGGAAATGATTCTTTTCCAGTTGCATAACATTCGGATAAGATTTCTGAATCCAAGCTTCGCCGATATATATAAAGCAACGCGGATTTAAGTCTTGTGACATCAATCCTTTTCTTCCGAACCATAGAGGACAAGGGTTCTCCGTCCAAAATTCAGCCATGGCTCTTGCCGTCTCCTGACTTTGAGACTCTGAGACGGGACGCAGAACGACGAGCGGAGATAGAGGGTCTCGGAGATAGCATAGAATATCTCCAGCCTGACTACTTGCGGGAACAATACAGTATCCATTGAAAAATTCATCACTGTACATCGCCACTCTTCTGCCGGTGAGAATCTTCGATGGAAAAATCGAAAATGGGTGTCTCATAAGAAGGCCTTCCAGACTTGTATCTCGGATGCTTGTATCATCATCTCTTAGTTTCCTAAGACCCCATTTTATTAGAGATGGCTCACTCTCTAGCACCCTGTTATAGTTGACCCAATCCAAGGCGTCCCATATTTCTGAGCAAAGGTGCGATCTCCGATAGGGCGGTATGGGGACGTCTCCCAATTTACGGCGCCATGTGTTGTAGAGTTGGCAATAGAGCTTTTCGGTTTCTGAGTCGTCGAGCCCTTTAAAGCTCCCTCCTGAATCGATAACTCTTTCCCGCGAGACAGAGTGGAATTCTTCCTCTTTATCAAGATCTTCATCACAGGCTTCAATGATAGGACTGATGACCGACAAGGTCCCACGGATAGTTCCTAAACTCGCGAAGATGGGTGTATTATTGCAGAAAGCAAAAGTTACCATGGGTGGTGGTTCCAATAATGTTGAGCATGAATGAAGAGGCGTGGGATAATTTGATGAATCCAATGACCAGTCGGTTACCCAGGAGGGCAACCCCTTCCTACGGACGGAAGGGTCAATAGGTCCGGCATGGAGAAGGGCATGAATGCTTTGATTGAAGTCCATGATAAAACAAGTGGCTTCGGTAAAGATATCTGAAACAGATTTCCGGTAGTCAACAGCGGGAAGGGGAGAACAAGGCTGAAATCCTTTTGAAGCTGCTAAGAAATCTGCATAGTAGACATCCGATATTGGATCTTTCACGATACGATCTATTTCTCCTGGGTTTTCTCGGTCGTTCACTTCTAGTTCCTCAAATGAGAGCGGAAGAGCACGACGTTTCATGAACTTATGATCATGGAGTCTTGATACAGCCATGTGGCCATATATCATGTCTCTCTGATCTGTGGCTGCAAAGCCACGTCTGGCAAGAAGTGTTTCCAAGAAAGTAGCAGGATTTTTCTTTAGGATGATACTCTCCCTGAACTTCTGCCTAGCTTCATCCATGTGTCTTATTGTTTCGAATCGCCTGCTCATGAGATTTGGGGCCATAATTTCATAAGACATACGGTGTGGCAAAGGTTCGTGCTGTATAATAGCAAGATTTTCCGGAATAATCCTGACAAGATAATCCCAATCAACTCTCGATCGGCCGCATTGGATCCATACGGTCTTAGATAACACTAACTCTTGATATATCCAAACTCTGTCGAACCACGGCCGACTAAAGATTTGAGTTACAATCACTTCTTGCAGGTGGTGGCTATCGGATGACTGCTGGATGTTCAAGCTGGATGCCAACAAGTCTTCCGCTTGAGTAGTTTGAAGAATCTCGAAGGCCTCTACAATTTCCCCACTGGACTCTCCTAAATAGGCGACGGTTTGATGTGCCATAGTGTAGATGTCTTTCATAAGTTTGACTTGATCATTTCGCTCCGGAATATTATGCTGATCAATACATATGGCATCTGCCCAAACACGGAGGGATCGTTGCTCATCTCTCAAACCATGGAGAGCGCCTGCAAGATTCGCAGTCACAAGAAAAGGTTGGTTGTTGAGTAGAATGGATCTTGTGTCTTGTGCATTGCCCCAAACATAGGATAGAGCAGTATACTGATCATAGA
The DNA here is from genome assembly GCA_003988855.1 of Arachnopeziza araneosa. Classification (NCBI taxonomy): domain Eukaryota; kingdom Fungi; phylum Ascomycota; class Leotiomycetes; order Helotiales; family Arachnopezizaceae; genus Arachnopeziza; species Arachnopeziza araneosa. The sequence continues at coordinate 78,964 of QYAI01000137.1, forward strand.
TATCTTGGCAACACTTTCCAAGAGTAGTATGAATGAGTTCGCAATGAATATCTTCCTCTTGTAGACCTGGCTGAAGTATGAGAAGCCGGATTGAACCAGGTTCATCAAATGGTTGATATGTGAAAGAGGAAGAATTATGATAGTCCATTGTGAAGTTAGTCAATTAGGCGAAGCCTTAGCGTGATCGAATTTGAAGAAGTACCTAGGTAGAATTACACGCTCCAGTTGACATTTGATGAAGCTGGCTGGGGCTAAGTTAATTCTGTGATGCTTTGTCAGCCGTAACTGAAGCCAAATGTTTAGCGTAAATGCGCCACCATCCCCCGGGCAATCATGTACTCAGGGATTTTGACGTAAAATTCACAACCAAGCGATCCAGCCAATCAAAGCCTTTGATTCTGTAGAAAACATTACGTAATCTTGAATCCACCTGCCTCGATCTTGTTTGCTTTGCTCTTATCTTCTTGACTATTTACTTTCTTATATTCAAAAAAAGTAATTAAAGCTTATGTGCTAGCTTTACAAAATGTTTCTCTAAAGTTGAAGCCTCTGATTAGCTAGGAAGCAAGTCAGATATCCCGTGACTGAATTTACGTCAAAAACCCCTGCGTACTTGATTGTTCTGGGGGATGTACTATCTTCTATTCGAAATATACCTACATACTTGTGCCTAATGATTATATCCAACCGATGAACCAGACCACTAAGCTCAGTTACTGAAAGGTTATCTACAATTCCCCCTCCATGTTAAAAGTTATCTGGTGGGCTACGCGAAATTTGGGGCCGGCCATAGCGCCACTGAATTATGTCCAATAGAAAAGGGCAGAGAATGATTTTATTTCCACAATGGAGGCGTATTTAGTGCTGACTGCCCGCCGCGCTTTCTTGAGAGCATAAATAGGCCAACCTAGTCTTCTCTGCTTTCACCATTAGGAGTTGTTTTCCAATACCCTTTAGTTGTCGTTATGCTTGAAGACATCATCGAGCTCTGTGGGGCGCGAAATTGGGACTGGAGGATCACCCTCGCTTTCACCATCGTAGCGCCGCTGCTTTTGACGTATCTGTTGACTTTGTGGGAATCCACATCCTTGCGACGCCAAAAGAATGCCACATTGAAGCGCCCTCCAACCTTACCTTATGTATTACCGTGGATTGGGCACGTTCCCTCATTTGGAATAGATGGGAACTCCTTTCTGCGTCGAGCTAGGTGAGTATCTTTCTGTCTGATATTAAGTTGATGATTAAGACCTTCTAGAGCGAAGTTTGGTCCCTCCACCCTCTTCAAAATCCAGTTTCCCGGAGGACTCGCTCAATATCATACTTCAGGGGTGGAGCATGTTCAGGCACTCTTCAAAGGCAAGGGTATGAGCGGTAACAATGTCACCACAATCGCGATGGAGAAATCATTTGGAATGCCGCTTCCGTCAGTAGAGTTTTATAGAGCAGACGATGGAGGCCACCTACCAAGCCCAAAATCTGGTAGCACAGTCGACCCAAACAACCGTGTCATGTATGAAATTCACAAACTGGTTAACACTAACTTGACCGGCGAGTCGTTGATTGGAATAACGTCTAGATTTCAAGAGTTCTTTGCTCAGCAGCTTACTGAAACTGATGAGGTCAACGATGAATGGACTGAAATTCCAGATCTATATGAATTTATGAAGAACCATGTCATGAAAGCTGCCATCATCTCAATGTTCGGAACATATATATTGTCATTAAATCCCACTTTCATGGAAGATTTCTGGGCTTGGAATCCCGACATGGGAACCCTTTTCATGGGCATTCCTCGGTGGCTGGTGCCAGGTGCCTATACAAACCGGACAAAGGTTTTGAGTAACATCAAAAGATGGCATAAATATGCCAATGATCATTTTGACTGTAATAAAGTAAGCCCAGAAGATGTCGATTGGGAACCATGTTTCGGCAGCAAATTCAGCAGGAAAAGACAAGCTATGCTCGGAAAGTGGAAAGAATTAGATGCTACCGCCAAAGCAGCTGAAGATTTTGGTTTTATTTGGGCGTGAGTGACCTATTCAAGTCTGTAGGATCTTTAAACTTTGCTAAATATCCCAGCGCAAATGCAAATGCGATTCCAGGAGCGGCGTGGTTTCTCCTTGAGCTGCTGTTCGACCCCGCTCTTGAAGCCCGTGTTCACAAAGAGTTCTCAAATGCGCTCATAGTCCCCTCCAATCCGTCTCAAGTCCCTGTTTTCGACGTCAACAGACTCTGTTCTGGGCCACTCTGCCAATCTATCTATGCCGAAACTCTACGAATACGTGTCCAAGTAATCGTACACCGTAGAGCTTTGCAGGATATTAATTTCTGCGGCTGGGACATCAAGAAAGATGAGCGAATTACAGTCTCCAGCAGCACTGAGGCAATGGATGAGAAGATTTGGAACGCAGGTTCAGATTCTGATCCTCATCCGCTTAATGAGTTCTGGGCAGATCGGTTCCTCGTCTACCCCAACGACCCGACCAGTGGTCCTTTGAAGCCTCCTGCGGGGACTCAGACTCCTGAGAGTTCGAAGGATAAGGGCGAACCAAGATTCAGTCTCGAAGGCCTAACAAACTCATGGATTCCATTCAGTGGTGTGCCGAGGCTTTGCCCAGGTCGGCATTTTGCAAAGCAAGAGATGATTTCTGCTGCTGCTATCATGTTGACTGCTTTTGAGATAGATCTCAAGATTAAACAGAAGCCAAAATGTGATAAGAGTTACTTTGGGTTTGGTACGCTCCCTCCAAAAGGCAAAATCCCTTGTAGGATCAGAAGACGCCAAAGGGTTTAGGGGTCTCGGGGTGATCTTAGTCTCAGAATCAGGACTGTAAGGTATAGAGTTTTCCCATATTTGGAAGCTTCATGATCTATAGATAGCTTGCCTTCAGAACTTGCAGCGGTAACAATAATGTATAGCCAACCGACTTGATCGGCTACATTTCGCCTATCTCTCAACCGCCCTCAACAGTATAGGTCTCTGAATTCCCCTCCAACCTCTTGATCCCCTCCAAATTAACCCCTTCAAACCAGCCCACTCGATCCTTAATGAACTGTTCCCATTGCGGTTTCAATTTCGTCTCATGGAGAGACAGATCATCCACCGACCCAATCCTTAAAATAGGCGCCTTAGGAAAAGCTGAACTAACACGATACATAAGTGTACCGCACGTATTACAAAAATAATCCGTCATGGTAGTATTTGGCCTGATAGGCGTGACGGAATTGGCCCACGTCTTGAGATTATCTTGTCCCCGAACATGAGTCAGATGGTCCGAGGCGATGGCAAAATTACTAGCGAACATGGATGCAGTGAGTTTGCGACAGTCGCAACAATTGCAGACGAATGTACAAACCAGACCAGGACCATCGGTTGGCTTGTTGGTGTTAGATGAGATGATAGATGGGGTAGTCAAAGCTTACGAATGCGAGTTGGACAGCCCCACAGAGACATGTAGCTGTTGCTTTACCATCTTTGTATCCGCGGTCTGTCGCAACAGAATTTAAACCGATATAGGGTTTAGATTTATCAGCGGCAGCAAAACCTTCAGGCATAGTTTTGATGTTTGAGGCCTCGAATTGAATTTTTAGCAGAGCAATTATGAAGATAGGGAATATAAGTAACAGTACGCATTCAGTCTCGAAACCAGTTTTGTAGTATTATATATGAGAATAGAGGGGTCGATTACTGAATACTTGGTTAAGGCACAATGACGTAGGTAGGTCGAGTGAGCGATGTATTGCACGTCAGATCACATGACCTTCTCATATGATATGTATCTAAACCTTCGCGACCTAGACTTAAAGACTTCTCTAAAGATAAAAATAGTACCAGAATTCTTATTGAAAATTTTGAAGTTCTTGCTAAAATTATTAAAAGTGCATGATGCCAATTTTACATGTTTACTACATTAAGCTCTCTTGGTCGCTTTCGACTATTTTGAGGAGGTACGAAGCAGACTTTCTCTTTACAAACTCTGTTAACCCTGCATGAACGTAGCATTGAAGAACTGTATTTTTGAGATTAAAAGCAAATCCTATTAACTACACGAGCATCTTCAAGCATACGAGCATGACAAAGCTGCCCTAAGCCTGGTGATACTTTTACAAGTTAGACTAGAAATCCAAATCCTTGCTCTTAACACACCCTGTCAATTAACAAAGCTCTTTAAGTTCAGTCTCGCGACACCTTGCCTATCTCGGAAACTTCCATCACAGATGAAAAAATAATTCGAAAATGTAGGTAAGACGAATTGATGACGAAGATGAAAATGATGAGAAGAAGAAAAAGGAAACGATAGCTTCGTCAGAGAAGCTACTTAGTCAATAAAGGTAGCTTATATTTAGTATATTAACTAAAATCGTCTATGATACTAAGTTCCAAATTTCTTAGGTACGGTTGCAGTCACGTGAGGCGTTTCAAAGAAGCACAATATTCAAGGATTCTATCGCATGTAAAGTTCCATTTAATATATACCGGACTCTACCTCGAAGAAAGCAAAGATTAATTCTAGTAAATCGTATACATGCCCTTATCTCCTACCGTGAAGTATTGATACGAATTGTCTATCAACAACACCCCTTTATACTTTTAGACTTAAGCCGAAATGATTTAATCGGTTTCCGACGCCTGGCGTAATTCATAAAGTCTATTGTCCCGTCTCTGCTCCTTACTCCAGAACAGCAATCTGGGGAAGACTGGGAAGGGAGATAAGATCGGTTCATGACATCAACCAGTATATTGGTTGGGTGGCTGACCACAGCGAGATTTATATTGTTTGTCGCACCAGATCACGCYCATTTAGCCGCAATATGATTTCTAACCTACCATCATAAACAGCGCAACCAAATGACCAACCTTATGTCGGTAGAGGACCGGGACTTCCTTTTCCAGAGAACTACTGGGTGAGCCTAATACTTATCAGCCTGATGATATATGCAGCGTATTGAAACAGGCTCTACGGGGATGACGCTCAAGACAGGAAATATAAGTACAGAAGTACTTCCTCCTTAAAAAATCAAGACTCGTATCTAAACTTTCTTCAGCACAATATGCAGTTCCTTACAGCTCTTTTGGCGTCAGCCTCTGTGGCACATGCTCATTATAACTTCAACGCTTTGATATATGGCGGTAAAACCAATGCTCTCTGGCAACATGGTGAGCTATTTTCTTTCTGTTCTCCCTCCAACATCTCTAATATAATCCTACAGTCCGAGAGCGCTCCGATATGCTCAGTCACGGCCCAGTATTAGATGTCTCACTACTTGACATCCGCTGCGGAAAAGATGCTTCGACGGCTTTCGCTCCAGATATCTTGACTGTAGCAGCGGGATCGAACATCAGTTTCAACATCGATCCAGATATCCAACATCCCGGCCCAGGTATGGGATACCTAGCTAAGGTACCAGCTGGGAAAACTGCTGCGAACTGGGATGGTAGCGGAGCTGTATGGTTTAAGGTTTGGGAGGTGGGTGCGGGCTTTGCTGCCGATGGAAAGATGACTTGGGCTACAGATGGTATATATTATTACTCTATGAAGGGGAATTGTTTCACTAACATTGATAGGCCTGAAAACTCTTGGCTTCAAGATTCCAGCTGCAACACCCTCGGGCGATTACCTTGCGCGAATTGAGCACATTGGTCTACACGCGGCTTCCCAGAAGAATGGTGCCCAATTCTATCTTTCATGCGGACAGATCACGGTCACAGGTGGAGGAACCGGGAAGCCAGGACCTATGGTGGCTTTCCCTGGTGCTTATAAAGCTACTGACCCCGGAATCATGATCCAAATTTACTACCCTTTGGTTCGTAGCCGTAGCGCTGCATTGAATGTTTGTGATGCTAACAACTCCTTTGTAGCCAACAAATTATACCATTCCTGGCCCGGAAGTTTGGACTGGATAATGAGATCACGTTGGATTATCGTGCCTTTTAGCGAGTCATCTCAATTAGATAGAGAGTACCCAACCAATACTTTAGGCCTAAATAGATTACTTATGGAAATTTCTCCCCGATCACACGCACTTAACGCCGAAAAGATTCCTCTGCAATATGCACTCCACTTATGCTCTCTTTGAGCAATATGTGCACCGTACCTTATAGCTTCTCATAACCCAAAAGAAGAGCAGCCCGGGTTAACAGAGTGATTGGAAACACTAATATTGCCAACTGTAGCGTGGATCTGAGACCCGCTCCCTTCAAATGGCAAATTATTTCCTAGCTGAGCGGGTTTGAGGGCCTTCGATTGTGGACGCTTCGGATTCCGATTGTGTACTTGTGATTTTCCCGATACAAAAAAGTTTCCCCAATTCTATCCGGAGCTTCTCCAACATTAGAATCGTAGTATCATTTCACTAAATTCTTTTGACGCAACATTATCTCTCACATAGATCGGCCAATGCTTCAGTACCATATCTCCTTGTCCACTATCTTTCATCTAGTGATATGAGTTAGAAGGTAAGAATGATATGATCGTATTATGCTATGGACGTTAAGATCTCCTTTTTGCTGACCCTGATAATAGTCCTTTGATCTTTCAACAGGTTTTGATTGTAGATTCTCTGGGATTGAAAGGAGATTTTGAGTTTGAGACTCTAGAGTGATTGAGTCCTGTGTATCTTCGCTTCCTTGATCACTAATACGCTCCTCTTTGTGTTCTAAAGAATTATTTCTTCTTCATCAGCTCTTCATTCTACTTTGCGATGATCAACTGATTGTTCAGCAGCATATCGTACAATATTCTACGAAGACTAGCATCTCATTTCTTGAATACAGAGGGCATATCGCAAGCGATGACGAATGGGAGAGCGGGCCGTTTCCTACAGCCGGCGTGGCAGATATTTTCTCTCTGGAACCGGCTACTCCTCCCGACCCATGCATTTTCCTCAAATATTGCAAATCGTTCATGACATCTGCCGAAAGGCTGACAAAAGGACCGAAGTGCCAGCTCAATGAATCCTTGGGGACCGTAAGCTAATTGATAAGCTTCTTGATGTTAACACTATGGCTCAATACCATAATGGGCCTCATGTCAGGTATGCGAGATAACTGGCAGATCAACTTATTCTCTTGTGATTCACAAGCATATTCTTACCTTCGCGATGACAGTTTGCATAATTATGTTCATCATGCTTGCTATTCCGGTGTGATCAGAATGAAGCTTCACACTTAGAATGAGGGTCAGTAAGTAAAAGCTAGCCGGATTGGTGAGAACGTGGTAAACAGCCCGACACGGACCTGGACACACCATATACCAAGATTTACAAACATAGAGTTATTGACAACAGCAGTCCATTAACACGAGGACCACAAATCATGACTTCTCGTAACGAAGTTGTCTCGAGATCGCTCAGCGATTCAGTCCCTGGTTAAAACAATATGAAAAGCCGTGAAGATCGACAGAAGTCAAAGAAAGGCAAGAGGCTACAATCAGATCACGACCAGATTGGTGCTCATACTAAGATAAGAAACCGCGGGTTAAGATTTTACTCTTTCGACCTCACAAATTTGATGAGAGAAACTCATCTGATGCTGGGACTAAGAGTATGGCGACAAAAGAGCAAATATGGGTATTTGCCAAGGGCAAGAGCAAGATTTTGAAGCCAGCGTTACATATAGACACCAAAACCCCGAGTCAGATATGCTAGACAGCCTTAAATCAATGAGAATAAGTCTCCAAGCAAGACCACAATTTACATTTTGTGATTTTATAATACTAAATAGTGTACGAGGGGCAGAGGAGCAGCCAATACAATCGTTGGCCCTCAGCTAGCTCTCGATAGTATATTTCGGAAGAACGACCAGAGCAAAGAACTTAGAACAAGAACAACGCATGCGTGTGAAGAGCCTATAAACTAGTGCAAACAACAAATAAGAAACAAGTAGATAAATCAATGTATCGGTACGAAGAGAATATCAATGAAATCCGTAT